>OY744483.1:300902407-301451821 GCA_963556165.1 Tipula helvola | reverse complement strand
AACATTTTTGGTACATTTCCAGAGTATTGGAAGTAAATTACATCATCTAATTTTAGTTGGAAAATCACTTCTACTTCAAGTAAGACAGTCTGCGGTGAATTGAAGATTTGTAGTTAATACAACAATACGATAAATATTGTTTCGGATTTTCCCCGATTATAAGATAATTTTTTTTTCTAAACTCGTCCAGGAAGTAGGCATTTACAGTACGATTCTTCAGTTAAAAAAGAAGTACTGCAATAAATTCTGTTGTCAATTAGTTTATTTCATACTATACCGAAAATCAATGTTTACGTGATTGATTTCAGTCCGGGAAATGAATCATTACGTCAGAGAACAAAAGTGTCCGGAAAACGAGCTAATACAGTAGAGTAGACTGTAAAACTAAAAAAAAAAAAAAAATAACTAGGGTAACTTGATAATTTGAAAATCATTTGGATTGATTTTCTTTAAATTTCAAATTCATGTTTTTACTTTCAAATTCAATTTTAAATGAAAAAATCGAATTAATGACCCATGTAGTATGAAATAAAACGTTGTACGTTACACGTACGTTAAATGATCGTTACCGTACTCGTTCAAAATTCTGGACTCGGCTCCTTCGTCGCCTCGTCCATAAACGTCGAACTCGTATTGTAACAACTCATTTACCGCCCTTGTGACGTAAATAACCATTTTTATTTATTTAATTACACTAAGATATTTTATTTAGGGTGGTGTTATTTGTGATTGGTGGTTAATGGTAGAGCTGCCACATATAGTGTAAATGAAACATCGATTTTAGGAAGAAGATCAAGGCTGATTATTAAAATAATAAATTTGAATAATTTAAATAATAATAAATTAATAAAATACTATATATTTTTTAAATATTACTTTCAGGTGGACATGATTGATGACTCCGAAGTGCGTTGGCGTCATGAATTCGCCGAATTACCGCGACGTTTCGGAAAAGTTTCCGATTTGGAAAAATTCGATGCTACATTCTTTGGAATTCATTTTAAACAAGCGAATTGTATGGATCCACAATCACGTTCACTTCTCGAACATGCTTATGAGGCGATTTTGGACGCAGGAATAAATCCTAAATCCTTGAAGGGTTCGCGTACATCCGTATATGTTAATACTTGCTTCTGTGAATCTGATAGACTTTTTCTTTACGATAAAGATCCTAATGATGGATTTGGGGTTATAGGTTGTAGTCGAGCTATGCTGGCTAATCGCATATCATATTCTTTAGGACTTCAAGGACAATCCTTTTTAATTGATTCTGCATGTAGCAGTTCATTGACAGCGATTGATTGTGCATTTAGCGCTATTCGAAGTGGAGAATGTGATGCGGCTATTGTTGGTGCATCAAATCTATTGCTAAATCCGTTTACATCACTTCAATTTGCACGTCTAGGCGTTCTAGCTCCAAATGGATTTTGTCGGCCATTCGATGAAGATGCATGTGGATATACCAGATCAGAGGCAATTTCGGTAATTTTTATTCAGAAAGCCAAGGATGCAAAACGTATCTATGGGACACTTTTGTACTCAAAAATAAATTGTGATGGTTTTAAGGAGGAAGGAATAACATATCCATCATTTACTATGCAATCTAAGCTTCTAGATCAATTTTACAAAGAAATTTGTATTAATCCAGAAACCGTGGATTATGTCGAAGCTCATGGTACTGGAACAAAAGTTGGCGATCCAGTAGAATGTGCTTCGCTGGATGGTATATTTTGTAAAAATCGTAGAATCCCTTTAAAGGTGGGATCAGTTAAATCAAATTTAGGTCACTCGGAAGGTGCTGCCGGGCTATGTTCAATTGTTAAATGTGTCCTAGCTCTAGAAAATGAATTAATTCCTCCAAATATAAATTTCACAACAGACCATCCCGGTATTAAACCCTTACAAGAAAATCGATTGCAAGTGGTTGTTGATCCACAAAAACTTGAAGGACCACTAATAGCAGTAAATTCGTTCGGATTTGGTGGAGCTAACGCTCATTGTTTATTGAGAGCTAATTTAAAACAAAAAATTAATAACGGAGCTCCAGCAGATAAATTGCCCAGATTAGTTAATTGGTCGGGTCGTACAGAAGAAGCGTGTAATTTAATTCATGACAACTTATCAAATAGGCCGCTTGATGCTGAATACGTAGCACTCCTACAAAATACTCAAAAGGAATCCCACTCCGGGAATGTTTTTAAAAGTTTTGGTCTTTTTACTCATGTCGAAGGAGCAAATGCCAAATGCGTAGCTCGTGATGTACAACATTATTCTGAAGTCAAAAGATCAATTGCTTATGTATTCAGTGGAATGGGATCACAGTGGGTTGGAATGGGAACTAGTCTAATGGACATTCCAATCTTTCGGAAAACTATTCAAAAATGTCATAATATTTTGATACCAAAAGGAATAGATTTAATTAATATTATTACGTCACCTGATAAGACGACCTTTGATAATATTTTAAATTCATTTGTCGGCATTGCATCAATCCAAATAGCTATTTGTGATGTTCTTAATGTATTGGGTATTACACCTGATTATATTATTGGACATTCTGTTGGTGAATTGGGATGCGCCTATGCAGATAAATGCCTAACCGCAGAAGAAATGATACTCTGTGCATACTCAAGGGGTGTCGCCAGTCTTGAAACGAAAACAATCCAAGGATCGATGGCGGCTATAGGGATGGGTTATGGCAACATAAAAAATTTGTTACCAGAAACAATCGATGTGGCTTGTCATAATAGTACAGATTCGTGTACAATTTCTGGACCTCAGAATGATGTTGAAAAAATCGTAAGTAAGTTTTCTGCCGAGGGGATTTTTGCTAAAAGCGTGCCATGTTCTAACATCGCGTACCATTCACGGTATATTGCTGATATGGGACCAAAATTATTTCATTATCTTTCAAAAATAATCACTGATCCAAAAAAACGATCAGAGAAATGGCTGAGTTCCAGTATACCCAAAAATGAATGGGAACTTTCTGAATCACAGTACTGTTCCGCTCAATATCAAACAAATAATTTGCTAAGTTCTGTACTATTCGAAGAAACAGCTTTGTTGTTGCCACAGAATGTAACTACAATTGAAATAGCACCGCATGGTTTGCTACAAGCTATACTTCGGAAATCAATGCCAAACTCATTTCATATTCCATTGGCGCAACGTGAGAACAAAGGAAATTTAAATTATTTCTTACAAGCCTTGGGCAAGTGAGTATACCATTTTACACCTGTTTTCCGAAATAATTTTCATTATCTTGATTAAATATTTAGGATCTACGTCAGTGGAGTTGACATGACTATTGAAAATATTTACCCAGTGGTTAATTTTCCTGTAGGAAGAGGAACACCTAGGATTTCGCATTTGATCAGATGGAACCATTCTGAAGATTGGTTCGTTATGAAACACGAAGCTAAACGTAAAAAAAGTGGTGAAAAAAAATTTCGGGTTTCATTAAAAGATAGAGATTTCGCATATATTTCTGGGCATCTAATTGATGGTGGGTACTTTCACGATCTTTCAATATTTCTATATTTATTTATCTTGCATGTATTTTTTTAAACAATCCAGGCCGTTGTCTATTTCCTGCCACGGCGTATCTCCAATTAGTATGGGAAACGTTTGCTATAATGAGAGGAAAACATTTTAGACTATTAAATGTTGAAATTGAAGATGTTCGATTTATACGGGCCACTATAATTACAAAAGAAAATGAGGTTGAATTGCTAGTGGCGGTTCATTCTGGTACCGGGCGGTTTGAAATAACAGAAGATTCAGCTGTTGTAGTTACTGGATACATAAGAGAAGCTGAGGAAAATATGCACATAAAACTTCCAAAACCTCAAAAAACTGATTTTCCACATTTACCAACTAAAGATTTTTATAAAGAACTCCGATTACGCGGCTATCATTACAATGGACCATTTCGGAAAGTTCTAACAGCAAGTAGCGATGGACTTACTGGCAAAGTAAAATGGGAAAATAATTGGGTATCATTCATGGATTGTTTACTACAAATTTCTATACTCGGAAAAAATTCACGCGGACTAATGCTACCCACGCGAATTGAAAAACTTATAATCGATAACAGCGTCCATGCAAAAATCGCACAAGAAACATTCGAAAATGAAGATCCAGAAACTTACATCTACAGTGTACATTGCAATAAAACTTTAGGGATAATACAAGGTGGAGGTGTTCAAATTAAGGGTTTGCATGCCAGACCAGTCAGTAGAAAAAAATCCCCAGGTATGCCAGTATTAGAATCATATAAATTTTTGCCATATATTCCGACGCCGATGTTATCTAAATCAGATGCCGCAAAATTGTGCGTACAACACGCTCTAGAAAATTGTCCTATTTCCGTAATTCGAATTGTCGAAATACTCGATAAACCTATTGAACCAATTATTAATAAATTTAAAGATGCCATAGACGATCTTCCATTAACAACCTCCGAAACTACGATCCTTACATCTCATGAAGTTGAGTGTGACGATGTAATTATTGAAGACGGTAATTTATCATCAAAATCAAATTATATGTTTGTTCTAAAACAAAATTGTCTAAATGATTTAAATTTTGTGAAATGTGCTCTGATAACCCTTCTCGATGTTGGCTATTTGGTGTCACGTGAATGTGCAAACGTAGATGTTGAAAGTATTGTTATACCGCAGGGGCTTAAATTAATTGCGGTTATACCACTGGAAAATGAAACTCTGGTGTTATTGCAAAAACTAAAGCATAAAATCCCAAAGGTCCCCAATGTTGTCAAAATTTCATCAATTGACCGATCATTTGAATGGTTGGAAACTTTAAGAACCGCCATAAAATCGGGGCCAGTTATTATTTATTCCGAACGAGACAGTCAATCGGGCATAATTGGCCTCATAAATTGTATACGCAAGGAACCGGAGAGTAATTCTGTTATTTGCATATTCATTGATGACCCAACGGCACCAAACTTTGATATAGAAAATCCTTTCTATAAAAAGCAACTTGCGCTAGAGATGGCATTAAATGTTTATCGGAACGTAAGTATACTATCATAACATTTTCTTTATTAAGTTAAATATTCATAATTTCAATAGACGTATTAAGATTTGTATATCTTTCAGGGGCAATGGGGAACATATCGGCATTTAACATTGAAAAAACCTGTTATTTTTGGACCAACAAATGTTCATGCGTTTGCCAAGATGGCACAAATAGGAGATTTATCATCGATGAAATGGATTCGAGGATCGATTACGGAATTTGGCGACAAAACATTACTACCAGTAAAGGTGCAGTACTCTTCACTTAACTTCCGTGATGTTATGCTTGCAACTGGTAAGCTATCGGCTGAACCACTTGATTCAAATCGAATTGAAACAGAATGCGTACTTGGGTTTGAATTCTCTGGCATTGATACAAGTGGAACACGTATTATGGGAATTGTAAAGGCTGGTGGAATGGCAACACACATTATACCTGATAGTTTTATCTGGGTGTGTCCTGATGGTTGGACTTTAGAACAAGCGGCTACGGTTCCTGTGGTATATGTGACAGTTTATACGGCTTTCTTTGTCATAGGAAAAATTAAACCGGGAAATTCAATTCTTATCCATGCCGGAAGTGGTGGCATTGGTATTGCAGCAATTCGCACTGCACTCGCCTATAATATGAATGTTTTCACCACAGTTAGCACAAACGAGAAAAAAATTTTTTTGTTGAAAACTTACCCGGATTTGCGGGAATCTCAAATTGGAAACTCGCGAGATTTAAGCTTTCAAAATATGATAAAATTACAAACCAACGTTACCGTTAGGTGTAGATTTTGTACTCAATTCACTTGCCGAAAAAAAATTGCAAGCTTCACTTCGTTGTTTAGGGAAAGGAGGCTGCTTCTTGGAAATTGGGAAATATGATATAGCGAACGACACAAAAATTGGGCTTGGGGAATTCGAAAAGGAAATATCATTCCATGCTATTTTAGCAACCAATTTATTCACGGCGACGCGAGAGGAACAATTAGTAAGGATAACAAAAAGATAATATTATTTGCTTATAATTCTCACATTTCAATTCTTTTAAACAGATAATTAGAGACCTCGTTCAGAGAGATATCGATAATGGAATTATCCAACCGCTTCCCTCAACTGTTTATCCAGCCAATGAAGTAGTGCAGGTACCTCGCAAGTGCTAAACACATGGGAAAAGTACTACTAAAAATTCGTGAAAATGCTAACGACGAGTTGTCCCTACCAATTTCCTTAATTCCACGAATAAATTGTGATCCAAATGTGACTTACATAATCCCGGGTGGTTTAGGTGGATTTGGTTTGGAACTCGCTGATTTTCTTATTATTCGCGGTGCTAGAAAGATAGTACTATCATCAAGTCGTGGAGTCACAAAACCTTATCAGTCATATCGTATTTGTACATGGCAAAGCTATGGAGCTATTATTGTTGTGAATACATCAAATATCGGAACACCTGAAGGATGTCTTGAACTAATTAAAGAAGCAATACAATTAGGACCAGTTGGTGGTATATTTAATTTAGCGGTGGTTTTACGTGATAGAATTTTCGATCATCAAACTCCCGATACTTTCATTGAATCATTTGGACCAAAAGCAGATGCCACAAAATATTTGGATGAACTATCAAGATTACATTGCCCTCAACTAAACTATTTTGTGGTTTTTTCTAGTGTGTCTTGTGGTCGAGGTAACGCTGGCCAAAGTAATTATGGTATGGCTAATTCAATAATGGAAAGAATTATAGAACAGAGGCATCGCGATAATTTACCAGCTAAAGCGATCCAATGGGGAGTGGTGGGTGAAGTTGGTTTAGTAGCTGAAATGCAAGAGGATAAATTGGATATGGAAATTGGTGGGACACTGCAGCAAAGTATTTCATCATGCCTGGAAGAGCTTGACACATTATTATTTGAAAATAGTCCGGTTGTTTCAAGTATGGTAGTGGCTGTAAAACGTTTTATGGGAGGAGGGGGAGATATTATCAAAACAGTAATGAATATAATGAGTATAAGAGATATTAAATCTGTATCAATGGATGCAACATTATCGGAAATGGGAATGGATTCCTTGATTGCAATTGAAATTAAGCAAAGCTTGGAGCGTGACTTTGAAATTATTTTATCATTACAGAATTTGCGTTCAATGACTTTTTCCAAATTATATGAACTAGCTGACTTACAAAAGAAAAATGCTACAGAAAAAACAACACTTATATTAAATAAAGAAGAACAATCCGAATTTCATATGTTAATTAAGACGTTAGGTGACGAATCATCGAGCATATTAACAGTCCTTCGGTTAAAATCAAAAAATATTAACGAAATATTTGATTCAGCGATTATTCTAGTACCTGGTATAGAGGGTGTTGCCGGAGGTGCATTGACAAATATGGCAGCATCACTTGATCAACCAACGTTCTGCGTTCAGTTGCGCATGTGTTTAGGTTTAGCAAGCATAAGTGAAATAACACAAAACGTTTATAACAATATATATAACGAGGTTATTAAGCCGACCAATTCATTCTTTATTGTCGGCTACTCCTTTGGATCATTTGTAGCTTTACAACTAGCATACGCGCTTGAAAAAAATGGCTTCAATGGACAAGTCGTTCTTATTGATGGAGCGCCTGCGTTTTTAAAGAAATTGACCAAGCACCTTGTGCAAATCGATACGACCGATGAAAACATTCAAAAAACCCTTGCACGTGATATTATACGAGTAGTATTGCCAGAAGAAGATCCTGAACATTTATACAAAACAAATTTAGAAATATTACCGTCATGGGATGAACGTGTGGAAAAATTACTAGATTTAGCAAAGGGGCAAAACCTTTACTCTCAACAATATCTAAAAGATATGGTAGATGGAATATATCAACGTTTTAAGTTATCGTTAGATTTTAATGACGGCGAACTACCTAAGATTCAAGCACCAATAACTTTAATACGGCCTATGGAAGCCGCCTTATTGGACATTGATGACGATTACAATTTAAACAAACACACAGACGGAGGTGTTAATGTAAAATTCATTGAAGGAAATCATGCAACTATGCTAGAAAATCCTAAGATTGCGTCAATATTAAACGAAATCAATGCTTAAAGCTATATACAATTTAGTATGGTTTATGGTGACATATACACTTATGTATACTTTTTGTTTTAATAAATTTGGTAATAAAGCGGTTTAATATATAATCACAAATAATTACTTAACCAGATGAACAAGTTGCCTTGGAAAAAAATGTAGCTGAAGTAAAATATACAAATTTTATAGGGGAAATGTTTGTATCTCGAACGAAAGGCTATATACAATCGAACGAAAATTAATTATCTCTTTTCTTCCTTTGGCATTTAAATTACGAAAAAAAATATTTCATGAATCTATAGAAATGAATCCAAGCAATCAAACAAATACAAAGTAATTTACTTTGTCTGTATGCCAAATTTTTATATTCGTATTTATCAAGCTTTGCTATTGGCTTTGCTGATGTATGAAAAAAATCAAAACCTAAACAATTTACAAGGGAAAAATAAAAATAAAATCTAGTTGTGCCTTCTGCGTTAGTATTTGTAATCTTTATGAATGAAAAAGGCGTAAGCTATTGGCGGATTGTTGTTGTTTATTTTAGATTTATGCGAATGTATAATAAAATCACCGAAAGAATACGTTGTTCATTTTCTTCTTTTACAAGAATATAATTGAAATTTTTAGAACGGCCTGCCTAAATGAAATAAAATCTTATACAAATGCAATATACATAAGTAAAATTGTGTGTATGTGAAAATACATTAGCGAATTTAATAAAAATTCGGTTTTAAAAATTTTGGTTCTACAAAATTTCGTTTTTTCAAAAATCATAAATTTACAAATCTCGGTTTACAAAATCTCGGTTTTTAAAAGCTCGATTTTCAAAATCTCGGTTCTAATCGCGGTTTCTATTTAGTTTTTCAAATTAAATTCCCCATTTTCCAGAATTTATAATTTTTGGTTATTTTCGTTTTGAAATTAGGGAGCATCTCAAAATCTCGGTTTTCAAAATCTCGATTTTAAAATATCTAAATATCTAATCTCGGTTTTTGAATCTGTTTATTTTAAAATTAAATTCTCCATTTTCCAGAATTTAATATTTTTGATTATTTTCGTTTTAAAATGAAAATCCCCATTTTCCAGAATTTATAAAAACCGAGATTTTGTAGCACCGAGATTTTGAAAACCGAGATAATATAGCCTACCGCAACAAGATACATAATCGCAAACCTGATCTCAAAACCTCGGTTTTGAAAAATTCATTTTAATAAAATTAATAAAAATTTATTTTTCAAAACCGAGCTTCTGAGAACGGAGATTTTCAAAATCGAGATTTTAAAAACCTAGATTTAGAAAACCGGTGTTTTGAAAACTGAGATTTAAACACCTAAATTATGTAGTCGTGTGCTAGATAAACAAAATAATAAAATAGATAATTATTTTATTGCTCATTAGGAAATGATAACGAAATTGAACGAATATGATTGAACAGATTTAATTTAGGATTTGCATCCTAAATGAATTTTGGAAAATTACCTAAGTAAATAGCAAAGAAAATAATAAGATATCGTATGTACATATTGTAAACATCTATTTTGTACATAAAGCAAAAACGAGAGCGTCTCGAAATCTTAGTTGACAAAATCTTGACGTAGTCAAAATCTTGGTTTTTTGAAAACTTTAATATTAAAATATCCATTTTCCCGAATTTATAAAAACAAGATTTTGAAAACCAAGATTTTGTAAACCAAGATTTCGTACCCAACCCAGCAAAAATAGTAAATATTCTAAATAAATTTAGAAGTAAAGAGTGTAAATAGGATGAAGCTCTGTACTTATATCATAGTTCGAATATCTCATTGAAAAATATGGATTCTAATTTATTTTACTATTTCTGAAATAATGGGATCTATCTCTTTCTATATTTTGCCACATTTCCATTTGTAAACAGATATAATAGTAGGTCTAAGCATACTATGATCCTTTTCGATGATGATAATTCATTTCGAGGGAACCTAAAACGCGTCAAAACTTACAAACACTATAATAAAATGATTTATAAAAAAGGTACCTACATCAGCTGACTTTCTTTAAAAAATATCATTGTTTCGAGAATGTTTTTATTAGGGGTTTTCAGTTATTACACACATGAACAGAATTACACATACTACGATCATTTTTGAAAATAAACAATTACATAGTTTCAAGAGAAAAAAAACTCAAAATGTACTTTTGAATTTTTGTATCAATGTCGCGATATTTTTCCTATTGTAGTCATTGTATAATTCTGTGGAATTTAACAATAACAGGATATCTGCAAACAACAGCCAGATAAGCCATATTTTGAAATTAATGAAAGGAACATTTTTGCTCAATATGATAAACACTTTCTATAGTGAGTCTTACTATTATTTCAATCGCTGGATCAATTTGTACCTGCACCTATTAACCGCAAAAATTGGTTTATTAAATTCATCCACAAGCTGGTGTGGATTCAGGATTAATAAAATTTAATATTTTCGATTTTATTCCAAAAAAAAGTGTAACGCTTAATTCATTCAATATCAATATAACCAACCAATTATTTTCTTCATTATAGATAGGTAGATACAGAAATTTTATTTAAGCAAATATGAATTAACTTTTTCCAAACAGACAATTTTACTTTCTGATGTTCGATATTTTAAACAATCTGTTATTAACAACAACAATTAATTACACAAAATTGCGCATTTATAATTAATGAAGCCAAAATAGGATAATATCATACTCCAAACATAGGTTTGCCATTTCATTTGCCAAGCCGTTGAAGGTGCAGCCCCTATGCAAACACCTCTATGATTACCTGTTAATGGATAACACAACAACAGAATTAAATGTACGAGTATTATTTAGGTATTTCAGGTTTGTAAATCGGCAGCTCATTGCCAGAGGATCGCGTGACAAATTTGTTTTGCTTAAGAAATAAGAGTATAGACTATGCTTCTGAATTAGTTGTTTCATTTTCGTGTTGTTATACATATATTAAATAATTATAATGAACAAATGTACAATCCGAGAACATACAGTAAAAATCTAAGGTAAGAACTCGGATATTTCTTAACCGATTATGATGAAATATCTGGGATCGGTACATGCCCGTATTACAAAATCCAGAATGAACAAAATCCCGTAGATCACAAAAAATTCTTACTACAAAATCCCGTAATATGAATTATTAACGGGATTACGGGATTAATCAAATTAAACAGCAATTTTGGTTTTCAGTAACTATTTTTTGTGAATTTTTTTATTATTATTTAATTCTAAACTAAATTATTCGTAATCTATGTATATTAATAAAAATGAAAATCTGTGTATGTATGTGTTTTATACGTTTCCACATGGATCATCTAATCAAATTGAGTTTTTGCATAAGGGTGTAATACTAAAATGACCAGGTTTTCGTAGTATTTTCGAAGGGGACCAGCCCCTGAGTCTAGGTGCACCCAAACAAATTGTTCGTAAAATTTCGAGGGTGTTAAATTTTTTTGATATTTTATTACCATCTTTTATTTAAGAGCAGATTTTCGTGGTATTTTCGAAAGATCCGGCCCCTGGCCGGATACTCCAATTAAGTTCAAACGGCTCGAATTGCGCTTGCTATCACCATCAATAAGGCACAAGGACAATCGCTGCAGACAGCTGGAATAAATTTAGAATCTAAATGCTTCTCTTATAGTTAATTATGTGCGGCTTGGTCCCAAGTTATCAATCCATTAGGTACCATCATTTAATCTTATTTATTTAAATATATTTTATTACTAAAATGTTGTCATCGTTTATTTACATTAAGGACTTCGATTTCTTTATACTTCGAAACTATCATTATTTAATTTTATTTGCTTTAATAGGTACAGATTAAAAATTTGAAGTTTATTCCTTTGCTAAAATAAAATAAACAATATTTTTTTATTCCCGGGAATAGCCGAGTACTCCAGCTAGTTCTTTTATAAACATCAGATTTATTTTTTATTGGAGTAAACTTTATGTTTTTTTCTGATCCAAGCTCCTACCTGCCCCTTGTAATTTTTTGTTTTTTATGACCCATACACAAATACACACACACACATACACATACAGGACCACATATCTCGTATTCTATCATGATACATCAGCTTAGGTTAGGTTAAAAATCGCGCGATTTTTAACCTAACCTAAGCCGAGGTATCTTGATAGAATACGGGATTTTGGCATACGGGATTTTGGGATACGGGATTTTGTAATACGGGATTTTGGAATACGGAATTTTGTAATGCGGTATTATGTATACGGGATTTTTTAAACGGTATTTTGTCATACGGGCAACTGTACCCAACCCGAAATATGTTCCTTGAAATTGGCCATATTCCAGAACTTCTTCTAAATATAATTTTAGAATCCCATTTCTACAATTCTAATTTTACCATAATCAGATAAGGAATTCTAAATTCGTCATATTTGGCCATTGCTCATGTATGATCAACTATACATATAACCAGCACCAAAACGCTAGTGGAAAGATATATAAAAACAAAATACAAAACTTTTCCGTGAGCATACGAAAATAGATACATTAAGAACCGCATTCTAATAATATCATCCTCAATTACTACTTAGCAGTGTTTATTTAAATAAATTCTTTAAAACCAAAATTGAAAAAGTCAACAAATTGAAATAGGGTTACAACGAAATTACGTAACACTACGGCAAGTGTGATTTGGAAATTCAGAGAATTATTTTCCTGATTTGAAAATGTATTTATTATAGGTAGGTCAATAACCCACATAAATAAATGAAACAACAACAATAAGAAAATCCTGTGATTGATCAATGATTATGATTTTCCCTTAAATCAAAAAATTAAAGTGATTCAAGCAAAGATGATAATGAAAACAAATATAATTATTATCAAAAATAAAATGAAACTAAACT
This sequence comes from Tipula helvola, assembly GCA_963556165.1. NCBI lineage: Eukaryota > Metazoa > Arthropoda > Insecta > Diptera > Tipulidae > Tipula > Tipula helvola. Next base: position 301,438,805 of record OY744483.1, on the reverse strand, counting down.
TTTGTACTTAGTCCCTCGATTTACGGACGCTCGATTTAATTTACAGATCTTCGAAGTTACGGACATGACAAATGTATGATCAACGTTTCGGTATACGGATGAAATATTCGCAATTACGGACAGAATATTTTTTTCTCATTTTCTTTGTGGTACTCTCGACAATAGATTATACGGGGGATAAATTAAACTTGTACTGAACTTATATGAAAATATCTGAAAAGCGAACAGCGAGTTGTGATGGAAAGTGCGTGAAAAATGCACGCAAAGCAATAACTTTAGAATTAAAACTTGGTATTTTAAAGCGGTTTGATGCGGGCGATAGAGGTACAATTTGTCAATTGTACAAAGAGATACCTTTAACCGCAATAATATTTTAAAGTAAAGAACTAAGGTTATGGAAGAGATGGATCAGTTCCTTAGTGCGTGGGTAGACCACGAAACTACAGGAACATACCATTAAGCACCATGATAATTCAGGAAAAAGCAGAGCGCTATCCAGAGGAGTTTTCAAAAATTGTACAAGCCGGTGGATGGATACATATTACAGCAGATGTATAATGTCAATGAGACGAGTAATGCTCAAGACCAAAAAACAGCTCAGGATTCAAGGCAGCTAAAAATCGAATTGCAATTTTGATTGGAGGAAATGATGCCGGTTACCAGAATTTAAAACCGATTCTAACCTGTCATTCAGAAACTCCCCAGGATTTCAAAAATATTAATAAGTCACAACTTGGAATTATTTGGCACTCACATAAAAACGGCTGGATAACTACACGAAAAAATAAAAAATCCAACACTGATCAAAATATTTCAAATAGGGCTCTGTTAATCGTTGACAATGCCCGTAAATACCGTAGATATTTTTGAACTCTTGGAATATGATAATGAGGATATTTCCACTGAAGAGTTGTTCACGCTAGTTAAAGAAACCACCGATGCACTTCAGACGGTAAACTCAACTTCAACTTGATTTGTGCAAGTAAAATGTCAGAAGCTTTCCATTTATCTCTAAAACTAATGAAGCAAATGCTATTGAAAAATGTGTCGGTGCAAATTTTAGTGACAGTTCTGATGAACAGTTCAGCAGTACAGACGATTAATTGTAAACTTCGTTAGATTTATAATTTAGATTTAATAAAAGTACAAATAAATTACAATTTGTATGAATTTATTTGATTATTTTAAATGAAAAAATGGTTTGTATTTCGTTGCAATTTACTATTACAGTACTTTTGTATTTTTTACGGTTCCCTTTATAAAAGTAAGTTCAGTGAAACGCAGATGAAAAACACGTATTTTTTTCATTATTTATGGTATGCTAATTTATGGTAAAATTGGTTTCGTTTTTCGGATTTTATTCACTAGTTAGAACGCATCTATAAGTTTTCAATAAGATCACATAGTAATAAACGTTTCATTTTACGGATTTTCGGTTTACGGACCGTTTTTGGGGAAATCATCCTGTCTTTAAACCAGGGGATTTGTTTATGCATTTTCTTAAAACCAAATAAAAGTCGTGACATTCTTTGAAAAAATCTTAATTGTTTTTATTAATTAAAAATTTATTTGTCTATTCCCCGAAATTCAAAATGAAAAATTTAGCAAAATAATAAAGTTTATGTCGAATTTGTAAGCACCTGGGAAAGTACCATAAAATGCATTCATCTAGCTAGTTATTTTCCATACCAAACATTAGCAAGGATAAATTCTGTGAAATTAACCAAATCTGGATACCTGCAAAAAACATTTTTTTAATTTTTTGATGCAATTCGTTTTAAAATTTGAAGCTGTATTCAATAACCTAAGTCATTTTACATAATTTTTTATATTTTCCGAGAAAATTTTCAACAAAACTAGTTATCTGAAATCTAAAAAAAAAATTAATCAGAAAACACTGCGTTTCTAAATCAGAACGATGTGAGTTTGTAAAAAACTAATTTTTTTAACTTATTCAGTTTTTCGCAATTAATAAAGTTGCAAATAAAATATCAAAAATGCGGTATCTAGATAGGTCCCATTATTTCAGAAATAGTAAAATAAATTAGCATCCATATATGTTGAAATGAGATATCCGAAATATGATATAGGTACATAGGTTTATCCTATTTACACTCTTCACTTCTTTCTAAATTTATTTAGAATATTTTACTATTTTTGCTTTATGTACAAAAGAGATGATTGCAATATGTATATAATTTCTGTGTTATTTACTTAGGTAATTTTCCAAAAGTTGTATTAAATGGGTTGGCTACATAATCTCGGTGTTTAAATCTCAGTTTTCAAAACACCGGTTTTCTAAATCTAGGTTTTTAAAATCTCGATTTTGAAAATCTCCGTCCTCAAAAGCTCGGTTTTGAAAAATAAATTTTTATTAATTTGAGCCGCCCGAATTAATAAAAATGAATTTTTCAAAACCGAGCTTTTGAGATCAGGTTTGCGATTATGTATCTTGTTGTGGTAGGCTATATTATCTCGGTTTTCAAAATCTCGGTGCTACAAAATCTCGGTTTTTATAAATTCTGGAAAATGGGGATTTTCATTTTAAAACGAAAATAATCAAAAATATTAAATTCTGGAAAATGGAGAATTTAATTTTAAAATAAACAGATTCAAAAACCGAGATTAGATATTTAGATATTTTAAAATCGAGATTTTGAAAACCGAGATTTTGAGATGCTCCCTAATTTCAAAACGAAAATAACCAAAAATTATAAATTCTGGAAAATGGGGAATTTAATTTGAAAAACTAAATAGAAACCGCGATTAGAACCGAGATTTTGAAAATCGAGCTTTTAAAAACCGAGATTTTGTAAACCGAGATTTGTAAATTTATGATTTTTGAAAAAACGAAATTTTGTAGAACCAAAATTTTTAAAACCGAATTTTTATTAAATTCGCTAATGTATTTTCACATACACACAATTTTACTTATGTATATTGCATTTGTATAAGATTTTATTTCATTTAGGCAGGCCGTTCTAAAAATTTCAATTATATTCTTGTAAAAGAAGAAAATGAACAACGTATTCTTTCGGTGATTTTATTATACATTCGCATAAATCTAAAATAAACAACAACAATCCGCCAATAGCTTACGCCTTTTTCATTCATAAAGATTACAAATACTAACGCAGAAGGCACAACTAGATTTTATTTTTATTTTTCCCTTGTAAATTGTTTAGGTTTTGATTTTTTTCATACATCAGCAAAGCCAATAGCAAAGCTTGATAAATACGAATATAAAAATTTGGCATACAGACAAAGTAAATTACTTTGTATTTGTTTGATTGCTTGGATTCATTTCTATAGATTCATGAAATATTTTTTTTCGTAATTTAAATGCCAAAGGAAGAAAAGAGATAATTAATTTTCGTTCGATTGTATATAGCCTTTCGTTCGAGATACAAACATTTCCCCTATAAAATTTGTATATTTTACTTCAGCTACATTTTTTTCCAAGGCAACTTGTTCATCTGGTTAAGTAATTATTTGTGATATAATTTTGATTTATTGAAACTTGAATTACTTAAGAAAATATGAAAATCGAAACTTGTGCTTTCGTATTAGATTAAATCGGTAAAAGCATTTTCTAATTGGGAAATTTTCGTACAATTTCTAAAAAACCGTTGTTTAAATTTATTTTTCGTTCCCCTCTTTAATTTTTGTATACGGAGGAAGTAAACAAATATTATTTTTTCTTTTTGCTTTCCTCGGGATCGAAATCCAAAAAACTGAAATATCCCTTCAAGGAAAGAAATTTTTATATATTTATTTTTCGGTTTCTCTTCAACTCATAGATTTTTAATTGTTTCTTGCTTTATTCGTTTCCTCAAAATTGTTATTTGTGGTTGTTTACGCTACAATCTTGCGGGAACTTCTGTAAGAAGTATTCATATGTTCTACATTCAGATTAAAAGGACAATCAGAAATAACAGACAGGCCAATGCCTCATTGCTCTTTTAAACCGAGGGTGTTCTGTTATAAATTATTCTTATGCAGATGAGTTAACATAGTTTATAAAATAAATAAATCGAAAACCGCGGGAAAGTTTGGGATTTCCTAGTCACACTTTTAAAATAAAAAACGCGATCCTGAAATGGATACATCAAGAAAGGCTCCAGAAACATATATAGAGGCAGTTGCTAAGCAACACGGATTCAATACGCAGACCGAAAAGAACCAACCCTTTTGAACTGTTGTAACTGTTTTGGTAAACTGCGTTGTGCATCTAAATTCCCCTAAAAAGATGTAGTTAACTTCAGACAAAACATAAAAATTCAATGATTAATTATTACAGTCAAAAGTGGAGTAATTAATTGATTTAGTTGTTTACTAATTTGGATGGAACAGTATCACAGCCAGATGTAAAATTAGGATCCAATTTATTTAACAAATGTGATATATTATCTTCTTCAAATATGTTTTGCAAAACATTGAGCTTAGAATTGATTATGTTTTCTGCAAGTACGAAATTTGGTTAAAAAGGCTAGTGGTATGTTCAGGTATGTAGCACCTACTTTAACGAAATTGTTATTAAACTCCTCAACAAGTTGTTGGGGATCATCAACACAAATATCATCGATATTTAAACATGCTTTCGATTAATACGGTCCATTAGATGACCGATTTGTAAGTACTTATAAAAATAAGAATTCACATAAGCTTTGAAAGCTTCTACAATTTGTCACAAACACCTTATGCTAGCATATAGGTGTATTAATCGTAATAGATTTAATAAGAAAATCATAAAAAGTTTCAATTTTTTTTAACAATATCAAGTGACCATGACTTTCGAGGCAAACGGTTTTGTTTTTTTTCTCTAATTTATTTCCTCGCGAATTAATTTTTTTTATTTAATTTAATTTATTATTTAATTAAGAAGTCAAATTGCGTTCCAATTTAATGTGTGTGTATGTATTTAATTAATTAGTGTTGTGATAAGTTTTGTGAAATAAGTGAAATTTAAATAGTATGTAAATATGGAAAATGCAATCCACCGGGATGTATTTATCTGGCTACAAGAAAATGACTTATATGAGCTTCGAAAGTATTAAAAATGTGTAAATGGATGAAAATTTTCAAATCCTAAATTCAATATAAAAAAAATAAACATTATTTTGAACTTAGGTTTATTTTAGAAAGTTGTCTAGTTTATACCTTTTCAAACGGTATGCTACAAGTTGGAGGAATCATTTATAATGTGGTCAAAATAAGAGATACAAATTGTTAGGGTCAAGCAAATTCTTTTTATGTTTGTTATGTTTTCCACCTTTCATTATCACTAAAAAATTTTGACTTTTCATTCCAAAATGTATGTTTTATTTACAAATAGAAAAAGGACTAACAGATGGCCACCCTTTATCTTTAAATACTCAAAGCTGTATCAGCAAAGCTATTTTCAGCATTATTGTTAACAACCTTAAAAAAACAGGCAACTATTATTGACCATAGATGTTGAAACTTCAAAAAGAAAAATTAGCCATTAGAAGAAATGACGATGTTATGTTGTCTCTTCAAATAAAATTCCTCCAAGATTTAAAATTTGCGACAAAGGAAATTATGGACGATGCATTTGGATGAGCTCAAATTCCGAAATAACCTGTATGTGGTAAATGTGTTAAATAAAATTTAGTCAAACGAAGTATTAGGGCTTGCCCGTTCCCGTACCGTTTACATTCCTGGAAAACGGGATTGTGATTTTCTGATTCCCGGGAATTCCCGGAATTCGGGACAAGACAAGTTTTTCAGCCAACCAAAAATTCAACCAATTTTAAATTTTAAGTCGAGAAATGGAAAGGAAGCTAAGATTTAAAATAATTTAAAAATATGTGATGCACTGATTTAATCATTTAATCGGTGGATTCCGTTTTGCCATCATGAGAAATCTACCAGCGTAAAACTTAAACTATTACCGTTAACATTTTATTTATGGAAACCACGGCGGATCCACACTAAAAGAATTTGTAAATTTTCAGCATTGATTTTACTCAACATATTGCCAACAGTTGGCGAAGCTGAATGCGCCCAATGTTGATATAATTCTCGATAGAAACCCACCCGTCATTGTTTTTATGTTTGGTTGTTTCCCTTTTTTGGCTTAAACTTAGCGCCTTATTTTTCCTTGTGCCAGCGTTTTGTGTACAAACACAGTGGAATAGTTCAGTTTAATTCTGCAGGTAGACCTTGTACGTCCAGGGCGTATGGGCTCTTCTTTTGACTGAATTCTATTTCTATTTTGCTTCTAGTGGCCCTACCACATAGAGGCCATTTCCGATTTTGAGTCATCCTAAATGTATCATCCATAATTTCCTATGTCCAACTCTGGATCTTGGACAAATTTTAGTAACGAGGCAATATCTTTATTTTTCTTAATAGCTAACTTTTCTTTTAAAAGTTTTAACGTCTGCGGTTACTAATATTTGCTTGTTCTTTTAAATTTGTTAATAATAATGCTGAAGTCGCTACAGCTTTGGCTATCTGATCTATTTATCTGAAGATTTATTCAGCGGTTTAAAAACATTTTGTCATCATATGGTATTGCTCAATATTCGTTCATCCCACATTTCTTAAATTTGCAGTTCCCGGTAATATTCAATTCTTTACACTCTTGCTAACACTATAAGGTATCTTTATTTTTTATAGCGTTGCACCCATCACCGACGACTTTCTGATTATTTCCATGAAGTTAAAAAATGACATAGAGGAATCTTAAAATTGGTTTTTCTATTCCCAGGAAATAATCATAACATTCCCTGGAAACGGGAATACTTTGAATTTCTTAAGTTCCCGGGAATTCCATCCCTTGAATTCCCGGAACGCAAGCCCTTTTATTTATGTACTTAGTTTGTCTACAAAATTAAACTAAACTATTGCGTGTTTGTACACAAACACCTGGCACAAGGAAAAGTAAGGTGCTAAGTTTAAGCCAAAAGCGTTAAAAGAACAAACTTTAAAAATGACCCTATACTCTATACCTCTATAGTATTAAGCAGACATCCACCAAAAATGAGAGGAATTTTCCATTAGCGGGTAGGTTTCTAATGAAAATTAAATCGTCATTGGCGCATTCAGCTTCGCCAGACTTCCCATGATTCGCCGATTGACTGATTAAACTGTTCAATCACATTTTTTTCAATTATTTGAAATCTTACTTAATTTGTTTTCTTTATCATTTCCCGACCTAATATCAAAAATTGTTTGAATTTTAATATTACATACATAATGAGGTATTGGATAAAAAACATGTCCTGTTCTGAACCCCGGGAATTAATAAATATTTTTTTTTTTACTTTTAATTGTCAAATAAATAGCCAAAATAATAATAAATTTAAATTTTTTTTGGCCATTGTAGCATAAGATTCGATGATCGCTATAACCTCCGTGGGAACCACTATTTCAAAATATTCCGAGATTTAATAATGATCACTTCCGCCGCTATATTCTTGTTGCAGCGCATACATTTTTCAGTACTTTGCCGGATTTCGTGAAAAGGCTTATCTATACTGAGCCATTTTTATAGAAGTTAAAAAATGGTTACTTGAAAACTCAGACGTTTCTTTTCTGTATCGTGTGTTGGGTAACACAGCTGCGATTCGATTTGTTATTTTTCAATTTGTATACTTGTATTTAACTGACTAAATATTATTATCTTTCAGCTATTTAAAAATATTCTTTTTTTCTAACAATTTTTTTTTGTTTCCGTTGCTTTTATAATGTCTAATTTTGTTTTTTTTTTTGCGGTAAATTCAAGGCTGTCATTGTATCGACAAAGAATTCTTCCGTTTTCATAAAATTTTATTTATTTCTACTTTTTTCTTCTCAAATAGATAGCTTAAGTAAATATATTGCTTTTCGTAATGAATATCAAAATGAAATAATAAATAAATAATTTCACAAAGCCAACATATAGAACTAACAAAAATGTTCTAAATCTTCCACTGTCTACGTCGACCACTATTGTCTACCTCTACGCTACTGTTAACACTTCGCGTCACAAATCACTTATAATAGATTAGTGGATTTAATTTTAGTGGATCCTTAGTGGATTTAATTTTCGAAGTTTACTGCGCATTACGTCAACTGAGAGTTGCTAGTAAGATATTGCAAAGGAAACGTATGAAAATTAAGGAATTTGTCTAATAAATGTATAATATATGGATGTATTTTTTTTTTTTTTTTTTTTATTTATTTTGCACTAGCTCCAAAAAAGGAGCCATCTGGCCCAATTTCAAAGATTTACAATTTTCTTTTTTACAATTTTATTTTTATTTTTTCTTTCACTCAACTTTCATACAGCGATCCACTTTCATACCGTTATACCACTCATTTTTATAAATTCATACATACTCTTGTACTCATTTTTCCCCATTCGTAATAACTCATTCAAATTTCTTGCATTTATCAAGACATCGAACATTTCTCTATTTTGACTAAATTTTGAACATTTAAGAATTAGATGTTCGATGTCTTCCACAACCAAACAGCTTTCACATAAATCATCCTCACTCAAATGACGTTTCTTTAAGCATTCTTTCCAATTACCGTGATTCAATCTCACCCGTTCCATCGTTCGTATCATTGTAGTGTCTCCTTTGATTTCCTTAAAAAAAGGTTTCCTCAAAGGAGCACTACACCATTCAAAGTACAGTGTAATTCGCTTATAACGACATTGAGAAAATCAATAAAATCCGTCGTTATAACCGAATGTCGTAATATGCGAATTGTGTTAAAACTAAAAAATCTTCTATATGTATTATAGCACCACATATATATTTTTTAATGATAAATCAATTTAAAACAAATAATGAAACATACGTTTTATAGCAATTTTTATTAAAATTCAATTCATTATTTTTTAATTCAAAAGTTCATAGCTCCACTTTGACACTCAAAAGCCTTTTGTGTAGAATCTCTATTTTTCCAAATCGTGCTGATCGTAGAGTGTGATACGTCATATTGTTTTGCTAAAAAAAGCTCTTCGGTTTTTGGATTTTGATGGTTCCATTATTTCGTTTTATGTAGGTACATGTCCCATACAACTTTTAATTCAGTAAAAATTATAATGAATGGTTATTTAACTGGTTTTAATTGTTATTTTACTTTTTTATTTACGCAATTAAATTTTGAAAATCACTTGAAAATTAAATTTATAGAATATAAATAAAACCGTACACAAAATTGTATATCACCGAAACATGTAGAAAAGAAATTTGAGTATAAAGCAAAATGAGTCTAGTAAAAAAAGCTGTGTTTTTTTATTCGCTTCCGAAAGCTGCTATCGAGAGCCGTCATTTTTATATGCCTAAATTTAAAATTAGTGCGCTATTTATTGGTAAACTAATTTTATTTAACATCAAACTATCATTTTTAATTCAATTGTTTAGCGAAAACTTATTTAAAAAATATTTGGTTCTACCTACACATTTATACGGAGCGCTATCGGGAGCCACATTTTATATGACGGCTCCCGATAGCAGCTATCCGGAGCGAATAAAAAAACAGCTAAAGTAGACAGATATGTTTGGTTTTTTGTAAAAAATGTTTTTATTTTATTTTACATATTTTTGGCCGTAATAAGCGAACAATTTTTACATTTTTCTATGGAAAATTGGTCGTTATATCAGAATTGTCGTAATAATCGAAGTCGTTTTAAGCGAATGATTCCTAATGACAAAATAGAACAAATCAAACTTTCTTTTAAATTTCGACGTTATAAACGAAATGTCGTTATATCCGAGGGCGTTATAAGTGAATTTCACTGTACTTCTTTCCTTTCACCCTACTCTTTTCCATAAATTCATTCTCCCATTTTCTCCACAGATTCTTCTGAAACATACGAAGTACATCTCTTGCATCCATGAATTCATAATCTGTTATCTGTTCAAGCATACAACCCTTTTTAGCAAGCATATCGGCTCTTTCATTACCTTCAATCTGTAGGTGTGAAGGTATCCATTGCAGAATCACCTCACTCCCACAAGATTGGAGGTACTCATACATCATTTCTACAAACACACTGCCCTGAGTACACCCTCCTTGTTTTATTAACTCTATTCCACTTAGGGAATCGGAGAATAGAACTACCCTCCTCCTCCCTTCATTCATTGCCAACTTGATTCCTTCCATAATTCCAATCAATTCTGCATTCATTATACAGATGCTACCATTTAACCTTAACATTTTCTCTTTTTTCATTGCTGGAATGTAAATTCCAACACCCACTCGATCCTCATTAACACTAGCATCTGTATATACTTCCACATGTGCAAAATAATTCATTTGCATTTTTCTAAATTCTCTCTTCACCGATAACTCATTCATCATCGCTTTTGTTGTGTCTCCAAAATTCAAGCACACAGCAAGATTTTCGGGAGGAACTTTTGGACCCACTTGTCTAATTTTGGAAAATATATTCATATTTTCCGCCATTATTTTCGACCGTTGCGTTCTTTGGTAATCCGTTCCTCCTTCCAATCTTGCTTTTATCTCATTCACTAACACATTGTCTTTGGTCAACATTCGCACAGTCTCTCGCACGGTGATCCATTCCCTCTTATAACTAAGAGGTGAATCACCTAATTCAGACCATAGAGTGTGTATTGGGGTAGAATTAATCGCCCCCAATACCACTCTAGCACATGCATTCTCTACTTTCATTAACTTCTCAAACCCGACCTTAGATCCATCACCATACACACTCATCCCATAAGCAATTTTGGAAGACACTAGCGCCTTTCGCAGCATATCAGTCACACTAGGGTGAGCTCCCCATTTTGGTTTACTCACCCTTTTGATCACATTTAATCTGCTCTTACAATTATCGGCTAATTTTTCCATGTGCACTTTAAAACTCAATCGATTGTCGATCCAGATTCCCAAATACCTAGTCAATCTTGAATACTCAATTGTCTCATCATAAATTCGCACATCAATTCTTTGATTCGTTCTAAATGCCATACTATTACATTTTCTCGAATTCACACGCAGATTTAAATCATTCAAACTTTGTGTTACCTGAAGCACACATTCCTGAGCTCGATTTAGGGCCTCGCCGATTGTTTTGCCTTTGCCGATTAGGACAAAATCATCTGCAAATTGCAAAATGACTTTGTCGGGAGAATTATACCTATGTATCGAGCTCGTATACAGATTGAAGAGAGTCGGAGAAATTTTGCTCCCTTGTGGGAGTCCAATGTTCACCGCTCCCTCCAATCGGTAACCCCTTCCACACAAAACAAACTTTCGCTCACTCATAAACTCATAAACCCATTTACAAATTTTCCAAGGAAATCCCAGGTTCAAGAGAACCTGATATAGTTTCCCTGGAACCACATAATCATACGCTCTTTCAATATCCAGAAATACCGCCACAACAAACTTCTTTTCCTTTCGTACTTCCCACACAAATTTTTCCACACATTCGTTTGCAGAGTGGTTACGACGGAAACCAAAAGTGGTCTCTGGCAATAAACTATTTTCATTCATAAACTTTTCAAACCTGCCTTTCAGCATCCCATTCACCATTTTAATAAAAACATTCAACATACATATTCCTCTGTAGTTTATTGCCAGATTTGTATCGCGATCCCTTTTGGGAATTGGAACCACTCTGCATTCCTTCCATCTTTCCGGTATCTGAATACTCATCCATACTCTATTGAGAATTCGAAGCAAAGTTTCCTTTGCTTCAATGCTCAATAGCCCAATCATTTTATAACTCACTCTATTTATTCCTGGGGTCGTAGATTTTGCCGTTTCTAAAACCCTCAGGAACTCCTTCCATTCAAATTGTACACACATTTCACTCAAATTTTCACCAACAGTTTCAGGTAACACCCAATCATTACTATTACCTAAATCATTCTGAACATCCGTCATCATTTGTAAGAATTGATTTCCCTTTTCGGGATCATCCATTACAGCATTCCTTTCATTCCTCCTTTTACCTCTCACTCTATTAAATTTATTCCATACATCCTTAGTTGTGGTTCTATGTGTCATTTCTGACACATAGTTCCGCCAAATTCTTCTTTTTGCTCTACGGATAGCCTTTTTCAATCTTCCGTTTACCCATTCATAATTTCGTCTACACTCACGACAAATACACCTGTTGAATTCACGCAAAGCTATCCGTTTCCTTTCATACCAATACTGAATCTCTTTATTCCACCAACCATTTACTTTAATTTCATTTCCTCTTATTTCAAAACTGCACATTTCATTCACTCTCTCTATTTCACACTCAAGTTGGTTTGCCTCATTTACTTCATTCGTTATGAGAATCTCATTCATACGTTCGACCCATTTCTTACTATTCAGCAAGACCTTTTTCTCAATATCTACATTTACACCACCTAAACACACATTGATCATAAAATGATCACTACTCAAATTCTCATCTGTTACATTCCAAGTGACTTGGGCCGCCAGTCCGCTAGACACTAAAGTAATGTCTATCGCACTGGCTGAGGCCCCAACATACGCCATCTTTGTTGGCCTTCCATCGTTCAGAATCACGAGATCGGAATCCAGCACGAGGTCAGCCAACAAATTTCCCCAAGCATCATTCCTTTCACACCCCCAAACACGCGAATGTGCATTCATATCACCCCCCAGAATCATGTCACTTTTTCCACGCACCCAGTCAAATAATTTTTTAAAATCCCTCAGGCCTTTATCTCTATCACTCACATTTCTAATTGGAGCTACATATACACTTACAATCAACAAGTTTCTATCCAGATTCCTAGTTTTGGCCGCGATGACCTCAATGTACTCAAAATCGGGAACCCCCACATTCGTCAACATGATATTGGCTCGTGCCAATATCGCTACTCCGCCGAAGCCATCGGCCCTAGGTCTGGATAGAAAATTGTACCCATTCACTCGAAACGTCTTGTTCTCACGCACCCATGTCTCACTTAAAAGTATTACATTCACATCATTCTTGACCAAATAATTCCGCAGCATATCACTCTTGGCATATATGCTTTGGATATTTATCTGGCCAAATCTCATGCATTCATTGGATCTTACCATTCGCTCTGTCATTGCAGGATTTTGACTCCCCCTCATTCACCCATCCTCTCATCCTGTAGTGCTATCCTTAACTCATTTGGACTTAAAAATGAGTATCTACTTGTTTGTGCCGTTGCTCCGGCTATTCTGCTTTCGGCTGCTACACTGCTTGTTGTTGGTTTTTCTAGTCTCTCTGTTGTTCCTTTCTGTTGTTTCTTTGTTTCATCGTTCGATTTCTTAATGATTGTGTTGTTGTTGTTATTAATTTCATTTTGATTCAGATTATTAACTGTTTCATTATTATTATTGTTGTTGTTATTAATGTTTTGGTTGTTATTGCTGTTAATATTTCTATTAATACTGTTGTTATTATTGTTGTTATTCGAATTATTTTTATTATTGTTATTCATTTGATTGCTGTTGCCTTGGTTAATGTTGGTACGGTTTTCTGCGCATTGTTGTAGTACATCGCTATATAATTGTTTTGGTTGCCCGTTCATCGTTGCTCCTGTAGTATTAGCATTCTCTCGAAAATATACTTCTTTTGCTCGCAAGTACGTAATTCTATCCATCGTTTTGATTTTGATTATTGCCTTTTCCATTTGGAAGATAGGACAATTCTTGTCATACGTGGCATGTTCACTTTTACAATTCAGGCACTTCATTGGTTCGCAAGGTATTTGCTCATGACCGTTGGGTATGCAATTTGCACATTTAGGGCATACCGGTACTCTCTCGCATCTTGCCTTTGTATGTCCATATCGTTGACACGTGTGACACCTCATTGGATTGGGAAAATATGTTCGCACATCCAACCTCAGGAATCCGGCTTTAATGTACTCCGGTAATTCGGTCATATTAAAGGTAACTATATGAAGTGGAGTGTCTTTGAGCTCATTCCCCACTTTTCTTTTAATACGCTCTACTTTGATCACCTTTTGGCTCTGTAGTTCCTTAGTAATTTCTTCCTCGTCTACCATCATTAGGTCGCGACTATATATAACGCCTTTGCTTAAATTTAGGAACTTGTGTTCCTCCACTTTAATAGGCATCTCTGCCAATTTCACAGCCCTCATCAATTGTTGGTATCCCTCTTCTCTATTTGTCAACACAAGAAGATCCCCACTCCGTAATCGCTGTGTCTCTTTGATATGAGATGTTATCATTGACAAACCTTTCTCGATCAGAAACGGTGATACTCCATTGAAGCTTTTTTGTGCCTCATCAATCCTTTTAATTACTAAGTATTTTTGCGCCGCTTTACTCTCCTCGAAGAAATGCCTACGCCTTTTGTTTTTGTTTTCCTCCAGTTTTGCAAATCCCCTCGAATCTACGAGGGTTGCAAACCTGTTTCTTGACATTTCCGGCGTCCCGCCCGCAGGCAGTTACCGTAAACGAAGTGTACAGCTACTTTTGTTATAAACTGTGTACGCTACTTTTGTTACTGGATGTCACTTAAACAAAACCAAAAAATTAAACACTATCTCTATGCTTTTATCTGCTTTAACACAGATTATAGTTAATACAACTATTTATTGTCACTTGTAACCAATAACTATACAATATTTTCACCAAAAAGCCACAAAATTTGAAGAAAAAGATTGAACACTTTGTTTACGAAAAAAAATTTTTTGGAGCTGTCAAAAAACACGTCGTTTGTCTACGAAAAACGATTTAGGACTGATATGGATGTATTATGGTTTAATCTATATAAGAAATGTTCAACATTTTCTTAAGCTATAATTTTCCATTTCATATATCATTTGTTAAGCATAATTCAATAGCTCTTGTGTTAGAGCGATGCGCAATGAAGTTAAAGATCTCAAGTTCGATTCCCGTTATCTTCGTTTTTTTTTTCAATTTAATGTTGGCCTTTATTTAAAAAAATTACAAGCGTTCTATTTTATTAGAGTTCGAAGTCTTTTTTTCGTCGGCGCAACCTGTAGTGAAGTATTCCTTTTGCAGAAGTTGTTTGTATTTATTATGGCAAAACTTCACATAAATAATAAAATTGTGCAATTGCACAGGGGTCCCCTAGTATGGATGTATTATGGTTGAATATTTCTTTCCTCTTAGAAAATAGGATCCATGCTTTTAACAATCTCTTATTTGTTGGAAAAGAATGAACACTATAGGGACAATTATTTATATTGTTATTACAACAATTAAATACGGCGCACCACATTATTTATTTAATTTAATTTAATTTTTAGATTCAATTACACACGACAATATTGTCAAACAAAACTGTTCACTCTCATTTGGCGTCATTATTGCCAGCCATTTATTTTATGATCCAAATAGGCAAAGTGCGCAAGGCGTAATCTATTATAAGTGATTTGTGACTTCGCGTAGACAGCTTCAAATTAGGCGTGGACTGAAAATTCTGATTTTGCAGCTATAGAATCAAATATGTTGCCATTTAGGTCACTCTATTACATACTATATTTCCTGTTGCAAAAAATTTGTCAATATCATAAGTTCGACAATTCTATGAAATAAATAAATAATTAATTAATTATTCTAATTTAAATTATCAAAATTGTGCGTAAATTCATAACCCTATGTGACAACGCTACGATAATACAATAATTGGTTGTTTAGAAAATGATTTACTTAATGTATTAGAATTTAATTGTAACTTGTTAATTTCTAATTCTGAACCGTGTTACCAATGGCTTAATTAATTTATGGAACTTTCGTAAGTACTATGATTAACACAGAATAAATTTTGTTGTTTTGCCATTTTTTTGTTTATATAAATAAGTGGAACAAATAAATAGGTCCCATTAATTAAAGCCTAGCATTCGGTTTTGGTTGTAGAGTAATTTAAAATTAGAAAAATACTTGTATTAAAGTTTAACAATTAAACCATTTTCAAAAAATCATTACGTTAGAAAGCTTAATATTAATTTTGATTTAGTGGTTTTAGTGATTTTTAAATTTTTTGGTGATTTAAATGAAGATGTCTTCGACGGATGATAAGCCAACTTATCCGCGGGCAATTGCTGCTACACCCGGCGATGAAATTGTTATTTCTGGTATATCTGGACGATTTCCATCATCCCGTAACATTGAGGAATTAGAATATAATCTTTATAATAAGGTAATTTAACAAATTGTTTTATTTTTTGCTTAGCTTTTCCTTTACATATAAGCTATTGACAATGTAATTGAATAAGGAACTAATTCTTTAAAGATCTTTTATTGTTTCTTATATTGGATTGTACCCGAACTATTATAAATCCACAAAGTGCAGTTAAATTTAGGCTTGGACTTTTGATAGCGGAGTAAATTTGAGTAAATTTGTCCACTTTTAGCTTTTTTTAACTATAACTATATAATACGATTTTTTGTAGAGAATTAAATTTCCTATTTAATTTTAATTCTAATTTCTTATCTAATCCTATTTAATTTTTACACGCAAAAATTATTTTTATTCAATACAATAATTATTTTCGGTTTATGAAAACAATTGTATTAAATTGTAATTATCACATTGAAAATAGGTGGTTTACTAGCAAGTACGTTTTATGATCGTTTCAATAATAATTAAAATATTTAACACTTTTATTAATTTTCTTTCGTTTTGTGCTTTTATTTAGTATACAGTTTTGTTTAGATACTGTACTCATTGTTCTACGTTGTGAACAAAAAACATTGTGATATGAAGCACATTTTTTGCGCTAATTGTTCGGTCGAAATTTTCTATTAATAAGTTGTGCTACTGGGTTTAAGGGAGATTAAGTTTTTTCGTAAATTTTTAAATCTGGATTGGCCTATATGGCCAAATTCAATTTATTTCATCAAAAAGTATAGCCATCTGTTCAGTTATTTATTCACAATTAAACCAGAGTTTAAGAGTAATTGACATTTCTCATTTATTAAAGGTCTTGAATATGTTTAGTTACATTTGCTCACCCTGACAGTTTTTTTTTGGCGTCTTATGTGAATTTTTATAAAATAATATAAAGCAGCTATTAAAAGACACATAAATATTTATTGTAAACAAAATGTTCGAATTGCAGTTTTGTTGTCACGTATTAACATATTTTTAATTCGGTCGGGAGCTGATTTGACAAATTTTATAAATTAACCTTAAT
The DNA here is from genome assembly GCA_963556165.1 of Tipula helvola. Classification (NCBI taxonomy): domain Eukaryota; kingdom Metazoa; phylum Arthropoda; class Insecta; order Diptera; family Tipulidae; genus Tipula; species Tipula helvola. The sequence goes on along the minus strand of OY744483.1, from coordinate 301,421,682 downwards.
TAATTCGAATAATGTCCAGGTCATTGGAAGTGAACTTCGACGCTTGTTGGAGAAATAAGCGTTTTTTGTCTTACTCCATGCTTTAAATTTAATTTAATTCAGTTTAATTTGGTTTGATTTAAGTAATTTGATTTAAATTAATTTTTTTATTGTTTTTTATTTTATGTCTAGTAGAAAATATTCTGACAAAAGTTACAAAACTTGTATGACAGAATTTAATTATAATATTTAAAATTATTTAAATGTGGAAACAATTTATTCATAGTTTATATAATTTTTTTTTTAATTGAATTAAAAGTTAAATTTAATTTATTTCCTTTGTGGATATCGTCATGTAAGTTTCCCCTTGACCTATGTATACGCCATTTATAAAATTGTTCAGAAATCGAATTTTAAAGTTTTAGCAAAAATACGGTTACCTTCTCAAAATAATTTTAAATTGTTCTTTATTGCTATAAAAAGCTTTGTCATTAGTTTCCATGTTCTAGTAAAAAAAATTCCACTAGCCCTAAAACTGAAGCAAGGAAAACTTTTTAAAGCGAAAATCGCCCCAAATGGATATAGAACCATTTTTACAGTTATGTTAAACTTATTTTTTGTTTAAGTTACAATAATAATAAAGCGCATGTCATGTAGGACTAAAGAAGAAGGAAAAAGAGAATAAAAAAAAACTATGGAAAGTTTATTCAAAAATTACATCGTGTTCAATAAAAATTACTAATTAAAATTTTTAGTTTTATATGCATGTACGTGAATAATTAACTTTACCACTATTTAATAAAATATAAATATTTCGATCTTAAATAATTTTATTTCCGCAAAATTTAAATTAATTAGATCGTTGGTGCAGTATTTTTAAAATTATCCTGTAAATTTCCTGATTGTGGCATGAAGTCAAACATGAAATCAAACGATTTTTATAAAAATTTGTAGATGCACAGTTATTCATTGTTTGCATCGCAATCTTAAATAAAGTTTATTTAAATTAAGTTTATTCTCGATTTAATTAAAAATTAAAAATTGCCAAATTCAATTATGGCTATTACTGGATTCTCTTTCAAAATGTATTTACGAATTTGTAAAAAAAATGTTGACACAAAAAAAATTTTTTAATTTGTATCACATATGTATGTCCATTTCTTTGGATATAGATGTTTGTAAAGTGATGTCGTTAAGTGAACTCAAATTAGAATTAGAAATTATTGATTGAATTCCAAAGCGTAAGGGAAGGAAGTATAATGAATGAAAAGTACACAGTTAAAATTAGTCGAAAGTAAAAATCGGTAATGCAGATTAAGTTATCCCAGCCGAAAATAAAAAATATGGTAGTGGTTATCAGATAATATTGTTTAGTCGAAAGCTACAATGGATATATGGAACGTTTAGGTTAACATACTTAGATTCGACATTTACATGAAATAAATAAAAAATAAATTAATTATTCTAATTTAAATATAAATCAATAATTTAAATATTGTGTGTCATTTGTGATAAATTCATAACGCAATATTACAACGCTACGATAATAGGATGCTTTGTTGTTTAGAAAATGATTTACTGATGATATATTAAAAATTAATTCTAACTTGTTAATTTCTAGTTTCATGGTTTACAAGATTAATCCTTGATTTAAAACTTTTCACAAATGAAAGCGACCTCCGATTAGCCATCTTACAACTGACTTAACGTGGAAAGAAAATTTGTTATTAAGAAAAAACAAATTATAATTTTTTACTTTGATGATAATATTCACAGTGTTATCAAAGGCTTAATTACTTCACAGACTTTTGTACCAAGCACTATGATTACAAAATGTACTTTTCGTTGTTATGCCATTTTTTGTTTATATAAATAGGTCCAATGATACAACTTAGCATTCTGTTTTGGTTGTAGAGTTATTTAAAATTAGAAATAAAAAAAATACTTGTTTTTTAGCAATTAGACAATATATCAAAAATTCTTAACTTTAAGAGTTTTACAAGCTTAGAGTTAGGTGATTGTGGTTTTAGTAATTTTTAAATTTTTTGGTAAGCCGGACTATCCGCGGGCAATTGATGCTAAGCTCGGTGACGAAATTGTAATTTCTAAAATATCTATGGACGATTTCCATCATCCCGTAATATTGAGGAATAAGAATATAATCTTTTTAATAAGATAATTTAACAAGTTGTTTTATTTTCAGCTTAAATTTTCGTTTACTGTGAATCGACGAATTAATATAGCAAAAATTGTATCGAATTTTATATTATCACATTGAAAATACATATTTGGTTTACTACTTTTATGGTCGTTTCAATAATTAAAACATTTAAGAATATTATGAATTTCCAGTCGTTTTGTGGTTTTATTTAGAATAGATTTGTTTAAGAACTGTACTCGCTCTGTACCACTGTAACTAAATACACTGGTGACATAAAAGCTCGTTTTTTGCGCTAATTTTTCAGTCGGGATCTTTCATTGCTCTCCTTCCTAGATGTTGTAGTCTTTGGCGGAAAATGGCTGGGCAATAGCACAGAACATGTTCCGCTGATTCCGCTTCCAGGTCGCAGAAGCGGCATCCATCTGTCGTACTTAGGCCCATTTTCTTAAGATGATATCTTAAGGGGATGTGAAGAAGCCAGTAAGCAGCCTCAACTCAGGTTTCCTGAGTACAAGACACTATCCTTAACCCTGACTGACGAAGCTGAAATAAGTTTCTTCGCCTGTCGCAAACTTGGAATTCTGCGCCAATAGGAGGACTTTTGTACATCCTCCCAGCGTTTTACCGCTGCCCTAAGGTGCCCCTTGGTGACGCCGCAGAAGGGCTCTGGTCCAATGAATGGAGAAGCATAACTCTTGCGGGCGAGGCCATCAGCTGCCTCATTTCCCACAATTCCAGTATGACCTGGCACCCAAATAAGTGTTACCTTATTTGAGCTTGCCAACTGTTTAATAACCTTCAGACAGTCCCGGATTAGCCTTGACTCAACAGTAAAAGACCAAAGAGCCTTTAAGGCCGATTGGCTGTATGATACAATAAAATCCTTTGCGTCGTTTAGGCCTTTTGCAATGCCTATCCTAGCGCAAAATACTATAGCATGTACTTTAGCTTGAAAGACGTAGCGTTGTTACCCAAGGACTTCGAGAGGGCAGTCCCGCTCCCGTATATTCCTACCCCCGCCCTGTAAACCATCCCATTGACCCTCGCTCAAAGGATGGTCCCCCTGTTCTCCACAAATCCCGGTTTGGTAACCTAACACAAAATGGTTTGTGGAAGTCCAGTTTAGCTGGCATACAGTCGGAAAGCATTCCTATGGTATGGTCTGTCTGGAATTCCCGGAAGATTTCCAGATGGCCCACCATATTGCCCGGTTTGATATTTCCCGCTGCCTGCATCTTAAGGGCCATAATAGCAGCCCCCTTTTTAACATGCAGATGCAATGGAGTTAGTCCTAGGAGAGCCTCCATTGCTGCGGTTGGACATGATTTCATTGAGCCCGTAACCCCAATGCAGGCTATACGCTGAACCTTATTCAATAAAGTTTGCGCTGTCCTCTGTTCAGTTTTATGCCACCACACTACCGATGCGTAGGTTACCATAGGCCTAATGATTGTTAGGAATGACCAGTATATCATTTTTGGTTGTAGTCCCCAAGTACGTCCATAGAGTCTCTGACAGGCCCGAACAGCCTTAGTGGCTCTGTTTTGAACTTTAAGTAAATGTTGTTTCCAGTTCAGTCTTTGATCTAGGATAACCCCTAGATATTTAACCTCTTTGGAAAAACAAACAGTAGTACCGTTTAACGAGGGAGCTTTAAGCGAGAGCTTTTTCCTCCTCGTAAAAGGGACAATGACAGTTTTGTTTGGATTGCCACTAAGTCCTTCCTGGTTACACCACTGTCATATAAAATCGAGTGCATTTTGCATTAGAACAGAGATGACCCCATCAAACTTGCCTCTAATTATGATAGCCACATCATCCGCATAGCCCCGGACATCAAACCCATGGTTATTCAGAAGGACAAGTAGTCTGTCAATAACCAATGACCATAAAAGAGGAGACAGCACGCCTCCTTGGGGACAGCCCTTCACGGCCCTGATGGTTACTAACTCGCCACCTAATCTGGCTGTAATCTCGCGATCTTCCAGCATGGAGCGTATCCACCTAATTGTAGAAGGCGGAATCCCCTTCTCCATGGCTGCTCTCTCTATCGATCCATAGGAGGTTTTATCAAAAGCCCCCTCAATGTCCACAAAGGCACAAAGGGCGATTTCCTTATACGCCACCGCTCTTTCAATCCTTGTGACTAGACCACAAAGAGCTAGCACAGTGGATTTACCAGTTTGATAAGCAAACTGATCCCGATGCAGCGGATTATTAACAAGAACTTCACATCTTATTTGATGATCCAAGATTTTTTCCATCGTCTTCAATAGAAACGATGTGAGGCTAATTGGCCGATACGCCTTGGGCTGAGTATCCAAACGACCCCCTCCCTTTGGTATAAAGACCACATTTATTTTCCTCCATAGCTTCGGGATATAGTTAAAAGTATAACTTGCCCGAAACATCTGGTTCAAGCTGGGGAATATTTCCTCAATACCTTTTTGGAGTAAAGCAGGAAAAATACCATCCTCGAAACCTAAAAGGTTTGAAAGAGCGAATAGTCCATCTCACCTTGCTGGGTGTGAAAATTTTCCCAGAGAGACTCCAGATCCTATTGTGCGGTGCATAGGCTACCTCACTTGAAGCGTCATTCGGGTCCTCTTAGGCTCCTAACACTACTGAATCACTACTGGAAAGTGGGTACCTAATAGTAACTCCAGTGTTTCCTTCCAGTTTTCAGTGAAACTTCCGTTTTCTTCTGAAGAAGCCCTAAACTATTTGAGTGATCCCTGGAATGGACTTTCTGGAGAAGAGCTGCAGAGGGCAATAATTGTTATTATGAATTGTTATAATGAATTATTCATTGATTCCCTCACAGAAGTTTCTCCAGGTAGCCCTTTTGGACCTTCTTAATTCGAGATTATATTCCGTTAAGGCCATCCTATACTCGCCCCATTCACCGGTGCGTTTAGCCTTATTGAATAACCTTCTCGATTTATTCCTCAGCTTACCCAGCGTCCCGTTCCACCAAGGGACCATCTTAACAGAATTCCTTTGCTTAACCGGGCAGCTGTTCTCGTAAGCCAAGTGTATAGAATTATGCAGCTGGTTTGAACAGAATTCCAAGCCCTCTGGAGACTCTATGTTCCCCATGATCGAGGGCATTCCTGATTCAAGAGAAACTCTATAAGAGTCCCAATAGGTCAGTTTCGGAATTCTAATCTCCTGCCGCTGCATGGTCTCGGCCGCCAAATCAAATCTGATGTGCAAGTGATCCGATAAGGTGGCCTCTTCAGACACATGCGAATTTTTAACTAAATGGCTAAAATGCGGGCTAGCGAGGGTCAAATCTAGGACCTCCTGCCTAATCGCATTAGACACATACATACGTATTACATACATATTTATTGTAGAATGAGCAAAAAAAAAAAATGTTGGAATTGTAGTTTTGTTGTCATGAGAAAACATATTTTTAATTCGGTCAAGTTGCCATTAGTTCGATGAGCAGATTCGACTAATTTGTTAAATCAACCTTAATTAATTTGAATAATTCGCAGGTCAGAAGCAAACGACGACGCTTTATGGAGAAGTACGACTTTTTTCCTATCTTTTCTGTTTGAAATTTAATTTAATTCAGTTTATTTAATTTGGTTTGATTTAATTTGTTTTAAATTAATTTAATTTGATTTAAATTAATTTAATTTATATTTTGGTTTAATTGATTTCCTTTGTTCATTTTGATTGGTTTTGGGTGGTTTTAGATGAAACACATTTACATACATGTGAGGGGTTAAGTGAATTCAAATTATAATTCGAAATTACTAATTTAATTCCAAATAGGAGTTTGGAAAGTGTAAGTGTAGTGAAAAGTATACTGTTAAAGTTAGCCGAAAGTAAACTCAAACACATAAACGAAAATGGCCGAGAAATGAACCTAATCCCCATGGTATAGTAATGGTGGTTTAGGTATTTATTAATGAAGGTCAATCTAAGCAAATGCCTTATTCCAATATATCTGTCAACCTCTGTAAACATACAGACACAATTTCGAATTGGGTGGGATTTTCGTTGATTTCGCACTTAACACGAAATGATTACCAGTTCTACATTAAGCAAGGGCTGCATTTGAAATTCACAAATTATCTAATTATGAGTGTAACAGCAAGAATTGAATTTGATTTGCAAAAATTTGGTTTTGAATTGTAAAAGGCTACAAACTTGAAATATTAAAAATTTAACTTCTTTTAAAAATATTTGAATTTATTCTACATTTAATTGGAACTACTTTGAAAAAACATAAATACACTTTGGAAAATATTGAGAATGAGTTGGAGAAAATTATTAATATACTACAAAAAATTGAATAACATTTGCAAAATAGTGAATTTGAACTGCAAAACCTACATATATATGTCGACGGTCGATCAATTTAGTTTTGAATCAATTACCAACCCCACATACTTGAAAAAAGTTATCTTTTGAATATTACCATTCTAAATCTAAAATATGATCGCAAGTTAAAAAATAATGTAGTTGGCTTTATTGAGATTCAAGGACAAACGATTAGCCAATAGATAATTGTTGGTCAAGTGTTGCTTATGTTTTATGGTATCATTTAAATCGCTACTGCTATACACTAAGCCTTAGCATCAGGGTAAAGCTGTAATTTAACAAACAAGCCCAAACTAAAAATATCTTCAATATAAAAAATGAATAATAATGGACCCAGAATTGATTCTTGTGGTACATCGGAATAAATTTATTCATAATCAAGCAAAACGTTATTTACAATTGTGTGTTAACTGCGAGCACTTAGGTAGAGTTTTAGAAGAGATACAAATTGTTCGGTGAGTTTGAGTAGCTTGAAGCTTGCTAATTATATTTAATGATCAACAATCAAACAACAATGAATAAAACACCAACATATAATTTCGCGTGAGTCCCTAAATAATACACATTGTACATGAGATTGGCTACATCTGCTTGGGTATTTAAGTTCTTAATAAATTCAAACTGATTCTCAATACTAATCGTATGTGCGCTTGAGGAAATAAACATTAATATTTTTTTTTTATAAATTTTTTAATTGGGTGCAGAGCGGACTTATTAACGGTCCTAGCTCCTTGTAACTGTCAGAGCTTCTGCACCCAATGCGCGATCCTGCAAGTAAATATTAATAGCTACCTTAAATTTATTCATTTTATATTCCTTCGGAAATTTGAAGTGTTCAAGATTTCGGGAGATTCATCGTAAACCTATGTGCATTGGTTGTTCCTCTTCTTACTCTTATTGTTGTAACGAATGGTGGTATTGTCTCCGATAGTTATGCAGAACATTTACCATGTAAGCATCTGTAGAAGGCGTAGAGTTATGCAACCTCTCTGCGATGCTGTCAGCTGTCTAGTTCTTGAGTAAGTCTGGGATTTCGTATTATTCTGATAGCGCGGCGTTGAACCCCAATAAGTGAAGGATAGTACCAGACGCACCTCCCCAAACTTGAGAGCAATACTCTATACATGGTCGGATCTGGAGAACTTGATGCGATTTAAAAAACCTTCTGCATCGATTCGATTTTTTATTATTTTTTTATTGTCTGTTTTTTATTGTCGTAGACGATAAAATTTGCCCCGACGAGAAATTAATTGTAATATTTCACTATTGATCAATTATTAAATCGGTTAAATAAGCAATGAGACTGGAAAAGTCAACATTAGTCGGAAAAACAACATCACTTAATATTTTTGAAATACTTTGATGATTGATTATCGTTTTAGTCGATTCTGGTAAGTTACAATTTCGATAAAAGAAATCTAACACAATGGCGTTATGTCAGAATAAGATACATCAAAGCTGTCACGGTTATAGTAAAAAATTAAATCCGTAATCACATAATGTGAAATTGAAGGTGAATTGGACATTCTTGTATAAAATTTAGAAAGATGAGGATTTAATTTAACAAGACCATTTTAAAGAACACTCCTTTCATGTTTTAGTGTAAATAAATCATTAGTCAATAAATAATTAACATTCAAACCTCTCAGCACAATAGATTTTTTGTAGGTATTAAATATATCATCTAATTTATTAAAGAAAGTATTCGGATTCGATTATTGAGACCAATGTATTCTACAAGTTTCAATGTTAAACGGCAATAATTGAACGATTAAATAGCTAGCGTAACCTGTGGTGTCAGCAAAATATTACAGTTGTACAAATGCTGCTATGTACAAAGATAGAAAGCGTTTGACGGGTATTCGCTCAGAATTCTTTCGGACAACACCGATAGACGTGAAAGTTGGACAGCAGGTAGGGAATGATTTCAGAAATAAAAGTTATATAGTGCCGATGTGTGCTTTTACCATAGGGGTGGATGCCACCCCTTCTCGAGGGTGAAAATTAATACCCTCGAAATAACCATAGGAATCGATAAAGGGATAAATTCTAAGCAAAAAATATTCTATGAAGTCTTTTCGACACATCAATATTTTTCGAGTTAATCGCGATTGAAAATGTTGATTCGATCTAAACAATGCATGTTTTAGAGCGATTTTCACGAATAACTCGAAAACCTTACTCAAAAAATCATACGGAGCAAAAACAAAGCTTATACAATAATAAATCGATTGGTTTTACAACCATGTTATTAATAATCACCGAAACTGCAAGCCGTATTACAACTTCTCATATTTATCTTGAGAGGATTAACTGGGAAAAGGAACTTAACAGCAGCAACATAGATATCATTGTGGAGAAATTCTACAGAATCATATTTACGGGCATAGAATTATTTGTTCCTATTGTTTGGCCAAACCAAAAAAATATCCTCTATGGTACAGACAAAATTTAAAATTCTCTTCCGAGGAAAGCAAATATAAATTTACTGCGTGTAACCGAACTGCACTTTGAGAGTATACGAGCTACATTAGAAATATTAAAGAAAACATAAGAAAGGTTTCAAAACATTTTTGGAGTGCATGATATTCGAGGAACGTAAATCCTGTGACCCGCCGGTTATTTCAAACATGCTTGTTGCATTTTTTCAATCGGTATATAAGCCAGAAGATATCGATAATGGTAAAAACAACGTATAACTATACTAACACCACGGATTGAAACCGAGGATATTCATCGAGCTCTAAAAGTATTCGGAGATGGATGTGGTCCTTATGACAGTCTAGCATCATTGCTAAAAGATTTCACGAGGTTGACAATTCCCCTGTACATCAATATCTTCAATACCCAAATTATTTGAACTGGTATTATGCAACTCATTCAGATCTATCGTTCCTCGATTCATCCCACAGTGCCAGCAGCATGGTTTTATACCCAAAAGATCAACCTCAACAAATCTTATTGAATTTACCAGCAACACCATTAAAGAAATTGAAAAGCATAAGCAAGTTAATGTGGTGTACTTTGCCAAAACCTTCAACTCAGTCATTGTAAAACTTTGAACAGTTAAACAGATACGGTTTTTCTAAACAGTTTGTTGCATGGTTTAAATCATATTTGAGTAACCTCATTCAGTATATTGAGCTTAGTAATATAAGATCAGAATTAATTCACGCTACCTCAGAGGTACCACAAGGCTCTCGTGTTGGTCCTCTGATCTTTATAGTTTCTATCAACGACATTACTGAACCAATATATCATTCTAAGGCATTAATATTTGCAGATATAAAATAAAATATCGGCAATACTAATAAGCTACAAGAAAACATCGACAATCTAGCGAAATGCTGTGAGTCTAACCTTCTCAGGTTATCGTTCCATCGGAAAATTAACCCTGTTATTCAAAATATTAAATTAATGGCATACTTTTACAACAGGTTTTCGAGATTCAAGACCTAGGAGTTACTTTTGTTGAAAACATGTGCTGATTTATTCTTAAATCGGTAGCATCTTACTTAACTACTCCTTTATGTTATTTGATCAATCAATCTTTGGCGAATGGATATTCCTCAGCTGCCTGGCAAATCGCACACATTGTTCCAATTTATGAATCAGGTGATCGCTCTGATATATCAAACTATCGGGTTATTTCAATTTTGTCGACAATATCAAAACTTTTGAATTAATAGAAATTACTCATTTCACATTTTATACAAAACAAATCATCTCAACTTTCCAGCATGGTTTCACTAGTGGTAGATCAACACCTACCAACCTTCTACATGTTGCAAAGTTGGTTATTGAATCAGTATAGTCTAAAGGCAGAGGTGTTGCAATATATTTTGTTTTTGCTAAGGCTTTTGACTCAATTTACCACAGAATTATTATAAAAAACTTGCTGCGATTGGGCTTGATGCAAGATTGCTAAAATGGATTGCATCTTACTTGGTAGACAGAAAACAGTTTGTTCTATTGAATCACATTAAATCAGATTTTATTTATTGCCATTCCGGTGTTCCTCAGGGCTTCCACTTGGGCCCTATTATCTTTTTTTTATTTGTGAATGATGTCACTGATATATTTAAATTTTGTAATGTTATAATTTGTTATAATTGTTATGATATGACTATAAGTCTATTTGTCTATTTGGTTAGATCACATCTTGATTATGCTGTGGTTATATGGTATCTCCTCCATGCAGTAAACATCGATAGATTGGAGTCAGTTCAGAGGCGATTTACCATTTATACTTTTAGGAAACTCGGCTTTTTCTCTGATCGTATAGCCTGCCTAGGTGGAAACAGATATGTGACCTGCCGTCTTATGTTAATAGGTGTCATGATCTTCATATTAACACTTTAGAAAAACATCGAAAAATTGTCGCGGCTATGTATGTGGTTGATTTTTTATATGATCATACTCGTATATGATTTTTATAACGGCTAGTTAATATGTTTATTAAATTGGTTTTTTAATTTGTGGACTCTAGCCTCGTAATTTTATTTTTATTTCCTAGAGGCTAGATTCCACGAATTAAAAAACCAATTTAATAGATTTTTTATATGGACGGGTTAATTGTTTAGACTTCACTTCTATCTGGTGCAGTTATGATCCCCAACGAAATCTACGGCAAAGGGAATTTTTATATGGTCCATGCCACAGGACCGAATTTGGATGCAATGAGCCAACGTCTTCTATGTCTAGAAAATTTCTGTGATCAAAAGGTAAATCAGCTTATTTCAAATTTCATAATTTTTCTCGAGAGTTAGAAAAAGTTGAATATTATATTCATTTTTCACTTATGCCGACTAAAGTTGCTGTAGCTTGCGACCACAGCCTTTGGCCACAAGGCGTTACCACTTAAGCCAAATTTAGTGATGTAAGAGGAAACATAAAAAACGATGAATATTAAAAAACGTAAAACAGCTTAAGTCTCGTAATGAATATTATTCCTTTTTCGATTTTTCGGAGTCCAGGGAGATTTTCCGTGATTCAATCTAAAGCTGCAAAAGATGCAATCAAAGCTTATACGCAGTGTTTAAATTCAAATTTCGTTCCTTGCTTTACTCTCTTTTTACGAAAGGAGAGGAAAAATATTTTGTTTTGTTTCTTTCCTCTGGAACGAAAATCAACAAAATAAAATATCTCTTTTCTCCTATCCTTTGTGTTTTATATGAGGAGAGATATTTTACGTTTTTCGATTTCGTTTTCGGGGAAAGAAACAACAAAAATATTTTTTGTTTTCTTTCACAAAGAGAGAAATAAAAGATAAAAGAAGGGAACGAAAAAATAAATTTAAACACTGCTTATACGCTATATGTATAACGTGGAAAAATGGATAGGATATTAGGATAGGACCAAGATTTACCGTACCGCGTTAACATGAAGCGATTACCACCATATCTTACTGGATGCAAATCCAGAAAATAGACGTGAACTTTTAAAGTGTTCGTTTTTTGGAAATCAACATCATCCATATTATGGAATCAATTAAAATGAAGACAACAAGTAGAAATTTAAAAAGTTTGGAGTTTTTTCTTCTGTATAAGCACAGAACAAACTGTGTTGACAATGAACCAATAAATATGATGTTCAAGAGTTTTAATAAAATTGACCATCTCTCCAACTTTTACTTAAGCAAAGATATATGTAGCTTAAACGTAGGTTGAAGCAATATTATGCTCCGACCTACAATTATTTTTATTTTAATTCTAATTCTTTTTAACAAAATTTTTATTCTAATTTTTATTGCTTTTTAAATTTTGTTTGTTAATTTTAAATACAATTCTTATTTATATGTACATTTATGTACTATGTCAAGTCAAAATTGTAGACTTTTTTTCTGAAAATAAAAATATGGAAATAATAGTTATTTATGGTACTAGTGAGCAAAACGAGATATTATCCATGAGGGATATGTTTGTCCCACGAGGCGATAACCGAGTGGGATATTATTCCGAGTGGATAATATCTCTTTGCTCACGAGTGGCATACAACGTTTTTTCCAATTTTGTTGAAATAAATGTAAATATTTGTAAATTAATAAGAAATAGTTCGATTTTGTGTTTTCACACTGGCCGTGTTTTTTTTTAATGTCGGAGAAATAAGAGAGAACAGTAAGATATTATATCGAAGAAATCCGATAAATATTTTCTCTGATGTATCCGATAAAAAATAAATGACAGGTTTTTTAGTGTCGTAAAAATGTCATTTTATTCGTTAAAAAATGTTATGTTTTACCTAAATGCACAACAGTCGTGATATTTGCATTTATCAAAATGCCCATTGGTTTTAAACAACAATCCGAACTTTTTTCAGAGAAAAAAGATTGTATTCCAAAATTATCCGAGCGTAAAAAAAAACGACACAGAAATAAATTTTGTCTCGGATACTAAAAAAAACGCATATCTGTATTTTGACAGTTAAATTATTTCTCTGGTTACTTCGACATCAAAAAAAAACATGCCCACTGTAGCATTGAATTTTGAAATACATTTTATCATAGTGGCCGTTTATTAAATTTATGTGACGAGTTTCTTTGACGTAAATTACAAAATCTACGAATAATTTTCCAATGACTAGACAACATTTTGTTATGCAAAATATAACTCACGTTGCCCCTAGCAGCGTGGGTTATAAAATAACAATGGGTTATTTTACATTTTCTTTATTTGAAATCAGTCTAGTTATCGGGCTTTTATGTATCAAAGTTGTATAATAGTATATTATTCAATGAGCATATAATGATAGCTGTTATTCACGAAGATGAAGTTTGCCGACACGAGCCTATAGGCAAGTGTCGTAAATCATCTGAGTGAATAACAGCCATTATATGCGAGTAGAATACGATACTTTGTCCACGACCGACAAATATCATTGTTTTATAATCAAATCCTTTAAATACTCTTCAAATAATTTTTGTCGGCATTTTGACGTCACAGTTTAATAATAATGAAAATGGCAAGAGACTACTAGATAAACTAGCAGTGAATAATTGATATCATTATAAGTGATGAAACAAACGTGTAATAAGCATATTATACGCTAGTCGTGGACAAACAATTTTTATTTATTTTATATGATTTGTTTAATTTCTACTTCAATTTTTATTCACCAACATCACAATACACATTAGTACATTACCTTTCGCCATCTTTTTTGAAACAAAAATATAATATTAAAATATTCATATTTTTCAAAGAATTATCACGTTTTTCTGTCATCCTTGCGCACGCAAGTAATCCGTAATTAAAAAACTTGATTTTTTGGGATTGATTTTTTTTTTTAGGAGAATATTTTGCTTGTCTGATCGGGAGGGAAGGGGGGGATCCCTTATAAAGTACGCTAATAATAAAATAAGTATTATTAAATTAAAGCCAACAAGTTTATTTATGAAGCTTGTTGTTACGATGAAATCCGTTAATATTGTGCGGTATTACCACATAAAAGCTTTAATTTGGAAGTAATTGCTTATAGTTGTTCTTTGATGGTATGAGCAGCTTTAATTTCCGTGATATCGTTGTATGAGATGATCTATTTATAAGCAAGAATTTGAAGTGTAACATATTTTAAAGTATTATGCCTCTCAATATAATTTGAACTGGTTCGGCGTAAGATGATCTCGTACAAAAAATTGTCGATAACTTTCTATTTTATAAGCAATTTAGTTGGTAAATACGACTTTCTTCTTTTTATATCCATGGAACTTATTTCTAACCTCCACTCCACGATTTTTTTTTAGCATTTTGTACTTTATTTTATTTTATTTGATTGAGTGAGAATCCTATGGGGATCGGTTAATTCCAAAACGCATTAAAGAAACAATTTTGCACCAAAAATATATCGACCTTTACAAATTACACATTTCACATTGTTTAAATTTGGAATCGCTGTTAATTTTTATTTTTCAGTCTTTTGTAAAATGCATTTATTAGTTAGGAGGGATAAAAATTCACTGGTTTATTTGTTTAAATGTGTAAATTAATTAAGTGAATTAATTTTTTTATCTAGTAAAAACACACATATTCCTCATCTGAACATTACAAAAATCTTTTGGGCGATGAAACTTGGTTTTAACCCAGGCAGTTAATTAATTATTTTTAATTCAAATAAAATTTAATAATTTTTTGTTATTAAAGGAAGAACGGAGATATTGACTTTGCGAGTGGGAGGTACCATAAGATGGGAGGTTATTTATGTTTCTATATCATAAATTTGTGACAATATCAAATTTTGTGGCGTGCCAAGCGGCCTAATACACCACCTTATTGCTAAATAAGAAAGTTCAGTGTCACAAACTTCACATTAGATATACTGTTTAGAAAATGCTTAATATAAAACATTTTAATTAGTACTGGATTAGTAGTGACATTTAATTGCTATCTAATTATTAAACGATTTGTTGTGTATGAGGTTAACCAAAGATTTGAATTATTTAAATTTGTAAATATTCATAATTTTTGCATTCTACTTTTTGTTCGTGTGGAACACCAACCAGTCACATTACTATAACTTGGGCATTCTGTTTTGATTGTAGAGTAATATAAAATATGTGAATTGCTACAAAACAATCTGGTTAATTTTAGCCTTATCATAATTTTTAAGCTATTTATAATTAGAATACATATTTTAGTTTTGATTTAGTGGTTTTTGGTTATTTGAATTAAACTGTCTTCGGGAAATAATAAGCGAACAATTGCTGCTATGCCCAGCGATGAAATTGTCATTTCTGGAATATCTGGACGATTTGCGTTTTCCGTAGCATTGAGGGATTAGAACATAATCTATGTATATAATAAGGTAATTTAACAAATTGTTTTATTTTCAGCTTAAATTTTCGTTTACTGTGAATCGATGAATCAATATAGCAAAAATGGTTGCTTTATCGAAATCGCATTATCACATTGAAGATGTTTTGTTTACTAAAAAAAATATTTTGTTGTCGTTTCAATAATTAAAATATTTCTAAAATTTCGTGAATTTCCCATATAATTTTTACAACTTCTTTAAATTTTTGTAATTCCAGAACACACCATAATTTCTATTTTCAGAATTCAAAAAACTTTTAAATTTTTAAAATATTCTGCTTTTCCCAAAACAGCATTATCGAAACTTGTTATCGTCTTAGTTCTTGCAATTTGAAATTCTATATTCTTCTAACTTTAGATGAACCTTTTTGGTATATTTTCAGACTATTGCAGGTAAATTACATTGTCTAATTTTAGTTGGAAAACACTGGTTGTTATTTTGCTCGATTGTGATTTTAGCCCCTCCGTACTAATCACGAAAAGTCACACGCTCGATCCCCGTTTGGTTCAACTTCAAGTTATTTAAATACGTTTTCGCATTTTCCTCGATTATAAGAAGCATTTTTTTTTTTAAATCGTCCAGAAAGTAGGCATTTTCAGTACGATTCTTCAGTTCAAAAAGAAGTGTTGCAAAACCTTCTGTTGTGAATTAGTTTTTTATTTATTTAATTACACTAAGATATTTTAATTATGGCGGTGATAATCGTGATTGGTGGTTAATGGTAGAGCTGCCACATATAGTGTAAATGAAAGATCGATTTTAGGAAGAAGATCAATGCTGATTATTAAAATTATAAATTTGAATAATTTAAATAATAATAAATTAATAAAATACTATAAAATTTTTAAATATTACTTTCAGGTGGACATGATTGATGACTCCGAAGTGCGTTGGCGTCATGAATTCGCCGAATTGCCGCGACGTTCCGGAAAAATTTCCGATTTGGAAAAATTCGATGCTACGTTCTTCGGGATTCATTTTAAACAAGTGCATCGTATGGAACCACAATCTCGTATTCTTATTGAACATGCTTATGAAGCGATTTTGGACGCAGGAATAAATCCAAAATCCTTAAGAGGTTCGCGTACATCCGTATATGTTGCTGCTTGTATCAGTGAAACCGAAAAACATTTGATTTACGACACACATAGTAATGATGGACTTTCCATCACAGGCTGCAGTCGAAGTATGCTGCCTAATCGTATATCGTATTGTTTAGGACTTGAAGGACAATCTTTTAGCGTGGACTCTGCATGTAGCAGTTCATTGACTGCGATTGATTGTGCATTTAGCGCTATTCGAACTGGAGAATGTGACGCGGCTATTGTAGGGGCATCAAATCTGTTGCTTAATCCATTGACGTCACTTCAATTCGCACGACTAGGGGTTCTAGCATCAAATGGCATTTGTCAACCATTTGATGTACATGCAAGTGGATATACGCGATCAGAAGCAATATCGGTAATGTTCATTCAAAAAGCCAAGGATGCAAAACGCATTTATGGCACCATTTTATACTCAAAAACTAACTGTGATGGTTTTAAGGAGGAAGGACTAACACATCCATCATTTGCTAAGCAAATTAAGCTTCTAAACCAATTTTACAAAGAAATTTGTATTCAACCAGAAACCGTGAATTATATTGAAGCTCATGGCACCGCTACGAAAGTTGGCGACCCAGAAGAATGTGCTGCCTTGGATTTTGCATTTTGTAAAAATCGTACAATCCCTTTACCAGTGGGATCAGTTAAATCAAATTTAGGTCACTCAGAAGGTGCTGCCGGGCTATGTTCAATTGTTAAATGTGTCCTAGCTCTAGAAAATGAATTAATTCCTCCAAATATAAATTTCACAACAACCCGTTCTGATATTAAATCCTTAGAAGAAAACCGACTGCAAGTGGTTGTTGATTCACAAAAACTAGAAGGACCACTAATAGGAGTAAATTCGTTCGGATTTGGTGGAGCTAACGCTCATTGTTTATTGAGAGCTAATTTAAAACAAAAAATTAATAATGGAGTTCCAGCAGATAAATTGCCCAGATTAGTTAATTGGTCGGGTCGTACAGAAGAAGCGTGTAATTTAATTCATGACAACTTATCAAATAGGCCGCTTGATGCTGAATACGTAGCACTCCTACAAAATACTCAAAAGGAATCCCACTCCGGGAATGTTTTTAAAAGTTACGGTCTTTTTACTCATGTCGAAAGAGCAAATGCCAAATGCGTAGCTCGTGATGTACAACATTATTCTGAAGTCAAAAGATCAATTGCTTATGTATTCAGTGGAATGGGATCACAGTGGGTTGGAATGGGAACTAGTCTAATGGAGATTCCAATCTTTCGGAAAACCATTCAAAAATGTCATAACATTTTGTTGCCAAAAGGAATGGATCTAATTAGGATTATTACATCATCTGATAAGACGACCTTTGATAATATTTTAAATTCATTTGTCGGCATTGCTTCAATCCAAATAGCTATTTGTGATGTTCTTAATGAATTGGGTATTACACCTGATTATATTATTGGACATTCTGTTGGTGAATTGGGATGCGCCTATGCAGATAAATGCCTAACGGCAGAAGAAATGATACTCTGTGTATACTCAAGGGGTGTCGCAAGTCTTGAAACGAAAACAATCCAAGGATCGATGGCGGCTATAGGGATGGGTTATCGCAACATAAAAAATTTGTTACCAGAAACAATCGATGTGGCTTGTCATAATAGTATAGATTCGTGTACGATTTCTGGACCTCAGAATGATGTTGAAAAAATTGTAAGTAATTTTTCTGCCAAGGGGATTTTTGCTAAAAGCGTGCCATGTTCTAACATCGCGTACCATTCACGGTATATTGCTGATATGGGACCAAAATTATTTCATTATCTTTCAAAAATAATCACTCAACCGAAAAAACGATCAGAGAAATGGCTAAGTTCCAGCATACCCAAAAATGAATGGGAACTTTCTGAATCACAATACTGTTCCGCTCAATATCAAACAAATAATTTGCTAAGTCCTGTACTATTCGAAGAAACAGCTCTGTTGTTGCCACAGAATGTAACTACAATTGAAATAGCACCGCATGGTTTGCTACAAGCTATACTTCGGAAATCAATGCCAAACTCATTTCATATTCCATTGGCACAACGTGAGAACAAAGGAAATTTAAATTATTTCTTAGAAGCCCTGGGCAAGTGAGTATACGATTTTTCACCCGTTTTTCGAAATAATTTTCATAATCTTCATTAAATATTTAGGATCTACGTCACTGGACTTGAATATTGAAAATATTTACCCAGTGGTTAATTTTCCTGTAGGAAGAGGAACACCTAGGATTTCGCATTTGATCAGATGGAACCATTCTGAAGATTGGTTTGTTATGAAATACGAAGCTGAACGTAAAAAAAGTGGTGAAAAAAAATTTCGGGTCTCATTAAACGATAGCGATTTCGCATATATTTCTGGGCATCTAATTGATGGTGGGTACATTTACCATAATTCAATATTTCAATATTTATTAAACTTGCATATATTTTTTTAAACAATCCAGGCCGTTGTCTATTTCCTGCCACGGCGTATCTCCAATTAGTATGGGAAACGTTTGCTATAATGAGAGGAAAACATTTCACACTACTAAATGTTGAAATTGAAGATGTTCGATTTATACGGGCCACTATTATTACAAAAGAAAATGAGGTTGAATTGTTTGTGGTGGTTCAATCTGGCACCGGTCGATTTGAAATAACAGAAGATTCAGCTGTTGTAGTTACTGGATACATAAAAGAAGCTGAAGATAATATGCACATAAAACTTCCAAAACCTCAAAAAACTGATTTTCCACATTTACCAACCAAAGACTTTTATAAAGAACTCCGATTACGCGGCTATCATTACAATGGTCAATTTAGGAAAGTTCTAACGGCAAGAAGCGATGGACTTACTGGGAAAGTAAAATGGGAAAATAATTGGGTATCATTCATGGATTGTTTACTACAAATTTCTATACTCGGAAAAGATTCACGCGGACTAATGCTACCCACGCGAATTGAAAAACTTATAATCGATAACAACGTCCATGCAAAAATCGCACAAGAAACATTCGATAATGAAGACCCAGAAACTTACATCTACAATGTACATTGCAATAAAACATTAGGAATAATACAAGGTGGAGGTGTTGAAATTAAGGGTTTGCATGCCATACCAGTCAGTAGAAAAAAATCCCCAGGTGTGCCAGTATTAGAATCATATAAATTTTTGCCATATATTCCGACGCCGATGTTATCTAAATCAGATGCCGCAAAATTGTGCGTACAACACGCTCTAGAAAATTGTCCTATTTCATTAATTCGAATTGTCGAAATACTCGATAAACCTATTCAACCAATTATTAATAAATTTAAAGATGCCATAGAAGATCTTCCATTAACAACCTCTGAAACTACGATCCTTACATCTCATGAAGTTGAGTGTGACGATGTAACTATTGAAGACGGTAATTTATCATCAAAATCAAATTGTATGTTTGTTATAAAACCAAATTGTCTAAAAGAGTTAAATTTTGTGAAATGTGCTCTGACAAGTCTTCTCGATGATGGCTATTTGGTGTCACGTGAATATGCAAACTTAGATGTTGAAAGTATTGTAACCCCGCAAGGGCTTAAATTAATTGCGGTTATACCACTGGAAAATGAAACTCTGGTGTTATTGCAAAAACTAAAGCATAAAATCCCAAAGGCTCCCAATGTTGTCAAAATTTCATCAATTGACAGGTCATTTGAATGGTTGGAAACTTTACGAACCGCCATAAAATCGGGGCCAGTTATTATTTATTCCGAGCAGGACAGTCAATCGGGCATAATTGGGCTAATAAATTGTATTCGCAAGGAACCTGAGATTAATTCTATTATTTGCCTATTCATTGATGATCCAACGGCACCAAACTTTGATATAGAAAATCCTTTTTATAAAAAGCAACTTGCGCTAGAGATGGCAATAAATGTTTATCGGAACGTAAGTATACTAACATTTTCTTTATTAAGTCTAATAGACGAAATATGATTTGTATATCTTTTTAGGGGCAATGGGGAACATATCGACATTTAACATTGAAAAAACCTGTTACTTTTGGACCAACAAATGTTCATGCGTTTGCCGACATGGCACAAATAGGAGATTTATCATCGATGAAATGGATTCGAGGGCCAATTACGGAATTTGGCGACAAAACATTACTACCAGTAAAGGTGCAGTACTCTTCACTTAACTTCCGTGATGTTATGCTTGCAACTGGAAAAATATCGGCTGAATCAATTGATTCAAATCGAATTGAAACAGAATGCGTACTTGGTTTTGAATTCTCTGGCATTGATACAAGTGGAACACGTATTATGGGAATTGTAAGGGCTGGTGGAATGGCAACACACGTTATAACTGATGGTTTTAGATGGGTGTGTCCTGATGGTTGGACTTTAGAACAAGCGGCTACGATTCCTGTGGTATACGTGACAGTTTATACGGCTTTCTTTATCCAAGGGAAAGTTAAACCGGGAAATTCAATTCTTATCCATGCCGGAAGTGGGGGCATTGGTATAGCAGCAATTCGTACTGCACTCTCCTATAATATGAATGTTTTCACCACAGTTAGCACAAACGAGAAAAAAAAATTTTTGTTGAAAACTTACCCGGATTTGCGGGAATCTCAAATTGGAAACTCGCGAGATTTAAGCTTCGAAAATATGATAAAATTACAAACCAACGGTAAAGGTGTAGATTTTGTACTCAATTCACTTGCCGAAGAAAAATTGCAAGCTTCACTTCGTTGTTTAGGTAAAGGAGGCTGCTTCTTGGAAATTGGGAAGTTTGATATAGCGAACGACACAAAAATTGGGCTTGGGGAATTCGAAAAGGAAATATCATTCCATGCTATTTTAATAAACAGTTTATACAGGGCGACGCGAGATTATCAATTAGTAAGGATAACAAAAAGATAATATTATTTGCTTATAATTCTCACATTTTAATTCTTTTAAACAGATAATTAGAGACCTTGTTCAAAAAGATATCGATAATGGAATTATCCAACCGCTTCCCTCAACTGTTTATCCAGCTAATGAAGTAGAGCAGGCATTACGGTACCTCGCGAGTGCTAAACACATGGGAAAAGTACTACTAAAAATTCGTGAAAATGCTAACGACGAGTGGTCGCTACCGATTTCCTTAATCCCACGAATAAATTGTGATCCAAATGTGACTTACATAATCCCGGGTGGTTTAGGTGGATTTGGTTTGGAACTCGCTGATTTTCTTATTATTCGCGGTGCTAGAAAGATAGTACTATCATCAAGTCGTGGAGTCACAAAACCTTATCAGTCATATCGTATTCGTACATGGCAAAGCTATGGAGCTATTATTGTTGTGAATACATCAAATATCGGAACACCTGAAGGATGTCTTGAACTAATTAAAGAAGCAATAAAATTAGGACCAGTTGGTGGTATATTTAATTTAGCTGTGGTTTTACGTGATGGAATTTTCGAAAATCAAACTCCCGATACTTTCATTGAATCATTTGGACCAAAAGCAGATGCCACAAAATATTTGGATGAACTATCAAGATTACATTGCCCACAACTAAACTATTTTGTGGTTTTTTCTAGTGTGTCTTGTGGTCGAGGTAACGCCGGCCAAAGTAATTATGGTATGGCTAATTCAATAATGGAAAGAATTATAGAACAGAGGCATCGCGATAATTTACCAGCTAAAGCGATCCAATGGGGAGTGGTGGGTGAAGTTGGTTTAGTAGCTGAAATGCAAGAGGATAAATGGGATATGGAAATTGGTGGGACACTGCAGCAAAGTATTTCATCATGCCTGAAAGAGCTTGACACATTATTATTCGGAAATAGTCCGGTTGTTTCAAGTATGGTAGTTGCTGTAAAACGTTTTATGGGAGGGGAAGGAGGAGGAGATATTATCAAAACTGTAATGAATATAATGAGTATTAGAGATATTAAATCTTTATCGATGGATGCAACATTATCGGAAATGGGAATGGATTCCTTGATTGCAGTTGAAATTAAGCAAAGCTTGGAACGTGACTTTGAAATATTTTTATCACCGAAGAATTTGCGTTCAATGACTTTTGCCAAATTACATGAACTAGCTGACTTACAGAAGAAAAATGCTACAGAAAATAAAACACTTATATTAACTGAAGAAGAACAATCTGGGTTTCATATGTTAATTAAGATGTTAGGTGACGAAGCATCGAGCATTTCACCAGTCCTTCGGTTAAAATCAAAAAATAATAACGAACTATTTGATTCAGCGATTATTTTAATACCTGGTGTAGAGGGTGTTGCCGGAGGTGCATTGACAAATATGGCAGCATCACTTAATCAACCAACGTTCTGCGCTCAGTTGCGCATGAGTTTAGGTTTAGCCAGCATAAGTGAAATAACACAAAACGTTTATGAGAATATCTATAACGAGGTTATTAAACAAAACAACTCATTCTTTATAGTCGGCTACTCCTTTGGATCATTTGTGGCTTTAAAACTAGCATGCATGCTAGAAAAAATTGGATTGAATGGACAAGTCGTTCTTATTGATGGAGCGCCTGCGTTTTTAAAGAAATTGACCAAGCACCTTGTGCAAACCGATACGACCGATGAAAACATTCAAAAAATCCTTATACATGAGATTATTCGAGTAGTATTGCCAGAAGAAAATCCTGAACGTTTATACAAAACAAATTTAGAAATATTACCGTCATGGGATCAACGTGTGGAAAAATTACTTGATTTAGCAAAGAGTCAAAATCTTTACTCTCAACAATATCTAAAAGATATGGTAGATGGAATATACCAACGTTTTAAGTTAATGTTAGATTTTAATGACGGCGAACTACCTAAGATTCAAGCACCAATAACTTTAATTCGGCCTACGGAAGCCGCCTTATTGGACATTGATGACGATTACAATTTAAACAAACACACAGACGGAGGTGTTAATGTAAAATTCATTGAAGGAAATCATGCAACTATGCTAGAAAATCCTAAGATTGCGTCAATATTAAACGAAATCAATGCTTAAAGCTATATACAATTTAGTATGGTTTATGGTGAGGGTGACATATACACTTACATATGTATACTTTTTGTTTTAATAAATTTGGTAATAAAGCGGTTTAATATATAATTTTGATTTATTGAAACTTGAATTATGTTACTTAAGAAAATATGAAAATCGAAACTTGAGCTTTCGTATTAGATTAAATTGGTAAAAGCATTCTCTTGGGAGATTTTCGCACAATTTCTAAAAAGCCGTTGTTTAAATTTATTTTAGTCCCTCTCTCTAATTTTTGTATACGGAAGTAAACAAATATAATTTTTTTTTTTTTGCTTTCCTCGGGATCGAAATCCAAAAAAACTGAAATATCCCTTCACGAAAAGAAATTTCTATAAACATATTTATTTTTCGGTTTGTCTTCAACCCATTGTTACAGGTGGCGAATAAGTTTGTTTCTACGTAAGTTTTTTGCGATGAAATTTAGTAGGGTGGGTATCCCTGACGAAGATATTATGTACCAATGATGATGAACATTGTGTTTGGTGATGAATTTTTTTTTTGGCACTTTGTTAATTACAAAAGAAAATCGAATGGGTACCCTTCTACAATGTTTTTAAATGATCGTTCGTGCGATAACGTGCGTGATACTTGTGATTTGTTTGCCGATTTCTTTGAGAGTGTATATAATTCAAAAACTAATATTTCTAATTTTAATAATTTTGCATGTAAGTCAACATTTTCAATGTTTCGTCTGGAAGTAGATACTATTTTATCCGAATTATCAAATCTTGATATTAATCAAAGTGCCGGATTCGATTCCATTCCACCCATTTTTCTGAAATTAACGAGTAATGCAATTTGTGGCCATATTTCCTTCCTGTTTAATCGAAGTCTCGCTGAAGGTTACTTCCCTATCCTATGGAAACGCTCTCTTATTAAGCCGATCTTCAAATCTGGGTCTCGTAGCGATGTGGAGAACTATAGAGGTATTTGCATTATTTCAGTTTTGCCAAAACTATTTGAGAAACTAGTTAAAGAACATTTGTGGTTTCATGTTAAGACTTTTATTTCTCCCAGACAGCATGGATTTTTTCCTGGTAGGTCAACCGTTACTAACTTAGTTTTATTTACAAACTGTATTTCAAATGCACTATTAAGTGGTAACATTCTACAGGTCGTTTACACTGATTTCTGCAAGGCTTTTGACAAGATCGATCATGAATTGCTGCTCCAGAAACTTGACTCTTTGGATTGTAATTTTTTGCCAATTAATTGGATTAGGTCTTATCTGGAATTTAGAACTCAAATTGTTAAAATTGGTAGTTTCACTTCAAGAGTGATTGATGTTTCTTCAGGAGTACCTCAGGGTAGTCATTTGGGCCCCATGCTCTTTATTCTTTTTATAAATGATGTGGTAAATTGTCTGAGTCACTCCGATATTCTTATCTATGCGGACGACATAAAAATTTTCAAAACTATTTCTTGCTCCAATGACGCAATTGACTTTCAATCTGATCTAACAAACTTTAAAGCTTGGTGTACATCTCATAATTTAATGCTAAACATCTCTAAATGCAAAACAATGGGTTTTACCCGATTACGCTTACCCGCTAGTTATGTTTACTTTTTTGACGATTGTATTATTGAAAGTGTCAATATGTTTAAGGATTTAGGTATAACTTTTACTCCGAATCTATCGTTTCATAAGCATATTGAGGGTTGCATTTCTAAAGCGAATTCTATGCTTGGGTTTATTAAAAGGTTTTCCAAAGATTTTCAGGATCCCTACGTGATTAAAACTTTATATGTCTCGTTTGTTCGTTCATTGTTGGAATATGGTGTTGCCGTATGGAGTCCGTATTATATTAAATACTCAGATCGCATAGAGAGAGTACAAAAGCGCTTTTTAATGTATGCTCTACGAAGGCTACCTAGAGATACAAGCGTACCTGCTTTCATACTTCCAGCGTATCGAGGTAGGTGTAAATTAATAAACATTGAGCCTCTTTTTATTCGTAGGATTGAGATTAGCGCAAACTTTGTTCGTGACTTACTAGTATCAAAAATCGATTGTTCAGAAATATTGTGTTTGCTCGATATATATACTCCTTTGCGTGTGCTGCGCGATAAAGATTTCCAAATTAAGCTTCCACTTTGCAAGAAAAACTACGGTAAATGTGAGCCGATTTATCATTCATCAGCAGCTTTTAATAAAGTACGGTCGGCTTTTGACTTTAATCAGTCTAGAGATGCATTTAAGAAATTGATGTCGAAGCAACTTTTAGATCTTTGGTAAATTTTAATTTTTTATGTTAATTTATATTTATACTTGAATTATTTTATGTATGTATATAATTTTATTAAATTTTGATAAATGTAACCAGTATATAATAAATTGGTGATAATAAATAATAAATAAATAAATAAATAAAATAAATAAATAAATAAATAAATTTGCTAATTGATGTGGCTCATAGTTAAATGTTTTATGTGCATTTTAGATGTGCGTATTTTTTGTTTTTTTTTGGTATTTTCGTTGGCTTATTGTGATTTTAATTGTATCTATGCGTTTCTTGCATAACTTACACAAATGTACTATATATAGTGATGTCATTACATGAATTCACCTCAATTATGATTTGTATTTGTATTTTTTTGCGCCCAAAAATTGTATTGCATTTTTACTGTTTTGGATAATTGCATGGTGAAATTGGCGCAAAATTATAAATACATAGGCATACCAGCTGTTTTATTTTTTTTGTGTACACTATGTACAAGTACATAACGAATTTAGCGGTATGAAAAGAAATGACTTTGGTGGTTTCATTTCATTTGAGGCAACCGACCGATTATTAACCGGATAAAACAAATGTACCAGTGAATTATATACAGATTTATATAGTCACAAAACAAAATAAATTTTTAAAGTTTTGGACTATAATTTATAAAAAGCAAACACAAAATTTTTTTTTCGTGGCCTTATATTTAGAATTCCATCGAATTCTATAAAATATAATAATAAATAGAATTCTATGCGTACATCACGCCAGAAATCCCATTTTAGAAAACCCACGTTTTCTATATATAATTCGCACCATTGGGATTGTGCAATTTTGTGCCTGTGATTAGAAAATTTGTGCATAGCCTACTTTAGGAAACAGGGTGGGATTTCTCACGTGATTATCACACCAGAAATCCCATATATACCGTTTACGTAATAAAACATATTTTTCAGTTAACAATGATTGTGCAAAATTGTGCGTTACTAAACTTACCTTAAAAAAAGTATATATTGGCCAGAATCGGCCATAGAACATCCACAATTTATCAAAATTGCGATTTTTCAAAGAGGTTGTATGGGTGATTTCCAGAAATCCCACCTTTTATTACAAATTGAATTAAAACATAGTATAGTCAATATTCTGGCCAAGATTCACGTTTGTGCATATTATACTTTAGCCAGAATCGGCCATAGAACATCCACAATTTATCAAAATTGCGATTTTTCAAAGAGGTTGTATGGGTGATTTCCAGAAATCCCACCTTTTATTAACATCTTAATTAAAACATAGTATAGTCAATATTCTGGTCAAGATTCACGTTTGTGCATATTATACTTTAGCCAGAATCGGCCATAGAACATCCACAATTTATCAAAATTGCGATTTTTCAAAGAGGTTGTATGGGTGATTTGCAGAAATCCCACCTTTTATTAACATTTTAATTAAAACATAGTATAGTCAATATTCTGGCCAAGATTCACGTTTGTGCATATTATACTTTAGGCCAGAATCGGCCATAGAACATCCACAATTTATCAAAATTGCGGTTTTTCAAAGAGGTTGTATGGGTGATTTCCAGAAATCCCACCTTTTATTAACATTTGAATTAAAACATAGCATATGTAATATTTTGGCCAAGATTCACGTTTGTGCATATTATACTTTAGCCAGCATCGGCCATAGAACATCCACAATTTATCAAAATCGCAATTTTTCGAAGAGGTTGTATGGGTGATTTCCAGAAATCCCACCTTTTATTAACATTTTAATTAAAACATAGTATAGTCAATATTCTGGACAATATTCACGTTTGTGCATATTATACTTTAGCCAGAATCGGCCATAGAACATCCACAATTTATCAAAATTGCGATTTTTCAAAGATATTGTATGGGTGATTTCCAGAAATCCCACCTTTTATTAACATTTGAATTAAAACATAGCATATGTAATATTTTGGCCAAGATTCACGTTTGTGCATATTATACTTTAGCCAGCATAGGCCATAGAACATCCACAATTTATCAAAATCGCGATTTTTCGAAGAGGTTGTATGAGTGATTTCCAGAAATCCCACCTTTTATTAACATTTTAATTAAAACATAGTATAGTCAATATTCTGGACAATATTCACGTTTGTGCATATTATGCTTTAGGCCAGAATCGGCCATAGAACATCCACAATTTATCAAAATTGCGGTTTTTCAAAGAGGTTGTATGGGTGATTTCCAGAAATCCCACCTTTTATTAACATTTGAATTAAAACATAGTATAGTCAATATTCTGGCCAAGATTCACGTTTGTGCATATTATACTTTAGCCAGAATCGGCCTTGGAACATCCACAATTTATCAAAATCGCGATTTTTCAAAGAGGTTGTATGGGTGATTTCCAGAAATCCCACCTTTTATTAACATTTTAATTAAAACATAGTATAGTCAATATTCTGGACAAGATTCACGTTTGTTCATATTATACTTTAGCCAGAATCGGCCATAGAACATCCACAATTTATCAAAATTGCGGTTTTTCAAAGAGGTTGTATGGGTGATTTCCAGAAATCCCACCTTTTATTACAAATTGAATTAAAACATAGTATAGTCAATATTCTGGCCAAGATTCACGTTTGTGCATATTATGCTTTAGCCAGAATCGGCCATAGAACATCCACAATTTATCAAAATTGCGGTTTTTCAAAGAGGTTGTATGGGTGATTTCCAGAAATCCCACCTTTTATTAACATTTTAATTAAAACATAGTATAGTCAATATTCTGGCCAAGATTCACGTTTGTGCATATTATACTTTAGCCAGAATCGGCCATAGAACATCCACAATTTATCAAAATCGCGATTTTTCAAAGAGGTTGTATGGGTGATTTCCAGAAATCCCAACTTTTATTAGCATTTGAATTAAAACATAGTATAGTCAATATTCTGGCCAAGATTCACGTTTGTGCATATTATACTTTAGCCAGCATCGGCCATAGAACATTCACAATTTATCAAAATCGCGATTTTTCAAAGAGGTTGTATGGGTGATTTCCAGAAATCCCACCTTTTATTAACATTTGAATTAAAACATAGTATAGTCAATATTCTGGCCAAGATTCACGCTTGTGCATATTACACTTTAGTCACAATCGGCCATAGAACATCCACAATTTATCAAAATCGCGATTTTTCAAAGAGGTTGTATGGGTGATTTCCAGAAATCCCACCTTTTATTACAAATTAAATTAAAACATAGTATAGTCAATATTCTGGCCAAGATTCACGTTTGTGCATATTATACTTTAGCCAGCATCGGCCATAGAACATCCACAATTTATCAAAATCGCGATTTTTCAATGAGGTTGTATGGGTGATTTCACAAACGTGAATCTTGGCCAGAATATTACATATGCTATGTTTTAATTCAAATGTTAATAAAAGGTGGGATTTCTGGAAATCACCCATACAACCTCTTTGAAAAATCGCAATTTTGTTAAATTGTGGATGTTCTATGGCCAATTCTGGCTAAAGTGTAGTATGCACAAACGTGAATATTGGCCACAATATTGACTATACTATGTTTTAATTCAAATGCTAATAAATGGTGGGATTTCTGGAAATCACCCATACAACCTCTATGAAAAATCGCAATTTTGATAAATTGTGGATGTTCTATGGCCGATGCTGGCTAAAGTATAATATGCACAAACGTGAATCTTGGCCAGAATATTGACTATACTATGTTTTAAATTCAAATGCTAATAAAAGGTAGGATTTCTGGAAATCACCCATACAACCTCTTTGAAAATCCGCAATTTTGATAAATTGTGGATGTTCTATGGCCGATTCTGGCTAAAGTATAATATGCACAAACGTGAATCTTGGCCAAAATATCAAATATGCTATTTTTTAATTCAAATGTTAATAAAAGGTGGGATTTCTGGAAATCACCCATACAACCTTTTTGAAACATCGCAATTTTGATAAATTGTGGATGTTCTATGGCCAATTCTGGCTAAAGTTTAATATGCACAAACGTGAATATTGGCCACAATATTGACTATACTATGTTTTAATTCAAAAACTAATAAAATGTGGGATTTCTGGAAATCACCCATACAACCTCTTTGAAAAATCGCAATTTTGATAAATTGTGGATGTTCTATGGTCAATTCTGGCTAAAGTGTAATATGCACAAACGTGAATCTTGGCCACAATATTGACTAAACTATATTTTAATTCAAATGTAAATAAAAGGTGGGATTTCTGGAAATCACCCATACAACCTCTTTGAAAAACCGCAATTTTGATAAATTGTGGATGTTCTATGGCCGATTCTGGCTAAAGTATAATATGCACAAACGTGAATCTTGCCCAGAATATTGACTATACTATATTTTAATTAAAATGTTAATAAAAGGTGGGATTTCTGGAAATCACCCATACAACCTCTTTGAAAAACCGCAATTTTGATAAATTGTGGATGTTCTATGGCCGATTCTGACTAAAGTATAATATGCACAAACGTGAATCTTGGCCAGAATATTGACTATACTATGTTTTAATTCAAAAACTAATAAAATGTGGGATTTCTGGAAATCACCCATACAACCTCTTTGAAAAATCGCAATTTTGATAAATTGTGGATGTTCTATGGTCAATTCTGGCTAAAGTGTAATATGCACAAACGTGAATCTTGGCCACAATATTGAATAAACTATGTTTTAATTCAAATGTTAATAAAAGGTGGGATTTCTGGAAATCACCCATACAACCTCTTTGAAAAACCGCAATTTTGATAAATTGTGGATGTTCTATGGCCGATTCTGGCTAAAGTATAATATGCACAAACGTAAATCTTGGCCAGAATATTGACTATACTATGTTTTAATTCAAATGTTAATAAAAGGTGGGATTTCTGGAAATCACCCATACAACCTCTATGAAAAACCGCAATTTTGATAAATTGTGGATGTTCTATGGACGATTTTGGCTAAAGTATAATATGCACAAACGTGAATCTTGGCCAGAATATTGACTATACTATGTTTTAATTAAAATGTTAATAAAAGGTGGGATTTATGGAAATCACCCATACAACCTCTTTGAAAAATCGCAATTTTGATAAATTGTGGATGTTCTATGGCCGATTCTGGCTAAAGTATAATATGCACAAACGTGAATCTTGGCCAGAATATTGAATATACTATGTTTTAATTAAAATGTTAATAAAAGGTGGGATTTCTGGAAATCACCCATACAACCTCTTTGAAAAACCGCAATTTTGATAAATTGTGGATGTTCTATGGCCGATTCTGGCTAAAGTATAATATGCACAAACGTGAATCTTGGCCAGAATATTGACTATACTATGTTTTAATTAAAATGTTAATAAAATGTGGGATTTCTGGAAATCACCCATACAACCTCTTTGAAAAATCGCAATTTTGATAAATTGTGGATGTTCTATGGTCAATTCTGGCTAAAGTGTAATATGCACAAACGTGAATCTTGGCCACAATATTGACTAAACTATATTTTAATTCAAATGTAAATAAAAGGTGGGATTTCTGGAAATCACCCATACAACCTCTTTGAAAAACCGCAATTTTGATAAATTGTGGATGTTCTATGGCCGATTCTGGCTAAAGTATAATATGCACAAACGTGAATCTTGCCCAGAATATTGACTATACTATATTTTAATTAAAATGTTAATAAAAGGTGGGATTTCTGGAAATCACCCATACAACCTCTTTGAAAAACCGCAATTTTGATAAATTGTGGATGTTCTATGGCCGATTCTGACTAAAGTATAATATGCACAAACGTGAATCTTGGCCAGAATATTGACTATACTATGTTTTAATTCAAAAACTAATAAAATGTGGGATTTCTGGAAATCACCCATACAACCTCTTTGAAAAATCGCAATTTTGATAAATTGTGGATGTTCTATGGTCAATTCTGGCTAAAGTGTAATATGCACAAACGTGAATCTTGGCCACAATATTGAATAAACTATGTTTTAATTCAAATGTTAATAAAAGGTGGGATTTCTGGAAATCACCCATACAACCTCTTTGAAAAACCGCAATTTTGATAAATTGTGGATGTTCTATGGCCGATTCTGGCTAAAGTATAATATGCACAAACGTAAATCTTGGCCAGAATATTGACTATACTATGTTTTAATTCAAATGTTAATAAAAGGTGGGATTTCTGGAAATCACCCATACAACCTCTATGAAAAACCGCAATTTTGATAAATTGTGGATGTTCTATGGACGATTTTGGCTAAAGTATAATATGCACAAACGTGAATCTTGGCCAGAATATTGACTATACTATGTTTTAATTAAAATGTTAATAAAAGGTGGGATTTATGGAAATCACCCATACAACCTCTTTGAAAAATCGCAATTTTGATAAATTGTGGATGTTCTATGGCCGATTCTGGCTAAAGTATAATATGCACAAACGTGAATCTTTATCCAGAATATTGAATATACTATGTTTTAATTAAAATGTTAATAAAAGGTGGGATTTCTGGAAATCACCCATACAACCTCTTTGAAAAACCGCAATTTTGATAAATTGTGGATGTTCTATGGCCGATTCTGGCTAAAGTATAATATGCACAAACGTGAATCTTGGCCAGAATATTGACTATACTATGTTTTAATTCAAATGTTAATAAAAGGTGGGATTTCTGGAAATCACCCATACAACCTCTTTGAAAAACCGCAATTTTGATAAATTGTGGAAGTTGTATGGCCGATGCTGGCTAAAGTATAATATGCACAAACGTGAATCTTGGCCAGAATATTGACTATACTATGTTTTAATTCAAAAACTAATAAAATGTGGGATTTCTGGAAATCACCCATACAACCTCTTTGAAAAATCGCAATTTTGATAAATTGTGGATGTTCTATGGTCAATTCTGGCTAAAGTGTAATATGCACAAACGTGAATCTTGGCCACAATATTGACTAAACTATATTTTAATTCAAATGTAAATAAAAGGTGGGATTTCTGGAAATCACCCATAGAACCTCTTTGAAAAACCGCAATTTTGATAAATTGTGGATGTTCTATGGCCGATTCTGGCTAAAGTATAATATGCACAAACGTGAATCTTGCCCAGAATATTGACTATACTATATTTTAATTAAAATGTTAATAAAAGGTGGGATTTCTGGAAATCACCCATACAACCTCTTTGAAAAACCGCGATTTTGATAAATTGTGGATGTTCTATGGCCGATTCTGGCTAAAGTATAATATGCACAAACGTGAATCTTGGCCAGAATATTGACTATACTATGTTTTAATTCAAAAACTAATAAAATGTGGGATTTCTGGAAATCACCCATACAACCTCTTTGAAAAATCGCAATTTTGATAAATTGTGGATGTTCTATGGTCAATTCTGGCTAAAGTGTAATATGCACAAACGTGAATCTTGGCCACAATATTGAATAAACTATGTTTTAATTCAAATGTTAATAAAAGGTGGGATTTCTGGAAATCACCCATACAACCTCTTTGAAAAACCGCAATTTTGATAAATTGTGGATGTTCTATGGCCGATTCTGGCTAAAGTATAATATGCACAAACGTAAATCTTGGCCAGAATATTGACTATACTATGTTTTAATTCAAATGTTAATAAAAGGTGGGATTTCTGGAAATCACCCATACAACCTCTATGAAAAACCGCAATTTTGATAAATTGTGGATGTTCTATGGACGATTTTGGCTAAAGTATAATATGCACAAACGTGAATCTTGGCCAGAATATTGACTATACTATGTTTTAATTAAAATGTTAATAAAAGGTGGGATTTATGGAAATCACCCATACAACCTCTTTGAAAAATCGCAATTTTGATAAATTGTGGATGTTCTATGGCCGATTCTGGCTAAAGTATAATATGCACAAACGTGAATCTTGGCCAGAATATTGAATATACTATGTTTTAATTAAAATGTTAATAAAAGGTGGGATTTCTGGAAATCACCCATACAACCTCTTTGAAAAACCGCAATTTTGATAAATTGTGGATGTTCTATGGCCGATTCTGGCTAAAGTATAATATGCACAAACGTGAATCTTGGCCAGAATATTGACTATACTATGTTTTAATTCAAATGTTAATAAAAGGTGGGATTTCTGGAAATCACCCATACAACCTCTATGAAAAATCGCAATTTTGATAAATTGTGGATGTTCTATGGCCGATTCTGGCTAAAGTATAATATGCACAAACGTGAATCTTGGCCAGAATATTGACTATACTATGTTTTAATTCAAATGTTAATAAAAGGTGGGATTTCTGGAAATCACCCATACAACCTTTTTGAAAAATCGCAATTTTGATAAATTGTGGATGTTCTATGGCCAATTCTGGCTAAAGTGTAATATGCACAAACGTGAATCTTGGCCAGAATATTGACTATACTATGTTTTAATTTAATTTGTAATAAAAGGTGGGATTTCTGGAAATCACCCATACAACCTCTTTGAAAAATCGCGATTTTGATAAATTGTGGATGTTCTATGGCCGATTGTGACTAAAGTGTAATATGCACAAGCGTGAATCTTGGCCAGAATATTGACTATACTATGTTTTAATTCAAATGCTAATAAAAGGTGGGATTTCTGGAAATCACCCATACAACCTCTTTGAAAAATCGCAATTTTGATAAATTGTGGATGTTCTATGGTCAATTCTGGCTAAAGTGTAATATGCACAAACGTGAATCTTGGCCACAATATTGAATAAACTATGTTTTAATTCAAATGTTAATAAAAGGTGGGATTTCTGGAAATCACCCATACAACCTCTTTGAAAAACCGCAATTTTGATAAATTGTGGATGTTCTATGGCCGATTCTGGCTAAAGTATAATATGCACAAACGTAAATCTTGGCCAGAATATTGACTATACTATGTTTTAATTCAAATGTTAATAAAAGGTGGGATTTCTGGAAATCACCCATACAACCTCTTTGAAAAACCGCAATTTTGATAAATTGTGGATGTTCTATGGCCGATTCTGGCTAAAGTATAATATGCACAAACGTGAATCTTGGCCAGAATATTGACTATACTATGTTTTAATTCAAATGCTAATAAAAGGTGGGATTTCTGGAAATCACCTATACAACCTCTTCGAAAAATCGCAATTTTGATAAATTGTGGATGTTCTATGGCCGATTCTGGCTAAAGTATAATATGCACAAACGTGAATCTTGGCCAGAATATTGACTATACTATGTTTTAATTCAATTTGTAATAAAAGGTGGGATTTCTGGAAATCACCCATACAACCTCTTTGAAAAACCGCAATTTTGATAAATTGTGGATGTTCTATGGCCGATTCTGGCCAATATAAACTTTTTTTAAAGTAAGTTTAGTAACGCACAATTTTGCACAATCATTGTTAACTGAAAAATATGTTTTATTACGTAAACGGTATATATGGGATTTCTGGTGTGATAATCACGTGAGAAATCCCACCCTGTTTCCTAAAGTAGGCTATGCACAAATTTTCTAATCACAGGCACAAAATTGCACAATCCCAATGGTGCGAATTATATATAGAAAACGTGGGTTTTCTAAAATGGGATTTCTGGCGTGATGTACGCAATTCTATAGGCATATTTGGTGCCCAAATTTTAAGAAAAAATTCCTTGTGGTAAGTTTTACTTTGTTTTTCATACAAATTTAATGGTTGTAAACTTACATCCACGATTTGTGTTTATTTTGTGAATAGGTCAATTATTAACGGTCATAAGACACCGAAAAAAAAATTGTTGGTGAATCTTTATTTGTGGTAGCGGCAAAGTCCAGGTTAGCTGTATTATAGCGGTGCTTCATTATTCTAAATATTGGTCGAGAATAATCGAATAAAATTGGATACTTCCAGCTGATTCAAGCAATTCTACTAATATATTGTGATTACAGTAAATAGTGCCTAAGCGTGAAAAAAATATATTAGTAGATAGATTAATAATAATTATAATAATCTTTTAGATAGGCAAAGAAACGATAAGTGTTAAAGTGAAGGCCAACCACTAGCAAATTTGTGTGCTTTTCTTAATTATGTTTTTTGTGGTTGGTTCAGTTAAATAAACAGATTTATAAGGTAAATATTAGTGTGATTGGAGTGCGGTTTTTTTTTAGATTTTCAGCTATCTTGTAGCGCAAGCGGAGAGTACTCTTGGTCTGTGGATAGTGGTGAGTTTTTGTTTATATACATATATGTTTTTTTTTTGGTGGTTATATGCACCTACAACCTACTCCAACAAACATAATTTTTTTTTTAATATTGCATAAATTTTATACAAAAATTTATTATAGAATAATTTTGTGTACTTATGTATATTTACAGTACCTTCATGTATTACGTTTTTAATGAAAATTTAATTTGATTTAATAATTATTAAAAGAAACATGGAATAATTTTTTTTTATTGGGTGATGAGGGTGAGGGGCAACAACGGTTTGAGTGTCGAAAGTGGGGGTCCAGTTTTTTTTAACAACACGAATGATTTGTGCGATCCAAATGATTCCGACGACAATGAACCCTCCAATTTCCACTAAAGCTACCGAAGTGATAAAAACGTATTGGTCGCCGGAAGGATCCGTAACACCATAGATTTTTAATTGGTCCTTGTTCTATTTGTTTCCTCAAAATTGTTATTTGTGTTTATTTTCGCCAAGATCATGCGGGAACAGAAGTAAACCGGGAGGCCATACTCATAACTTTATTTGGATAAACTTCTGTAAGAGGTATTCAAATGTTCTACATTCGGATTAAAAGGACAATCAGAAATAACAGACAGGCCAATTCTTAACTGCTCTTTTAAACCGAGGGTGGTCTGTTATAAATTATTCTTATGCAGATGAGTTAAAATTTTTTATAAAATAAATAAATCGAAAACCGTGAAATCTCGGGATTTACCAGTCACACTTTTGAGATAAAAAACGCGATCCCGAAATGGAGACATCAAGAAAGGCTCCAGAAACATATATACATTGAGGCATTTGTTAAGCAACACATATTTAATACGCAGATCGAAAAGAACCAACCCTTTTGAGCTGGTGTAACAGTTTTTGGACAACTGCGTTGTGCATCTAAATTCCACTAGAAAGATGTTAACTTCAGACAAAACATTAGAATTCGTTGATTAATTATTACAGTCAAAAGTGGAGTAATTAATTGATTTAGTTATTTACTAATTTGGCACAACCAGATGTACAATTAGGATCCAATTCATTTATCAAATGTGATATGTTATCCTTTAAAATTGATTATGTTTTCTGGAAGTACGAAATTTGAATAAAAGGGCTAGTGGTATGTTCAGGTATGTAGCACATACTTTACCAAAATTGTTATTAAACATGTGGAGCTAAATGTTATTGAACATTTGGGTAGTTGGAGTCATCATGTTTGAACGAAAATCAGATTTTTTTGCCCGATATTGTGCCGCATTCACAGAGATTGCCTTTAAGGTTGACCTGCCAAGTGATGGCCATATATACTTAGAAAATTCGAAGGTATATGGCGCCATTACGAATTAAGTGAAATTTTAAACTGCTTCTTGAACGAAAACTTTATTAGTTTAACTGTATTTAATAATAGGATTACTCATTTTAATTTAAAAAACTTAAAGAAAAGCAATTTACTGTCAAAATATTGTTAGACAATATAAAAAACAAAAAATTCAATTTTTCAGCTTCTGAAATGAAATTATTAATTATTTATTTTCTTTTGATTATTGGAGATTTAATTCCAAATGAACATAAGGTATGGAATTTCTTATTAATATTGATAGAACTAATTGAAACTTGTGCGTACTTCCCAATTTTAACAAAATGGACCTAATGAAATTAAAAGCTAGATTAAACTCCATCAATAAACATATCAAGAGATTTTTTATGTTCTTTAATGCCCAAACACCACATGATCCTTCATTATCCTTGTGTAGTCGAAAAGTTAGGACCACTGAAAAAAATTCGGGCAATGAAATTCAAGGGCAGACATAAACAGTTAAAATGATATGCTTCTGTGACTGTGACTACTTCTCGTAGAAATACTCCAATCAGTATTGCAGAAAAATTATAATTATAATTTTCTAATTTTTAAAACAAAAATAAAACTATGTAATTATAACGAGGACATATTTAAATTTGAGAATGGCGAATTTATTGATTTTTCTTCAAAAGTTGAATTTTACGAATCTATACTGCTCAAATTGATTTTTCAAATATATGTATTTAGTAGTAAGAATGTAATTTATAATAATAAAAAAATTTCAGTAAACGACTTAATCATCCGAAACATCGAAAATGAATTGTGTGTGTATGAAATCTTATATATTTTAAGTAACAAAAATCAAACTTGCTTATTTGTTTTTAAAAAGCTTGGAATTAAAGAGAAAAATAAACATTTTAATTGTCTTATTTTAAATGAAGGTAATGAAAATTATAATTTTAAAGTCATTTTTTATATTACTTATTTGAATTATTATTCTACAAACTTAATTTTTTTACCAAATGGACTGAAAGTATGATAGTATAACTATAAAATTAATATTTATAAGGAAATTATGTATACCAGCATTTTAATTATTAATACATATATTGAATTTTTGAAATATTTGAAATAATTGATTGTTTAATCCAAAAGCATTATTTTTTATTTGTCCATTAATCCATTTAGAATTAAGAAACAACCTGAAGAGGAAACTCAGCTAAATTTATATAAATTTAAATATTGTGAATTATATCAATCAATCGATTAAATTTGCTGCCCAGCCAAATTTTAATTAATTGGTGCACATAATATATTTACTGAACTAGACATATCTTTACAAAAGTATTTAACAAAACATTATTTTAATAATTAATATTTCTATAAAACAACACAATAATTAGGTGGAAACTCCAAATTTAATTTAGATGTTTTTTCCAATTTTTTAATTGAATCAAATAAAGATTTTGCTGACTCTATAAAAATATTTCAACCAATTTTATATGTCGGTTTCACCTAATTAATTTGGGAGACTGAAAATTAGTCATGAACTTTAGCAACATCAGAAATTGTTTTCATAAGTTTGTTAATGTTTTTTTTTTTTTCTGTGAAGAATACCAATCAAATGATTGCGGATAATTTGCCAAAACCCGTGAGCAACGACAATCATGCCATCTGCACGAAAAATATGGGCTTAGAAATATAGGTACGTCTGTGTATTTTCTACTGATACACATGTTGTTTGAAAACTTTTTTTTTTCCATTCCATAAATTCGTTGAATCTGAAAACACGAACTTATTTCACTGAGTTTTATTTTATTTGAAATAAATTTGCTTTAATTCTACAATGTACTTAAATAAAAATACCTTAGCGCGAATAATTTCAAAGGAAAGCGACAACAAATACACAAACATATTATTTGTCGTGGTGGATAACCCATAACTAAACTATGTAGACATGAAATTTGGCATGCAGTGAAAGATCCCCATTTTCATCAAACCAAATCACGACATGACCAATTGCGAATGGAAAGGAAAAAATACCAAAAATCAAAAATGTATGCACTTACCAAGGGTGTAGCAGAAATTGATTTCAAAACATTGTCCAGATATTAATACGTATTGACATCGAAATAATAAGGACCTGAAATAACAACAATGTTATATTTAAACTTTTAATTTAATTCAAGAAACCACTAAAAGTAAACAACGTTACTAAAAACTTTCAAGCTCACCATAAAACTACTTTAAAATACTCAGAATACAAATTACATAATAAATTCACAAAACATAAAAATCCACAGCTTATTCACACAAAAATCAAAATGATACTAACTAAACATGACGCAACAAGATTTTGTTTTCAAATAATAGAATGAACGCACATTAAAAGTTAATTCATATCCTGAAATAAACGAAAACAAACGGTTGTAGATTTGAATTATTGCGGTGGTTATTCAAAATTCAAAATGAACGGAGCGAAAATTTAAATATTCAGGTTGTATACCAATTTGACTGTTGGAGAGATTTAATATTAACGGTATTTTGTTGAGAAAAATTTAAATAAATAATTTTTGTTTTCTTTATTTAAATCATGTGGTGCTTTATATCCAATGCAATTGTTGTTGTAACTTTGTCAATGAAATATGCTTATCGATTAGGCGTTTTTCTTTGGTAAACATTTTAAAATATTTCGGTTTTATTGTTCGCTTTTATGATTCTGGTTTAGTGATTATTTTGTTTTCATGATAAATAAGACAAATTTGAATTAAATTTGAATTGTTGAATTAAAATTACCATCCAACTCGTTGGTTTGGTAATGTTAATTCAACTATGTATCTATTATTTCAACAAACTTAGCACCCGGTGGCTACATGGTATTCCGAGCAAGAAAAGGGCCAGAACTATACAATTGGTTAACAATTCCCGTATAGGCTTTCACAATTCTAAATTGTGTTAAATATATCGGGGACACTCGATATTTTATAATTAGCAAGCGAATGCCTTGCCCTCTGCCAGAAAATTTAGAAAATGAAAACATTTTACCAGCAATAGAGAATATTAAGCGATTTTCAAATTACATCCATTCGATAAGCGAATATTACTTGCTGTTGCTATATTCATTATTTTTAGAATAATAAATCGATAACCACTAATCATCAACGGCTTGTACATTCAATTACATATGCTCCTGACTTCTTGCCACACAAAATTAATTACCTTATCTAAAAATTATATGATCGGGTTCAACAGGGACCTATTTGTTATGTTTTCGCTAC
Source organism: Tipula helvola (assembly GCA_963556165.1). Lineage (NCBI taxonomy): Eukaryota > Metazoa > Arthropoda > Insecta > Diptera > Tipulidae > Tipula > Tipula helvola. Next base: position 301,381,220 of record OY744483.1, on the reverse strand, counting down.
ACAAATAACCCAAACAACTCAAACCACATCATTGAACTTGGAGTAGTTCCTGTGTCGCAAGTAACAAATTTTTATTTGGTGACACTAAGAAAGGAAGTTCGGCCGCAAACTTCGACAATATTTTGTGTGGCTTTTAGTGTATAGAGCAACTTTAATTACATTTATATAAAAAAACGTTTGGCGAATTTCAAGCATATAATGGATACACTTTTGACTTTGTAACAGTAAAGAAATTCCATTCAGGGAAATACGCAGTTGACGAATTTGTCTATTCGGCAATCAATTCTTCAAAATCACTAGCTACAGAATACTTCGCTAAAATACGTCAACAAAAAATTGCAACAGAAATCACCAAAACGGTCGTCGGTTTGTTTACTGCTCATGTGTCTGCAAAATATGGAATAAGGAAAGAAGATCCTTATCTTGAAATTCACATAACTTGGTGAAAATTATCTAAATTTTTTATGAAGTGTAACCTACGATTACATAGTTTTCGTTTTATACATAACGACTTCGAATGGGTAATATTAATTGAAATTATATTAATCTACCAGACCATCCAAAATGAATGTTTCAGACAGCTTTCGACGCAACAACAATTCGACAAGAGTTTCAACTAAATGCTATAATCAGTTTTCGTCTTCTGTCAAACTAAACTACTTCTACCTAGGGTGTTAATAATTAATACCTACATGTAATAATTAATTGTTTAATATTTTGGTATAAACAATTAATTAAATCCTTAAATTCATATTCATAAAATTATTGAAATTCTGATCTGTGCATTTTTCAAATTTCTTAGTATCTTGAAATGTTCTAAATTCTTGTCGTTTTGAATCTCCAGGAAATTTTCAAATTTTACAATTTCTTAAAACCTTTTTAAAAAAATAATCATTACAATTTCTTGAATTTGTCAAAATTCTTAAAATATATACATAATTTGACGACGATCAATTTAGAAAATCTTAAAAGAAATTCTAAAAATAAATTCTTAAAAAGCATTTTTTTACATGGAAATTTTTAATTATTTTAAAACAGGCTTTTCCTTAGATTTCTTTCTTGAATTTGATCAAATTCTTGGATTATTTAATCTTAAAATGTTCCTTGTTATGGAAATTATAACAACAAATCAAAATTTATTATCTTAAAATTCCAAAAATTTTATAATTATGAAATAAGGGATTATGATATTATGAAATTGGGTATTTTAAATTTTTTTAAAAATTCTGGAACGTTACAATTTTTAGCGATGTTTTTTCAAATTTTAAGGTTTTAGAAAAGTTTGAAATTTTAAAATACTCGTACTTAAATTTTTTTGTATTTTCTTATAACTTTTAAATATCTAGCATATGTTAAAATTCTTAACATTTCTAGAATGCTAAACACGTTTAATAATTAAAACTTTTATTTTTTAAATCTTGAGCTTGTTAATGATATTCTGATATTTTAATGTTAAAATATAATATTCCTGAAGTTTTGATGATCTCGAATAATCAATTTTCACAAAAACCTCGAATTTCAAGAATCTTATCTTTGTTAGTGTAATGTGTGCTAAATTCAATTGCGGAAGCTAAACTAGAATAATATCAAAAATATTGAAAAAATCGTAAAATTTCGAATAGTGGAGTTTTATTACACTCAACGCCACCATCATATTTCCGAACGAAAAAATCCCGAAAAAAATACCGAAAAATACAAAATAAACTACCCCACCAAAAAGGAAGACCCCCATTAAATTTTTGTTAACTACAATATGAAAACAAAAGGAATCTACATAATTTCAAGTCATCGGAAAGGGAAATGCAAACGTAAATATTTTTGAAATTTTTCTGACATTTTCCTGTCATCTTTGCGAAATAGGTCCAATGCTACTGTCTTCCACCGTAAAAAACGCCTAGGCGCTTTATTCGGGAGTAGCTGAAAATATGAACATTTTGAAAATGAAGGAAAAAAATCAAATAAAACGCCTAAGCGCTTTATTTGAGAATTCGAATACCACCAAGAAAATAAAAATAATTTTTTCAACATAATTATCAAGTTATTTTCGTAAAACAAGGACGAATATAAGGTATGTGTGCGCCAAAATTAGATGTTTCATTAAGGTACCCTTCAAGTAACTCGAAAAAAGAAAACGTATTGAAAATATTTACCCAGTGGTTAATTTTCCTGTAGGAAGAGGAACACCTAGGATTTCGCATTTGATCAGATGGAATCATTCTGAAAATTGGTTCGTTATGAAACACGAAGCTAAACGTAAAAAAAGTTGTGAAAAAAAATTTCGGGTCTCATTGAAAGATAGAGATTTCGCATATATTTCTGGGCATCTAATTGATGGTGGGTACTTTCACGAGAATTCAATATTTCAATATTTATTTAACTTGCATGTATTTTTTTAAACAATCCAGGCCGTTGTCTATTTCCTGCCACGGCGTATCTCCAATTAGTATGGGAAACGTTTGCTCTAATGAGAGGGAAACATTTTATACTATTAAATGTTGAAATTGAAGATGTTCGATTTATACGGGCCACTATAATTACAAAAGAAAATGAGGTTGAATTGCTAGTGGCGGTTCATTCTGGTACCGGGCGATTTGAAATAACAGAAGATTCAGCTGTTATAGTTACTAGATACATAAGAGAAGCTGAAGATAATATGCACATAAAACTTCCAAAACCTCAAAAAACTGATTTTCCACATTTACCAACTAAAGATTTTTATAAAGAACTCCGATTACGCGGCTATCATTATAATGGACCATTTCGGAAAGTTCTAACAGCAAGTAGCGATGGACTTATTGGCAAAGTAAAATGGGAAAATAATTGGGTATCATTCATGGATTGTTTACTACAAATTTCTATACTCGGAAAAAATTCACGCGGACTAATGCTACCCACGTGAATTGAAAATCTTATAATCGATAACAGCGTCCATGCAAAAATCGCACAAGAAACATTCGAAAATGAAGATCCAGAAACTTACATCTACAATGTACATTGCAATAAAACTTTAGGGATAATACAAGGTGGAGGTGTTCAAATTAAGGGTTTGCATGCCAGACCAGTCATTAGAAAAAAATCCCCAGGTATGCCAGTATTAGAATCATATAAATTTTTGCCATATATTCCGACGCCGATGTTATCTAAATCAGATGCCGCAAAATTGTGCGTACAACACGCTCTGGAAAATTGTCCTATTTCAGTAATTCGAATTGTCGAAATACTCGATAAACCTATTCAACCAATTATTAATAAATTTAAAGATGCCATAGAAGATCTTAGATTAACAACCTCCGAAACTACGATCCTTACATCTCAAGAAGTTGAGTGTGACGAAGTAATTATAAAAAACGGTAATTTATCATCAAAATCAAATTGTATGTTTGTTATAAAGCAAAATTGTCTAAATGATTTAAATTTTGTGAAATGTGCTCTGACAAGTCTTCTCGATGTTGGCTATTTGGTGTCACGTGAATGTGCAAACGTAGATGTTGAAAGTATTGTTATACCGCAAGGGCTTAAATTAATTGCGGTTATACCACTGGAAAATGAAACCCTGGTGTTATTCCAAAAACTAAAGCATAAAATTCCCAAGATCCCCAATGTTGTCAAAATTTCATCAATTGACCGATCATTTGAATGGTTGGAAACTTTACGAACCGCCATAAAATCGGGGCCAGTTATTATTTATTCCGAGCAGGACAGTCAATCGGGAATAATTGGGCTAATAAATTGTATACGCAGGGAACCGGAGAGTAATTCGGTTATTTGCCTATTCATTGATGATCCAACGGCACCAAACTTTGATATAGAAAATCCTTTTTATAAAAAGCAACTTGTGCTAGAGATGGCAATAAATGTTTATCGGAACGTAAGTATACTAACATTTTCTTTATTAAGTCTAATATTGATTTCAATAGACGTATTAAGATTTGTATATCTTTTAGGGGCAATGGGGAACATATCGGCATTTAACATTGAAAAAACCTGTTATTTTTGGACCAACAAATGTTCATGCGTTTGCCAAGATGGCACAAATAGGAGATTTATCATCGATGAAATGGATTCGAGGATCGATTACGGAATTTGGCGACAAAACATTACTACCAGTAAAGGTGCAGTACTCTTCACTTAACTTCCGTGATGTTATGCTTGCAACTGGTAAGCTATCAGCTGAACCAATTGATTCAAATCGAATTGAAACAGAAGGCGTACTTGGGTTTGAATTCTCTGGCATTGATACAAGTGGAACACGTATTATGGGAATTGTAAAGTCTGGTGGAATGGCAACACACATTATACCTGATAGTTTTATATGGGTGTGTCCTGATGGTTGGACTTAGAAAAAGCGGCTATGGTTCCTGTGGTATATGTGACAGTTTTCTTTGTCATAGGAAAAGCTAAACCGGGAAATTCAATTCTTATCCATGCCGGAAGTGTTGGCATTGGTATTGCAGCAATTCGTACTGCACTCTCCTATAATATGAATGTTTTCACCACAGTTAGCACAAACGAGAAAAAAAATTTTTTGTTGAAAACTTACCCGGATTTGCGGGAATCTCAAATTGGAAACTCGCGAGATTTAAGCTTCGAAAATATGATAAAATTACAAACCAACGGTAAAGGTGTAGATTTTGTACTCAATTCACTTTCCGAAAAAAAATTACAAGCTTCACTTCGTTGTTTAGGGAAAGGAGGCTGCTTCTTGGAAATTGGGAAATATGATATAGCGAACGACACAAAAATTGGGCTTGGGGAATTCGAAAAGGAAATATCATTCCATGCTATTTTAGCAACCAATTTATTCACGGCGACGCGAGAGGAACAATTAGTAAGGATAACAAAAAGATAATATTATTTGCTTATAATTCTCACATTTCAATTCTTTTAAACAGATAATTAGAGACCTCGTTCAGAGAGATATCGATAATGGAATTATCCAACCGCTTCCCTCAACTGTTTATCCAGCCAATGAAGTAGTGCAGGCATTACGGTACCTCGCAAGTGCTAAACACATGAGAATAGTACTACTAAAAATTCGTGAAAATTCTAACGACGAGCTGTCCCTACCGATTTCCTTAATTCCACGAATAAATTGTGATCCAAATGTGGCTTACATAATCCCGGGTGGTTTAGGTGGATTTGGTTTGGAACTAGCTGATTTTCTTATTCTTCGCGGTGCTAGAAAGATAGTACTATCATCAAGTCGTGGAGTCACAAAACCTTATCAGTCATATCGTATTTGTACATGGCAAAGCTATGGAGCTATTATTGTTGTGAATACATCAAATATCGGAACACCTGAAGGATGTCTTGAATTAATTAAAGAAGCAATACAATTAGGACCAGTTGGTGGTATATTTAATTTAGCGGTGGTTTTACGTGATAGAATTTTCGAAAATCAAACTCCCGAAACTTTCATTGAATCATTTGGACCAAAAGCAGATGCCACAAAATATTTGGATGAACTATCAAGATTACATTGCCCTCAACTAAACTATTTTGTGGTTTTTTCTAGTGTGTCTTGTGGTCGAGGTAACGCCGGCCAAAGTAATTATGGTATGGCTAATTCAATAATGGAAAGAATTATAGAACAGAGGCATCGCGATAATTTACCAGCTAAAGCGATCCAATGGGGAGTGGTGGGTGAAGTTGGTTTAGTAGCTGAAATGCAAGAGGATAAATTGGATATGGAAATTCGTGGGACACTGCAGCAAAGTATTTCATCATGCCTGGAAGAGCTTGACACATTATTATTTGGAAATAGTCCGGTTGTTTCAAGTATGGTAGTGGCTGTAAAACGTTTTATGGGAGGAGGGGGAGATATTATCAAAACAGTAATGAATATAATGAGTATAAGAGATATTAAATCTGTATCAATGGATGCAACATTATCGGAAATGGGAATGGATTCCTTGATTGCAATTGAAATTAAGCAAAGCTTGGAGCGTGACTTTGAAATTATTTTATCATTACAGAAATTGCGTTCAATGACTTTTCCCAAATTATATGAACTAGCTGACTTACAGAAGAAAAATGCTACAGAAAAAACAACACTTATATCAACTAAAGAATAACAACCCGTATTTCATATGTTAATTAAGGCGTTAGGTGACGAAGCGTCGAGCATATCAACAGTCCTTCGGTTAAAATCAAAAAATAATAAAGAAATATTTGATTCAGCGATTATTCTAGTACCTGGTATAGAGGGTGTTGCCGGAGGTGCATTGACAAATATGGCAACATCATTTAATCAACCAACGTTCTGCGTTCAGTTGCACTTCTGTTTAGGTTTAGCAAGCATAAGTGAAATAACACAAAACGTTTATGACAATATATATAACGAGGTTATTAAGCCGACCAATTCATTCTTTATTGTCGGCTACTCCTTTGGATCATTTGTAGCTTTAAAACTAGCATTCGCGCTTGAAAAAAATGGCTTCAATGGACAAGTCGTTCTTATTGATGGAGCGCCTGCATTTTTAAAGAAATTGACCAAGCACCTTGTGCAAATCGATACGACCGATGAAAACATTCAAAAAACCCTTGCACGTGATATTATTCGAGTAGTATTGCCAGAAGAAGATCCTGAACGTTTATACAAAACAAATTTAGAAATATTACCGTCATGGGATGAACGTGTGGAAAAATTACTTGATTTAGCAAAGGGGCAAAACCTTTACTCTCAACAATATCTAAAAGATATGGTAGATGGAATATACCAACGTTTTAAGTTAATGTTAGATTATAAGGACGGTGAACTACGTAAGATTCAAGCACCAATAACTTTAATTCGGCCTACGGAAGCCGCCTTATTGGACATTGATGGCGATTACAATTTAAACAACCACACAGACGGAGGTGTAAATGTAAAATTCATTGAAGTTGAAGGAAATCATGCAACTATGTTAGAAAATCCTAAGATTGCGTCAATATTAAACGAAATCAATGCTTAAAGCTATATACAATATAGTATGGTTTATGGTGACATATACACTTATGTATACTTTTTGTTTTAATAAATTTGGTAATAAAGCGGTTTAATATATAATTTTGATTTATTGAAACTTGAATTACTTAAGAAAATATGAAAATAGAAACTTGTGCTTTCGTATTAGATTAAATCGGTAAAAACATTTTCTAATTGAGAAATTTTTCTAAAAAACCGTTGTTTAAATTTATTTTTCGTTCCTTTGTTTAATTTTTGTATACGGAAGTAATAAACAAATATTATTTCTCTTTTTTCTTTCCTCAGGATCGAAATCCAAAAAAACTGAAATATCCCTTCAAGGAAAGAAATTTTTATATATTTATTTTTCGGTTTCTCTTCAACTCATAGATTTTTAATTGTTTCTTGCTTTATTCGTTTCCTCAAAATTGTTATTTGTGGTTGTTACGCTACGATCTTGCGGGAACTTCTGTAAGAGGTATTCAAATGTTCTACATTCAGATTAAAAGGACAATCAGAAATATCAGACGGGCCAATTGCTCATTGCTCTTTTAAACTGAGGGTGTTCTGTTATAAATTATTCTTATGCAGATGAGGTAAAATAGTTTATAAAATAAATAAATCGAAAACCGCGTGAAAGTTTGGGATTTCCCAGTCACACTTTTGAGATAAAAAACGCGATCCTGAAATGGATACATCAAGAAAAGCTCCAGAAACATATATACATTGAGGCAGTTGCTAAGCAACACGGATTCAATACGCAGACCGAAAAGAACCAACCCTTTTGAGCTGTTGTAACTGTTTATTGGTAAACTGCGTTGTGCATCTAAATTCCCCTAAAAAGATGTAGTTAACTTCAGACAAAACATAAAAATTCAATGATTAATTATTACAGTCAAAAGTGGAGTAATTAATTGATTTAGTTGTTTACTAATTTGGATGGAACAGCATCACAACCAGATGTAAAATTAGGATCCAATTTATTTAACAAATGTGATATATTATCTTCTTCAAATATGTTTTGCAAAACATTGAGCTTAGAATTGATTATGTTTTCTGCAAGTACGAAATTTGGTTAAAAAGGCTAGTGGTATGTTCAGGTATGTAGCACCTACTTTAACGAAATTGTTATTAAACTCCTCAACAAGTTGTTGGGGATCATCAACACAAATATCACCGATATTTAAACATGCTTTCGATTAATACGGTCCATTAGATGACCGATTTTTAAGTAACTATAAAAATAAGAATTCACATAAGCTTTGAAAGCTTCTACAATTTGTCACAAACACCTTATGCTAGCATATAGGTGTATTAATCGTAATAGATTTAATAAGAAAATCATAAAAAGTTTCAAATTTTTTTAACAATATCAAGTGACCATGACTTTCGAGGCAAACGGTTTTGTTTTTTTTTCTCTAATTTATTTCCTCGCGAATTAATTTTTTTTATTTAATTTAATTTATTATTTAATTAAGAAGTCAAATTGCGTTCCAATTTAATGTGTGTGTATGTATTTAATTAATTAGTGTTGTGATTAGTTTTGTGAAATAAGTGAAATTTAAATAGTATGTAAATATGGAAAATGCAATCCACCGGGAGGTATTTATCTGGTTCAAGAAAATGACTTATATGAGATTCGAAAGTATTCAAAATGTGTAAATGGATGAAAAATTTCAAATCCTAAATTCAATATAAAAAAAATAAACATTATTTTGAACTTAGGTTTATTTTAGAAAGTTGTCTAGTTTATACCTTTTCAAACGGTATGCTACAAGTTGGAGGAATCATTTATAATGTGGTCAAAATAAGAGATACAAATTGTTAGGGTCAAGAAAATTCTTATTATGTTTGTTATGTTTTCCACCTTTCATTATCATTAAACAATTTTGACTTTTCATTCCAAAATGTATGTTTTATTTACAAATAGAAAAAGGACTAACAGATGGCCCACCCTTTATCTTCAAATACTCAAAGCTGTATCAGCAAAGCTATTTTCAGCATTATTGTTAACAACCTTAAAAAACAGGCAACTATTATTGACCAAAATGTTGAAACTTCAAAAAGAAAAATTAGCCATTAGAAGAAATGACGATGTTATGTTGTCTCTTCAAATAAAATTCCTCCAAGATTTAAAATTGGCGACAAAGGAAATTATGGACGATGCATTTGGATGAGCTGAAATTCCGAAATAACCTGTATGTGGTAAATGTGGTAAATAAAATTTAGTCAAACGAAGTATTAGGGCTTGCCCGTTCCCATACCTTTTACATTCCTGGAAAACGGGATTATGATTTTCTGATTCCCGGGAATTCCCGGAATTCGGGACAAGACAAGATTTTCAGCCAACCAAAAATTCAACCAATTTTTAATTTTAAGTCGAGAAATGGAAAGGAAGCTAAGTAAGATTTAAAATAATTTAAAAATATGTGATGCACTGATTTAATCATTTAATCGGTGGATTCCGTTTTGCCATCATGAGAAATCTACCAGCGTAAAACTTAAACTATTACCGTTAACATTTTATTTATGGAAACCACGGCGGATCCACACTAGAAGAATTTGTAAATTTTCAGCATTGATTTTACTCAACATATTGCCAACAGTTGGCGAAGCTGAATGCGCCCAATGTTGATATAATTCTCGATAGAAACCCACCCGTCATTGTTTATATATTTGGTTGTTTCCCTTTTTTGGCTTAAACTTAGCGCCTTATTTTTCCTTGTGCCACCGTTTTGTGTACAAACACAGTGGAATAGTTCAGTTTAATTCTGCAGGTAGACCTTGTACGTCCAGTCATCCTAAATGTATCATCCATAATTTCCTATGTCCAACTCTGGATCTTGGACGAATTTTAGTAACGAGGCAATATCTTTATTTTTCTTAATAGCTAACTTTTCTTTTAAAAGTTTTAACGTCTGCGGTTACTAATATTTGCTTGTTCTTTTAAATTTGTTAATAATAATGCTGAAGTCGCTACAGCTTTGGCTATCTGATCTATTTATCTGAAGATTTATTCAGCGGTTTAAAAACATTTTGTCATCATATGGTATTGCTCAATATTCGTTCATCCCACATTTCTTAAATTTGCAGTTCCCGGTAATATTCAATTCTTTACACTCTTGCTAACACTATAAGGTGTCTTTATTTTTTATAGCGTTGCACCCATCAAAGGCGACTTTCTGATTATTTCCATGAAGTTAAAAAATGACATAGAGAAATCTTAAAATTTATTTTTCTATTCCCAGGAAATAATCATAACATTCCCTGGAAACGGGAATACTTTGAATTCCTTAGGTTCCCGGGAATTCCATCCCGGGAATTCTCGGAACGCAAGTTCTTTTATTTATGTACTTAGTCTGTCTACAAAATTAAACTAAACTATTGCGTGTTTGTACACAAACACCTGGCACAAGGAAAAGTAAAGTGATAAGTTTAAGCCAAAAGCGTTAAAAGAACAAACTTTAAAAATGACCCTATACTCTATACCTCTATAGTATTAAGCAGACATCCACCAAAAATGAGAGGAATTTTCCATTAGCGGGTAGGTTTCTAATGAAAATTAAATCGTCATTGGCGCATTCAGCTTCGCCAGATTTCCCATGATTCGCCGATTGACTGATTAAACTGTTCAATCACATTTTTTTCAATTATTTGGAATCTTACTTAATTTGTTTTCTTTATCATTTCCCGACCTAATATCAAAAATTGTTTGAATTTTAATATTACATACATAATGAGGTATTGGATAAAAAACATGTCCTGTTCTGAACCCCAGGAATTAATAAATATTTTTTTTTTACTTTTAATTGTCAAATAAAAAGCCAAAATAATAATAAATTTAAATTTTTTTTGGCCATTGTACCATAAGATTCGATGATCGCTATAACCTCCGTGGGAACCACTATTTCAAAATATTCCGAGATTTAATAATGATCACTTCCGCCGCTATATTCTTGTTGCAGCGCATACATTTTTCAGTACTTTGCCGGATTTCGTGAAAAGGCTTATCCATACTGAGCCATTTTTATAGAAGTTAAAAAATGGTTACTTGAAAACTCAGACGTTTCTTTTCTGTATCGTGTGTTGGGTAACACAGCTGCGATTCGATTTGTTATTTTTCAATTGGTATACTTGTATTTAACTGACTAATATTATTATCTTTCAGCTATTTATAAATATTCATTTTTTTCTAACAATTTTTTTTTGTTTCCGTTGCTATATTATAAAAATGACTAATTTTGTTTTTTTTTTGCGGTGGATTCAAGGCTGTTATTGTATCGACAAAGAATTCTTCCGTTTTCATATAATTTTATTTCTACTTTTTTCTTCTCAAGTAGCTTAAGTAAATATATTGCTTTTCGTAATCAATATCAAAATGAAATAATAAATAAATAATTTCACAAAGCCAACATATAGAACTAACAAAAATGTTCTAAATCTTCCACTGTCTACGTCGAAAACTATTGTCTACGCTACTGTTAACACTTCGCGTCACAAATCACTTATAATAGATTACGCCTTAGTGGATTTAATTTTCGTAGTTTACTGCGCATTACGTCAACTGAGAGTTGCTAGTAAGATATTGCAAAGGAAATGTATGAAAATTAAGGAATTTGTCTAATAAATTTATAATATAGTGAGGTATTATGGTTTAATATGGATGTATTATGGTTGAATATTTCTTTCCTCTTAGAAAATAGGATCCATGCTTTTAACAATCTTTATTTGTTGGAAAATAATGAACCCTATAGTGACAATTATTTATATTGTTATTACAACAATTAAATACGGTGCACCACAATATTTATTTAATTTAATTTTTAGATTCAATTACACACATATTGTGAAACAAAACTGTTCACTCTCATTTGACGTCATTATTGCCAGCCGTTTATTTTATGATCCAAATAGGTAAAGTGCGCAAGGCGTAATCTATTATAAAAGTGATTTGTGACTTCGCGTAGACAACTTCAAAATAGACATGTACTGAAAATTCTGATTTTGCAGCTATAGAATCAAATATGTTGCCATTTAGGTCACTCTATTACATACTATATTTCCTGTTGCAAAAAATTTGTCAATACCATGAGTTCGACATTTTTTTGAAATAAATAAATAATTAATTAATTATTCTAATTTAAATTATCAAAATTGTGCGTAAATTCATAACCCTATGTGACAACGCTACGATATTATAATAATTGGTTGTTTGGATTTGATGATTTACTTAATGTATTAGAATTTAATTGTAACTTGTTAATTTCTAATTCTGAACCGTCTTACCAATGGCTTAATTAATTTATGGAACTTTCGTAATTACTATGATTAACACAGAATACATTTTGTTGTTTTGCCATTTTTTTGTTTATATAAATAAGTGGAACAAATAAATAGGTCCCATTAATTAAAGCCTAGCATTCGGTTTTGGTTGTAGAGTAATTTAAAATTAGAAAAATACTTGTATTAAAGTTTAACAATTAAACCATTTTCAAAAAATCATTACGTTAGAAAGCTTAATATTGATTTTGATTTAGTGGTTTTAGTGATTTTTAAATTTTTTGGTGATTTAAATGAAGATGTCTTCGACGGATGATAAGCCAACCTATCCGCGGGCAATTGCTGCTACACCCGGCGATGAAATTGTTATTTCTGGTATATCTGGACGATTTCCGTCATCCCGTAATATTGAGGAATTAGAATATAATCTTTATAATAAGGTAATTTAACAAATTGTTTTATTTTTTGCTTAGCTTTTCCTTTACATATAAGCTATTGATAATGTAATTGAATAAGGAACTAATTCTTGAAAGATCTTTTATTGTTTCATATATTGGATTGTACCCGAACTATTATAAATCCACAAAGTGCAATTAAATTTAGGCTTGGACTTTTGATAGCGGAGTAAATTTAAGTAAGTTTGTCCACTTTTAGCTTTTTTTAACTATAACTATATAATACGATTTTTTGTAGAGAATTAAATTTCCTATTTAATTTTAATTCTAATTTCTTATCTAATCCTATTTAATTTTTACACGCAAAAATTATTTTTATTCAATACAATAATTATTTTCGGTTTATGAAAACAATGATATTAAATTGTATATTATCACATTGAAAATAGATAGGTGGTTTACTAGCAAGTACGTTTTATGATCGTTTCAATAATAATTAAAATATTTAACACTTTTATTAATTTTCTTTCGTTTTGTGCTTTTATTTAGTATACAGTTTTGTTTAGATACTGTACTCATTGTTCTACGTTGTGAACAAAAAACATTGTGATATGAGGCACATTTTTTGCGCTAATTGTTCAGTCGAAATTTTCTATTAATAAGTTGTGCTATTGGGTGGGTTTAAGGGAGATTAAGTTTTCATAAATTTTTAAATCTGGATTGGCCTGTTTAGTTACATTTGCTCACCCTGATAGTTTCTTTCTGGCTTCTTATGTGAATTTTTATAAAATAATATAAAGCAGCTATTAAAAGACACATAAATATTTATTGTAAACAAAATGTTCGAATTGCAGTTTTGTTATCACGTATTAACATATTTTTAATTCGGTCGGGAGCTGATTTGACAAATTTTATAAATTAACCTTAATTAATTCGAATAATGTCCAGGTCATTGGAAGTGAACTTCGACGCTTGTTGGAGAAATAAGCGTTTTTTGTCTTACTCCATGCTTTAAATTTAATTTAATTCAGTTTTATTTGGTTTGATTTAAGTAATTTGATTTAAATTAATTTTTTTATTGTTTTTTATTTTATGTCTAGTAGAAAATATTCTGACAAAAGTTACAAAACTTGTATGACAGAATTTAATTATAATATTTAAAATTATTTAAATGTGGAAACAAATTATTCATAGTTTATATAATTTTTTTTTTAATTGAATTTAAAGTTAAATTTAATTTATTTCCTTTGTGGATATCGTCATGTAAGTTTCCCCTTGACCTATACGCCATTTGTAAAATTGTTTAGAAATCGAATTTTAAAGTTTTACCAAAAATACGGTTACCTTCTCAAAATAATTTTAAATTGTTTAAATTGTTCTTTATTGCTATAAAAAGCTTTGTCATTAGTTTCCATGTTCCAGTAATAAAAATTCCACTAGCCCTAAAACTGAAGCAAGGAAAACTTTTTAAAGCGAAAATCGCCCCAAATGGATATAGAACCATTCTTACAGTTATGTTAAACTTACTTTTTGTTTAAGTTACAATAATAATAAAGCGCATGTCATATAGGCCAAAGAAGAAGGAGAAAGAGAACAAACAAAAAATTATGGAAAGTTTATTCAAAAATTAAATCGTGTTCAATAAAAATTACTAATTAAAATGTTTAGTTTTATATACATGTACGTGAATAATTAACTTTACCACTATTTAATAAAATATAAATATTTCGATCTTAAATAATTTTATTTCCGCAAAATTTAAATTAATTAGATCGTTGGTGCAGTATTTTTAAAATTATTCTGTAAATTTCCTGATTGTGGCATGAAGTCAAACATGGAATCAAACGATTTTTATAAAAATTTGTAGATGCACAGTTATTCATTGTTTGCATCGCAATCTTAAATAAAGTTTATTTAAATTAAGTTTATTCTCGATTTAATTAAAAATTAAAAATTGACAAATTCAATTATGGCTATTACTGGATTCTCTTTCAAAATGTATTTACGAATTTATAAAAAAATTTTAATTTGTATCACATATGTCCATTTCTTTGGATATAGATGTTTGTAAAGTGATGTCGTTAAGTGAACTCAAATTAGAATTAGAAATTACTAATTGAATTCCAAAGCGGAAGGGAAGGAAGTATAATGAATGAAAAGTACACCGTTAAAATTAGTCGAAAGTAAAAATCGGTAATGCAGATTAAGTTATCCCAGCCGAAAATAAAAAATATGGTAGTGGTTATCAGATAATATTGTTTAGTCGAAAGCTACAATGGATATATGGAACGTTTAGGTTAACATACTTAGATTCGACATTTACATGAAATAAATAAAAAACAAATTAATTATTCTAATTTAAATATAAATCAATAATTTAAATATTGTGTGTCATTTGTGATAAATTCATAACGCAATATTACAACGCTACGATAATAGGATGCTTTGTTGTTTAGAAAATGATTTACTGATGATATATTAAAAATTAATTCTAACTTGTTAATTTCTAGTTTCATGGTTTACAAGATTAATCCTTGATTTAAAACTTTTCACAAATGAAAGCGACCTCCGATTAGCCATCTTACAACTGACTTAACGTGGAAAGAAAATTTGTTATTAAGAAAAAACAAATTACAATTTTTTACTTTGATGATAATATTCACAGTGTTATCAAAGGCTTAATTACTTCACAGACTTTTGTACCAAGCACTATGATTACAAAATGTACTTTTCGTTGTTATGCCATTTTTTGTTTATATAAATAGGTCAAATGAATTACAACTTAGCATTCTGTTTTGGTTGTAGAGTTATTTAAAATTAGAAATAAAAAAAATACTTGTTTTTTAGCAATTAGACAATTATCAAAAATTCTTAACTTTAAGAGTTTTACAAGCTTAGAGTTAGGTGATTGTGGTTTTAGTAATTTTTAAATTTTTTGGTAAGCCGGACTATCCGCGGGCAATTGATGCTAAGCTCGGTGACGAAATTGTAATTTCTAAAATATCTATGGACGATTTCCATCATCCCGTAATATTGAGGAATAAGAATATAATCTTTTTAATAAGGTAATTTAACAAGTTGTTTTATTTTCAGCTTAAATTTTCGTTTACTGTGAATCGACGAATTAATATAGCAAAAATTGTATCGAATTTTATATTATCACATTGAAAATATATATTTGGTTTACTATTTTTATGGTCGTTTCAATAATTAAAACATTTAAGAATTTTATGAATTTCCAGTCGTTTTGTGGTTTTATTTAGAATAGATTTGTTTAAGAACTGTACTCGCTCTGTACCACTGTAACTAAATACACTGTGATATAAAAGCTCGTTTTTTGCGCTAATTTTTCAGTCGGGATCTTTCATTGCTCTCCTTCCTAGATGTTGTAGTCTTTGACGGAAAATGGCTGGACAATAGCACAGAACATGTTCCGCTGATTCCGCTTCCAGGTCGCAGAAGCGGCATCCATCTGTCGTACTTAGGCCCATTTTCTTAAGATGATATCTTAAGGGGATGTGAAGAAGCCAGTAAGCAGCCTCAACTCAGGTTTCCTGAGTAAAAGACACTATCCTTAACCCTGACTGACGAAGCTGAAATAAGTTTCTTCGCCTGTCGCAAACTTGGAATTCTGCGCCAATAGGAGGACTTTTGCACATCCTCCCAGCGTTTTACCGCTGCCCTAAGGTGCCCCTTGGTGACGCCGCAGAAGGGCTCTGGTCCAATGAATGGAGAAGCAGAACCATCGCGGGCGAGGCCATCAGCTGCCTCATTTCCCACAATTCCAGTATGACCTGGCACCCAAATAAGTGTTACCTTATTTGAGCTTGCCAACTGTTTAATAACCTTCAGACAGTCCCGTACCAGCCTTGACTCAACAGTAAAAGACCAAAGAGCCTTTAAGGCCGATTGGCTGTATGATACAATAAAATCCTTTGCGTCGTTTAGGCCTTTTGCAATGCCTATCCTAGCGCAAAATACTATAGCATGTACTTCAGCTTGAAAGACGTAGCGTTGTTACCCAAGGACTTCGAGAGGGCAGTCCCGCTCCCGTATATTCCTACCCCCGCCCCGTCTTCCGTTTTTGATCCATCTGTAAATCATACCATTGACCCTCGCTCAAAGGATGGTCCCCTGTTCTCCACAAATTCCGGTTTGGTAACCTAACACAAAATGGTTTGTGGAAGTCCAGTTTAGCTGGCATACAGTCGGAAAGCATTCCTATGGTATGGTCTGTCTGGAATTCCCGGAAGAATTCCAGATGGTCCACCATATTGCCCGGTTTGATATTTCCCGCTGCCTGCATCTTAAGGGCAATAATAGCAGCCCCCTTTTTAACATGCAGATGCAATGGAGTCAGTCCTAGGAGAGCCTCCGTTGCTGCAGTTGGGCATGATTTCTTTGAGCCCGTAACCCCAATGCAGGCTATACGCTGAACCTTATTCAATAAAGTTTGCGCTGTCCTCTGTTCAGTTTTATGCCACCACACTACCGATGCGTAGGTTACCATAGGCCTAATGATTGTTAGGAATGACCAGTAGATCATTTTTGGTTATAGTCCCCAAGTACGTCCATAGAGTCTCTGACAGGCCCAAACAGCCTTAGTGGCTCTGTTTGGAACTTTAAGTAAATGTTGTTTCCAGTTCAGTCTTTGATCTAGGATAACCCCTAGATATTTAACCTCTTTGGAAAAACAAACAGTAGTACTGTTTAACGATGAGGAAGATGAGGATTTAATTTAACAAGACCATTTTAAAGAACATTTCTTTCATGTTTTAGTGTAAATAAATCATTAGTCAATAAATAATTAACATTCAAACCTCTCAGCACAATAGACTTTTTGTAAGTATTAAATATATCATCTAATTTATCAAAGAAAGTATTCGGATTCGATTATTGAGACCAATGTATTCCACAAATTTCAATGTTAAACGGCAATAATTGAACGATTAAATAGCTAGCGTAACCTGTGGTGTCAGCAAAAAATGCTGCTATGTACAAAGATAGAAAGCGTTTGACGGGTTTTCCCTCAGAATTTTTTCGGACAACACCGATAGACGTGAAAGTTGGACAGCAGGTAGGGAATGATTTCAGGAATAAAAGTTATATAGTGCCGATGTGTGCTTTTACCATGAGGGTGGATGCCACCCCTTCTCGGGGGTGAAAATTAATACCCTCGAAATAACCGTAGGAATCGATAAAGGGATGAATTCTAAGCAAAAAATATTCTATGAATTCTTTACGACACATCAATATTTTTCGAGTTATTCGCGATTGAAAATGTTGATTCGATCTAAACAATGCATGTTTTAGAGCGATTTTCACGAATAACTCGAAAACCTTAAGTTTTATCAAAAAATCATACGGAGCAAAAACAAAGCTGATACAATAATAAATCGATTGGTTTTACAACCATGTTATTAATAATCACCGAAACTGCAAGCCGTATTACAACTTCTCATATTTATCTTGAGAGGATTAACTGGGAAAAGGAACTTAACAGCAGCAACATAGATGGCATTGTGGAGAAATTCTACAGAATCATATTTACGGGCATAGAATTATTTGTTCCTATTGTTTGGCCAAACCAAAAAAATATCCTCTATGGTACAGACAAAATTTAAAATTCTCTTCCGAGGAAAGCAAATATAAATTCACTGCGTGTAACCGAACTGTACTTTGAGAGTATAGGAGCTACATTAGAAATATTAAAGTAAACATAAGAAAGGATTCAGAACATTTTTGGAGTGCATGATATTCGAGGAACGTAAATCCTGTGACCCCGCCGGTTATTTCAAACATGCCTGTTGCATTTTTTCAATCGGTATACAGGCCAGAAGATATCGATAATGGTAAAAACAACGTATAACTATACTAACACCACGGATTGAAACCGAGGATATTCATCGAGCTCTAAAAGTATTCGGAGATGGATGTGATCCTTATGACAGTCTAGCATCATTGCTAAAAGATTTCACGAGGTTGACAATTCCCCTGTACATCAATATCTTCAATACCCAAATTATTTGAACTGGTATTATGCAACTCATTCAGATCTATCATTCCTCGATTCATCCCACAGTGCCAGGAGCATGGTTTTATTCCCAAAAGATCAACCTCAACAAACCTTATTGAATTTACCATCAACACCATTAAAGAAATTGTAAAGCATAAGCAAGTTAATGTGGTGTACTTTGCCAAAGCCTTCAACTCAGTCATTGTAAAACTTTGAACAGTTAAACAGATTCGGTTTTTCTAAACAGTTTGTTGCATGCTTTAAATCATATTTGAGTAACCTCATTCAGTATATTGAGCTTAGTAATATAAGACCAGAATTAATTCACGCTACCTCAGAGGTACCACCAGGCTCTCGTGCTGGTCCTCGGATCTTTATAGTTTCTATCAACGACATTACTGAACCAATATATCATTCTAACTTGGCATTAATATTTGCGGATGATCTCAAAATTTTCAAAACAGTCGAAAATATCGGCAATACTAATAAGCTACAAGAATACATCGACAATCTAGCAAAATGCTGTGAGTCTAACCTTCTCAGGTTATCGTTCCATCGGAAAATTAACCCTGTTATTCAAAATATTAAATTAATGGCATACTTTTACAACAAATTTTCGAGATTAAAGACCTAGGGGTTACTTTTGTTGAAAACATATGCTTATTTATTCTTAAATCGGTAGCATCTTACTTAAGTACTCCTTTATTTTATTTGATCAATCAATCTTTGGCGAGTGGATATTCCTCAGCTGCCTGGCAAATCGCACACATTGTTCCAATTTATGAATCAGGTGATCGCTCTGATATATCAATCTATCGGGGTATTTCAATTTTGTCGACAATACCAAAACTTTTTGAATTAATAGAAATTAATCATTTGACATTTTATACAAAACAAATCATCTCAACTTTCCAGCATGGTTTCACTAGTGGTAGATCAACACCTTCTACATGTTGCAAAGTTGGTTATTGAATCAGTATAGTCTTAAGGCACAGGTTGTTGCAATATATTTTGTTTTTCCTAAGGCTTTTGACTCAATTTACCACAGAATTATTATAAAAAAACTTGCTGCGATTGGGCTTGATGCAAGATTTCTAAAATGGATTGCATCTTACTTGGTAGACAGAAAACAGTTTGTTCTTTTGAATCACATTAAATCAGATTTTATTTATTGCCATTCGGGTGTTCAAGGCTTCCACTTGGGCCCTATTATCTTTCTTTTATTTGTGAATGATGTCACTGATATATTTAAATTTTGTAATGTTATAATTTGTTATAATTGTTATGATATGACTATAAGTCTATTTGTCTATTTGATTAGATCACATCTTGATTATGCTGTGGTTATATGGTATCTCCACCATGCAGTACACATCGATAGATTGGAGTCAGTTCAGAGGCGATTTACCATTTATACTTTTAGAAAACTCGGCTTTTTCTCTGGTCGTAGCCTGCCTAAGTGGAAACGGATATGTGACCTGCCGTCTTATGTTAATAGGTGTCATGATCTTCATATTAACTCTTTAGGAAAACATCGAAAAATTGCCGCGGCTATGTATGTGGTTGATTTTTTATATGATCATATATGATTTATATAACGGCTATAGTTAATATGTTTATTAAATTGGTTTTTTAATTATTTTTATTTTAATTTTAATTCATATATTCATATTTTTCAAAGAATTATCACGTTTTTCTGTCATCCTTGCGCACGCAAGTAATCCGTAATTAAAAAACTTGATTTTTTTTTTGGATAATATTTTGCTTATCTGATCGGGAGGGGAGGGGGGGGTCCCTTATAAAGTACGCTAATAATAAAATAAGTATTATTAAATTAAAACCAACAAGTTTATTTATGAAGCTTGTTGTTACGATGAAATCCGTTAATATTGTGCGGTATTACAATTTTATGTGGTTTAATTTGGAAGTAATTGCTTATAGTTGTTCGTTGATGGTATGAACAGCTTTAATTTCCGTTATCGTTGTATGACGTGATCTATTTATAAGCAAGAATTTGAAGTGTAACATTTTTTAAAGTATTATGCCTCTCAATATAATTTGAACTGGTTCGGCGTAAGATGATCTCGTACCAAAAATTGACGATAACTTTCTATTTTATAAGCAATTTAGTTGGTAAATACGACTTTTTATATCCATGGAACTCATTTCTAACCTCCACTCCACGATTTTTTTTTAGCATTTTGTAATTTATTTTATTTTATTTGATTGACTGAGAATCCTATGGGGATCGGTTAATTCCAAAACGCATTAAAGAAACAATTTTGCACCAAAAATATATCGACTTTACAAATTACACATTTCACATTGTTTAAATTTGGAATCGCTGTTAATTTTTATTTTTTAGTCTTTTGTAAAATGCATTTATTAGTTAGGAGGGTTAAAAATTCACTGGTTTATTTGTTTAAATGTGTAAATTAATTAAGTGAATTAATTTTTTTATCTAGTAAAAACACACGTATTCATCATCTGAACATTACAAAAATCTTTTGGGCGATGAAACTTGGTTTTACCCAAGCAGTTAATTAATTATTTTTAATTCAATTAAAATTTAATAATTTTTTGTTATAGGAAGATCGGCGGTATTGACTTTGCGGGCGGGAGGTACCATAAGATGGAAGGTTATTTATGTTTCTATATCATAAATTTGTGACAATATCAAATTTTGTGTCTTGCCGAGCAGCTAACACACCACCTCATTACTAAATATGAAAGTTCAGTGTCACAAACTTCACATTCGGTATTGTTTAGGAAATGCTTAATATAGTACATTTTGATATGGATTAATTCTGACATTTAATTGCTAATTATTAAACGATTTGCTGTGTATTTATGAGGTTAACCAAAGGTTTGAATTATTTAAATTTGTAAATATTCATAATTTTTGCATTCTACTTTTTGTTCATGTGGAACACCAACCAGTCACATTACTATAACTTGGGCATTCTGTATTGATTGTAGAGTAATATAAAATATGTAAATTACTACAAAACAATCTGGTTATTTTTAGTCTTATCATAATTTTTAAGCTTGTTATAATTAGAATAATTGATTTAGTGGTTTTTGGTTATTTGAATTAAGCTGTCTTCGCGGAAATAATAAGCGAACAATTGCTGCTATGCCCAGCGATGAAATTGTCATTTCTGGAATATCTGGAAGATTTGCGCTTTCCGTATCATTGAGGAATTAGAACATAATCTATATAATAAGGTAATTTAACAAATTGTTTTATTTTCAGCTTAAATTATCGTTTACTGTGAATCGACGAATCAATATAGCAAAAATGGTTGCTTTATCGAAATCGCATTATCACATTGAAGATGTTTTGTTTACTAGAAAATATGTTTTATTGTCGTTTCAATAATTAAAATATTTCTAAAATTTCGTGAATTTCCCTTATAATTTTTACAACTTCTTTAAATTTTTGTAATTCCAGAACACACCATAATTTCTATTTTCAGAATTCAAAAAACTTTTAAATTTTTAAAATATTCTGCTTTTCCCAAAACAGCATTATCGAAACTTCTTATCGTCTTAGTTCTTGCAATTTGAAATTCTATATTCTTCTAACTTTAGATGAACCTTTTTGGTATATTTTCAGACTATTGGAAGTAAATTACATTGTCTAATTTTAGTTGGAAAACACTGGTTGTTATTTTGCTCGATTGTGATTTTAGCCCCTCCGTACTAATCACGAAAAGTCACACGCTCGATCCCCGTTTGGTTCAACTTCAAGTTATTTAAGTACGTTTTCGGATTTTTCCTGATTGTAAGATGCATTTTTTTTTTTTCTAAAATCGTCCGGAAGTTAGGCATTTTCAGTACGATTTTCAAGTTCAAAAAGAAGTACTGCAAAAACTTGTGTTGTCAATTAGTTTTTTATTTATTTAATTACGCTAAGATATTTTATTTAGGGCGGTGATAATTGTGATTGGTGGTTAATGGTAGAGCTGCCACATATAGAGTAAATGAAAGATCGATTTTAGGAAGAAGATCAAGGCTGCTTATTAAAATTATAAATTTGAATAATTTAAATAATAATAAAATAATAAAATATTATAAAATTTTTAAATATTACTTTCAGGTGGACATGATAGATGACTCCGAAGTGCGTTGGCGTCATGAATTCGCCGAATTGCCGCGACGTTTCGGAAAAGTTTCCGATTTGGAAAAATTCGATGCTACATTCTTTGGAATTCATTTTAAACAAGCGAATAGTATGGATCCACAATCACGTTCACTTCTCGAACATGCTTATGAGGCGATTTTGGATGCAGGAATAAATCCTAAATCCTTGAAGGGTTCGCGTACATCCGTATATGCTAATACTTGCTTCTGTGAATCTGATAAACATTTTATTTACAATAAAGATACTAATGATGGATTTGGGATTGTAGGTTGTAGTCGAGCTATGCTGGCTAATCGCATATCATATTCTTTAGGACTTCAAGGACAATCCTTTTTAATTGATTCTGCATGTAGCAGTTCATTGACAGCGATTGATTGTGCATTTAGCGCTATTCGAAGTGGAGAATGTGATGCGGCTATTGTTGGTGCATCAAATCTATTGCTAAATCCGTTTACATCACTTCAATTTGCACGTCTAGGCGTTCTAGCTCCAAATGGATTTTGTCGGCCATTCGATGAAGATGCATTTGGATATACCAGATCAGAGGCAATTTCGGTAATTTTTATTCAGAAAGCCAAGGATGCAAAACGTATCTATGGGACACTTTTGTACTCAAAAATAAATTGTGATGGTTTTAAGGAGGAAGGAATAACATATCCATCAATTACTATGCAATCTAAGCTTCTAGACCAATTTTACAAAGAAATTTGTATTAAACCAGAAACCGTGGATTATGTCGAAGCTCATGGTACTGGAACAAAAGTTGGCGATCCAGTAGAATGTGCTTCGCTGGATGGTATATTTTGTAAAAATCGTAGAATCCCTTTAAAGGTGGGCTCAGTTAAATCAAATTTAGGTCACTCGGAAGGTGTTGCCGGGCTATGTTCAATTGTTAAATGTGTCCTAGCTCTAGAAAATGAATTAATTCCTCCAAATATAAATTTCACAACAGACCATCCCGGTATTAAACCCTTAGAAGAAAATCGATTGCAAGTGGTTGTTGATCCACAGAAACTTGAAGGACCACTAATAGCAGTAAATTCGTTCGGATTTGGTGGAGCTAACGCTCATTGTTTATTGAGAGCTAATTTAAAACAAAAAATTAATAACGGAGCTCCAGCAGACAAATTGCCCAGATTAGTTAACTGGTCGGGTCGCACAGAAGAAGCGTGCAATTTAATTCATGACAACTTATCAAATAGGCCGCTTGATGCTGAATACGTAGCACTCCTACAAAATACTCAAAAGGAATCCCACTCCGGGAATGTTTTTAAAAGTTTTGGTCTTTTTACTCATGTCGAAGGAGCAAATGCCAAATGCGTAGCTCGTGATGTACAACATTATTCTGAAGTCAAAAGATCAATTGCTTATGTGTTCAGTGGAATGGGATCACAGTGGGTTGGAATGGGAACTAGTCTAATGGACATTCCAATCTTTCGGAAAACCATTCAAAAATGTCATAATATTTTGTTGCCAAAAGGAATAGATTTAATTAATATTATTACGTCACCTGATAAGACGACCTTTGATAATATTTTAAATTCATTTGTCGGCATTGCTTCAATCCAAATAGCTATTTGTGATGTTCTTAATGTATTGGGTATTACACCTGATTATATTATTGGACATTCTGTTGGTGAATTGGGATGCGCCTATGCAGATAAATGCCTAACGGCAGAAGAAATGATACTCTGTGCATACTCAAGGGGTGTCGCCAGTCTTGAAACGAAAACAATCCAAGGATCGATGGCGGCTATAGGGATGGGTTATCGCAACATAAAAAATTTGTTACCAGAAACAATCGATGTGGCTTGTCATAATAGTACAGATTCATGTACAATATCTGGACCTCAGAATGATGTTGAAAAAATCGTAAGTAATTTTTCTGCCGAGGGGATTTTTGCTAAAAGCGTGCCATGTTCTAACATCGCGTACCATTCACGGTATATTGCTAATATGGGACCAAAATTATTTCATTATCTTTCAAAAATAATCACTGATCCAAAAAAACGATCAGAGAAATGGCTGAGTTCCAGTATACCCAAAAATGAATGGGAACTTTCTGAATCACAGTACTGTTCCGCTCAATATCAAACAAATAATTTGCTAAATCCTGTTCTATTCGAAGAAACAGCTTTGTTGTTGCCACAGAATGTAACTACAATTGAAATTGCACCGCATGGATTGCTGCAGGCTATACTTCGGGAATCAATGCCAAACTCATTTCATATTCCATTGGCACAACGTGAGAACAAAGGAAATTTAAATTATTTCTTACAAGCCTTGGGCAAGTGAGTATACCATTTTACACCTGTTTTCCGAAATAATTTTCATTATCTTAATTAAATATTTAGGATCTACGTCACTGGAGTTGATATGAATATTGAAAATATTTACCCAGTGGTTAATTTTCCTGTAGGAAGAGGAACACCTAGGATTTCGCATTTGATCAGATGGAATCATTCTGAAAATTGGTTCGTTATGAAACACGAAGCTGAACGTAAAAAAAGTGGTGAAAAAAAATTTCGGGTCTCATTAAAAGATAGAGATTTCGCATATATTTCTGGGCATCTAATTGATGGTGGGTACTTTCACGATAATTCAATATTTCAATATTTATTTAACTTGCATGTATTTTTTTAAACAATCCAGGCCGTTGTCTATTTCCTGCCACGGGGTATCTCCAATTAGTATGGGAAACGTTTGCTATAATGAGAGGAAAACATTTTAGACTATTAAATGTTGAAATTGAAGATGTTCGATTTATACGGGCCACTATAATTACAAAAGAAAATGAGGTAGAGTTGCTAGTGGCGGTTCATTCTGGTACCGGGCGATTTGAAATAACAGAAGATTCAGCTATTGTAGTTACTGGATACATAAGAGAAGCTGAAGATAATATGCACATAAAACTTCCAAAACCTCAAAAAACTGATCTTCCACATTTACCAACTAAAGATTTTTATAAAGAACTCCGATTGCGCGGCTATCATTACAATGGTCCATTTCGGAAAGTTCTAACAGCAAGAAGCGATGGGCTTAGTGGCATGGTAAAATGGGAAAATAATTGGGTATCATTCATTGATTGTTTACTACAAATTTCTATACTCGGAAAAGATTCACGCGGACTAATGCTACCCACGCGAATTGAAAAACTTATAATCGATAACAACGTCCATGCAAAAATCGCACAAGAAACATTCGATAATGAAGACCCAGAAACTTACATATACAATGTACATAGCAATAAAACTTTAGGGATAATACAAGGTGGAGGTGTTCAAATTAAGGGTTTGCATGCCAGACCAGTCAGTAGAAAAAAATCCCCAGGTATGCCAGTATTAGAATCATATAGATTTTTGCCATATATTCCGACGCCGATGTTATCTAAATCAGATGCCGCAAAATTGTGCGTACAACACGCTCTAGAAAATTGTCCTATTTCAGTAATTCGAATTGTCGAAATACTCGATAAACCTATTGAACCAATTATTAATAAATTTAAAGATGCCATAGAAGATCTTCCATTAACAACCTCTGAAACTACGATCCTTACATCTCAAGAAGTTGAGTGTGACGATGTAATTATCGAAAACGGTAATTTATCATCAAAATCAAATTGTATGTTTGTTCTAAAACAAAATTGTCTAAAAGAGTTAAATTTTGTGAAATGTGCTCTGACAAGTCTTCTCGATGATGGCTATTTGGTGTCACGTGAATATGCAAACTTAGATGTTGAAAGTATTGTAACCCCGCAAGGGCTTAAATTAATTGCGGTTATACCACTGGAAAATGAAACTCTGGTGTTATTGCAAAAACTAAAGCATAAAATCCCAAAGGCTCCCAATGTTGTCAAAATTTCATCAATTGACAGGTCATTTGAATGGTTGGAAACTTTACGAACCGCCATAAAATCGGGGCCAGTTATTATTTATTCCGAGCAGGACAGTCAATCGGGCATAATTGGGCTAATAAATTGTATTCGCAAGGAACCGGAGATTAATTCGGTTATTTGCCTATTCATTGATGATCCAACGGCACCAAACTTTGATATAGAAAATCCTTTTTATAAAAAGCAACTTGCGCTAGAGATGGCAATAAATGTTTATCGGAACGTAAGTATACTAACATTTTCTTTATTAAGTCTAATAGACGAAATATGATTTGTATATCTTTTTAGGGGCAATGGGGAACATATCGGCATTTAGCATTGAAAAAACCTGTTACTTTTGGACCAACAAATGTTCATGCGTTTGCCGACATGGCAAAAATAGGAGATTTATCATCGATGAAATGGATTCGAGGGCCAATTACGGAATTTGGCGACAAAACATTACTACCAGTAAAGGTGCAGTACTCTTCACTTAACTTCCGTGATGTTATGCTTGCAACTGGAAAAATATCGGCTGAATCAATTGATTCAAATCGAATTGAAACAGAATGCGTACTTGGGTTTGAATTCTCTGGCATTGATACAAGTGGAACACGTATTATGGGAATTGTAAGGGCTGGTGGAATGGCAACACACGTTATAACTGATGGTTTTAGATGGGTGTGTCCTGATGGTTGGACTTTAGAACAAGCGGCTACGATTCCTGTGGTATACGTGACAGTTTATACGGCTTTCTTTATCCAAGGGAAAGTTAAACCGGGAAATTCAATTCTTATCCATGCCGGAAGTGGGGGCATTGGTATAGCAGCAATTCGTACTGCACTCTCCTATAATATGAATGTTTTCACCACAGTTAGCACAAACGAGAAAAAAAAATTTTTGTTGAAAACTTACCCGGATTTGCGGGAATCTCAAATTGGAAACTCGCGAGATTTAAGCTTCGAAAATATGATAAAATTACAAACCAACGGTAAAGGTGTAGATTTTGTACTCAATTCACTTGCCGAAGAAAAATTGCAAGCTTCACTTCGTTGTTTAGGTAAAGGAGGCTGCTTCTTGGAAATTGGGAAGTTTGATATAGCGAACGACACAAAAATTGGGCTTGGGGAATTCGAAAAGGAAATATCATTCCATGCTATTTTAATAAACAGTTTATACAGGGCGACGCGAGATTATCAATTAGTAAGGATAACAAAAAGATAATATTATTTGCTTATAATTCTCACATTTTAATTCTTTTAAACAGATAATTAGAGACCTTGTTCAAAAAGATATCGATAATGGAATTATCCAACCGCTTCCCTCAACTGTTTATCCAGCTAATGAAGTAGAGCAGGCATTACGGTACCTCGCGAGTGCTAAACACATGGGAAAAGTACTACTAAAAATTCGTGAAAATGCTAACGACGAGTGGTCGCTACCGATTTCCTTAATCCCACGAATAAATTGTGATCCAAATGTGACTTACATAATCCCGGGTGGTTTAGGTGGATTTGGTTTGGAACTCGCTGATTTTCTTATTATTCGCGGTGCTAGAAAGATAGTACTATCATCAAGTCGTGGAGTCACAAAACCTTATCAGTCATATCGTATTCGTACATGGCAAAGCTATGGAGCTATTATTGTTGTGAATACATCAAATATCGGAACACCTGAAGGATGTCTTGAACTAATTAAAGAAGCAATAAAATTAGGACCAGTTGGTGGTATATTTAATTTAGCTGTGGTTTTACGTGATGGAATTTTCGAAAATCAAACTCCCGATACTTTCATTGAATCATTTGGACCAAAAGCAGATGCCACAAAATATTTGGATGAACTATCAAGATTACATTGCCCACAACTAAACTATTTTGTGGTTTTTTCTAGTGTGTCTTGTGGTCGAGGTAACGCCGGCCAAAGTAATTATGGTATGGCTAATTCAATAATGGAAAGAATTATAGAACAGAGGCATCGCGATAATTTACCAGCTAAAGCGATCCAATGGGGAGTGGTGGGTGAAGTTGGTTTAGTAGCTGAAATGCAAGAGGATAAATGGGATATGGAAATTGGTGGGACACTGCAGCAAAGTATTTCATCATGCCTGAAAGAGCTTGACACATTATTATTCGGAAATAGTCCGGTTGTTTCAAGTATGGTAGTTGCTGTAAAACGTGTTATGGGAGGGGAAGGAGGAGGAGATATTATCAAAACTGTAATGAATATAATGAGTATTAGAGATATTAAATCTTTATCGATGGATGCAACATTATCGGAAATGGGAATGGATTCCTTGATTGCAGTTGAAATTAAGCAAAGCTTGGAACGTGACTTTGAAATATTTTTATCACCGAAGAATTTGCGTTCAATGACTTTTGCCAAATTACATGAACTAGCTGACTTACAGAAGAAAAATGCTACAGAAAATAAAACACTTATATTAACTGAAGAAGAACAATCTGGGTTTCATATGTTAATTAGGATGTTAGGTGACGAAGCATCGAGCATTTCACCAGTCCTTCGGTTAAAATCAAAAAATAATAACGAACTATTTGATTCAGCGATTATTTTAATACCTGGTGTAGAGGGTGTTGCCGGAGGTGCATTGACAAATATGGCAGCATCACTTAATCAACCAACGTTCTGCGCTCAGTTGCGCATGAGTTTAGGTTTAGCCAGCATAAGTGAAATAACACAAAACGTTTATGAGAATATCTATAACGAGGTTATTAAACAAAACAACTCATTCTTTATAGTCGGCTACTCCTTTGGATCATTTGTGGCTTTAAAACTAGCATGCATGCTAGAAAAAATTGGATTGAATGGACAAGTCGTTCTTATTGATGGAGCGCCTGCGTTTTTAAAGAAATTGACCAAGCACCTTGTGCAAACCGATACGACCGATGAAAACATTCAAAAAATCCTTATACATGAGATTATTCGAGTAGTATTGCCAGAAGAAAATCCTGAACGTTTATACAAAACAAATTTAGAAATATTACCGTCATGGGATCAACGTGTGGAAAAATTACTTGATTTAGCAAAGAGTCAAAATCTTTACTCTCAACAATATCTAAAAGATATGGTAGATGGAATATACCAACGTTTTAAGTTAATGTTAGATTTTAATGACGGCGAACTACCTAAGATTCAAGCACCAATAACTTTAATTCGGCCTACGGAAGCCGCCTTATTGGACATTGATGACGATTACAATTTAAACAAACACACAGACGGAGGTGTTAATGTAAAATTCATTGAAGGAAATCATGCAACTATGCTAGAAAATCCTAAGATTGCGTCAATATTAAACGAAATCAAAGTTTAGTATGGTTTATGGTGACATATATACTTACATATGTATACTTTTTGTTTTAATAAATTTGGTAATAAAGCGGTTTAATATATAATTTTGATTTATTGAAAATTGAATTACTTAAGAAAATATGAAAATCGAAACTTGAGCTTTCGTATTAGATTAAATTGGTAAAAGCATTCTCTTGGGAGATTTTCGCACAATTTCTAAAAAGCCGTTGTTTAAATTTATTTTAGTCCCTCTCTCTAATTTTTGTATACGGAAGTAAACAAATATAATTTTTTTTTTTTGCTTTCCTCGGGATCGAAATCCAAAAAAACTGAAATATCCCTTCACGAAAAGAAATTTGTATAAACATATTTATTTTTCGGTTTGTCTTCAACCCATTGTTACAGGTGGCGAATAAGTTTGTTTCTACGTAAGTTTTTTGCGATGAAATTTAGTAGGGTGGGTATCCCTGACGAAGATATTATGTACCAATGATGATGAACATTGTGTTTGGTGATGAATTTGCTAATTGATGTGGCTCATAGTTAAATGTTTTATGTGCATTTTAGATGTGCGTATTTTTTGTTTTTTTTGGTATTTTCGTTGGCTTATTGTGATTTTAATTGTATCTATGCGTTTCTTGCATAACTTACACAAATGTACTATATATAGTGATGTCATTACATGAATTCACCTCAATTATGATTTGTATTTGTATTTTTTTTGCGCCCAAAAATTGTATTGCATTTTTACTGTTTTGGATAATTACATGGTGAAATTGGCGCAAAATTATAAATACATAGGCATACCAGCTGTTTTATTTTTTTTGTGTACACTATGTACAAGTACATAACGAATTTAGCGGTATGAAAAGAAATGACTTTGGTGGTTTCATTTCATTTGAGGCAACCGACCGATTATTAACCGGATAAAACAAATGTACCAGTGAATTATATACAGATTTATATAGTCGCAAAACAAAATAAATTTTTAAAGTTTTGGACTATAATTTATAAAAAGCAAACACAAAATTTTTTTTTCGTGGCCTTATATTTAGAATTCCATCGAATTCTATAAAATATAATAATAAATATAATTCTATAGGCACATTTGGTGCCCAAATTTTAAGAAAAAATTCCTTGTGGTAAGTTTTACTTTGTTTTTCATACAAATTTAATGGTTGTAAACTTACATCCACGATTTGTGTTTATTTTGTGAATAGGTCAATTATTAACGGTCATAAGACACCGAAAAAAAAATTGTTGGTGAATCTTTATTTGTGGTAGCGACAAAGTCCTGGTTAGCTGTATTATAGCGGTGCCTCATTATTCTAAATATTGGTCGAGAATAATCGAATAAAATTGGATACTTCCAGCTGATTCAAGCAATTCTACTAATATATTGTGATTACAGTAAATAGTGCCTAAGAGTGAAAAAAATATATTAGTAGATAGATTAATAATAATTATAATAATCTTTTAGATAGGCAAAGAAACGATAAGTGTTAAAGTGAAGGCCAACCACTAGCAAATTTGTGTGCTTTTCTTAATTATGTTTTTTGTGGTTGGTTCAGTTAAATAAATAGATTTATAAGGTAAATATTAGTGTGATTGGAGTGCGGTTTTTTTTTAGATTTTCAGCTATCTTGTAGCGCAAGCGGAGAGTACTCTTGGTCTGTGGATAGTGGTGAGTTTTTGTTTATATACATATATGTTTTTTTTTTTGGTGGTTATATGCACCTACAACCTACTCTAACAAACATAATTTTTTTGTTAATATTGCGTAAATTTTATACAAAAATTTATTATAGAATAATTTTGTGTACTTATGTATATTTACAGTACCTTCATGTATTACGTTTGTAATGAAAATTTAATTTGATTTAATAATTATTAAAAGAAACATGGAATAATTTTTTTTTATTGGGTGATGAGGGTGAGGGGCAACAACGGTTTGAGTGTCGAAAGTGGGGGTCCAGTTTTTTTTAACAACACGAATGATTTGTGCGATCCAAATGATTCCGACGACAATGAACCCCCCAATTTCCACTAAAGCTACCGAAGTGATAAAAACGTATTGGTCGCCGGAAGGATCCGTAACACCATAGATTTTTAATTGGTCCTTGTTCTATTTGTTTCCTCAAAATTGTTATTTGTGTTTATTTTCGCCAAGATCATGCGGGAACAGAAGTAAACCGGGAGGCCATACTCATAACTTTATTTGGATAAACTTCTGTAAGAGGTATTCAAATGTTCTCCATTCGGATTAAAAGGACAATCAGAAATAACAGACAGGCCAATTCTTAACTGCTCTTTTAAACCGAGGGTTTAAGTGTTATAAATTATTCTTATGCAGATGAGTTAAAATTTTTTATAAAATAAATAAATCGAAAACCGTGAAATCTCGGGATTTACCAGTCACACTTTTGAGATAAAAAACGCGATCCCGAAATGGAGACATCAAGAAAGGCTCCAGAAATATATATACATTGAGGCATTTGTTAAGCAACACATATTTAATACGCAGATCGAAAAGAACCAACCCTTTTGAGCTGGTGTAACAGTTTTTGGACAACTGCGTTGTGCATCTAAATTCCACTAGAAAGATGTTAACTTCAGACAAAACATAAAAATTCGTTGATTAATTATTACAGTCAAAAGTGGAGTAATTAATTGATTTAGTTATTTACTAATTTGGCACAACCAGATGTACAATTAGGATCCAATTCATTTATCAAATGTGATATGTTATCCTCTTCAAATATGTTTTGCAAAACTGTGAGTTTAAAATTGATTATGTTTTCTGGAAGTACGAAATTTGAATAAAAGAGCTAGTGGTATGTTCAGGTATGTAGCACATACTTTACTAAAATTGTTATTAAACATGTGGAGCTAAATGTTATTGAACACTTGGGTAGTTGGAGTCATCATGTTTGAACGAAAATCAGATTTTTTTGCCCGATATTGTGCCGCATTCACAGAGATTGCCTTTAAGGTTGACCTGCCAAGTGATGGCCATATATACTTAGAAAATTCGAAGGTATATGGCGCCATTACGAATTAAGTGAAATTTTAAACTGCTTCTTGAACGAAAACTTTATTAGTTTAACTGTATTTAATAATAGGATTACTCATTTTAATTTAAAAAACTTAAAGAAAAGCAATTTACTGTCAAAATATTGTTAGACAATATAAAAAACAAAAAATTCAATTTTTCAGCTTCTGAAATGAAATTATTAATTATTTATTTTCTTTTGATTATTGGAGATTTAATTCCAAATGAACATAAGGTATGGAATTTCTTATTAATATTGATAGAACTAATTGAAACTTGTGCGTACTTCCCAATTTTAACAAAATGGACCTAATGAAATTAAAAGGTAGATTAAACTCCATCAATAAACATATCAAGAGATTTTTTATGTTCTTTAATGCCCAAACACCACATGATCCTTCATTATCCTTGTGTAGTCGAAAAGTTAGGACCACTGAAAAAAATTTGGGCAATGAAATTCAAGGGCAGACATAAACAGTTAAAATGATATGCTTCTGTGACTGTGACTACTTCTCGTAGAAATACTCCAATCAGTATTGCAGAAAAATTATAATTATAATTTTCTAATTTTTAAAACAAAAATAAAACTATGTAATTATAACGAGGACATATTTAAATTTGAGAATGGCGAATTTATTGATTTTTCTTCAAAAGTTGAATTTTACGAATCTATACTGCTCAAATTGATTTTTCAAATATATGTATTTAGTAGTAAGAATGTAATTTATAATAATAAAAAAATTTCAGTAAACGACTTAATCATCCGAAACATCGAAAATGAATTGTGTGTGTATGAAATCTTATATATTTTAAGTAACAAAAATCAAACTTGCTTATTTGCTTTAAAAAGCTTGGAATTAAAGAGAAAAATAAACATTTTAATTGTCTTATTTTAAATGAAGGTAATGAAAATTATAATTTTAAAGTCATTTTTTATATTACTTATTTGAATTATTATTCTACAAACTTAATTTTTTTACCAAATGGACTGAAAGTAGTATAACTATAAAATTAATATTTATAAGGAAATTATGTATACCAGCATTTTAATTATTAATACATATATTGAATTTTTGAAATATTTGAAATAATTGATTGTTTAATTCAAAAGCATTATTTTTTATTTGTCCATTAATCCATTTAGAATTTAGAAACAACCTGAAGAGGAAACTCAGCTAAATTTATATAAATTTAAATATTGTGAATTATACCAATCAATCGATTAAATTTGCTGCCCAGCCAAATTTTAATTAATTGGTGCACATAATATATTTACTGAACTAGACAAATCCTTACAAAAGTATTTAACAAAACATTATTTTAATAATTGATATTTCTATAAAACAACACAATAATTAGGTGGAAACTCCAAATTTAATTTAGATGTTTTGAAAATTGAATCAAATAAAGATTTTGCTGACTCTATAAAAATATTTCAACCAATTTTATATGTCGGTTTCACCTAATTAATTTGGGAGACTGAAAATTAGTCATGAACTTTAGCAACATCAGAAATTGTTTTGATTGCGGATAATTTGCCAAAACCCGTGAGCAACGACAATCATGCCATCTGCATGAAAAATATGGGCTTAGAAATATAGGTACGTCTGTGTATTTTCTACTGATACACATGTTGTTTGAAAACTTTTTTTTTTCCATTCCATAAATTCGTTGAATCTGAAAACACGAACTTATTTCACTGAGTTTTATTTTATTTGAAATAAATTTGCTTTAATTCTACAATGTAATTAAATAAAAATACCTTAGCGCGAATTATTTCAAAGGAAAGCGACAACAAATACACAAACATATTATTTGTCGTGGTGGATAACCCATAACTAAACTATGTAGACATGAAATTTGGCATGCAGTGAAAGATCCCCATTTTCATCAAATCAAATCACGAAATGACCAATTGCGAATGGAAAGGAAAAAATACCAAAAATCAAAAATGTATGCACTTACCAAGGGTGTAGCAGAAATTGATTTCAAAACATTGTCCAGATATTAATGCGTATTGACATCGAAATAATAAGGACCTGAAATAACAACAATGTTATGTTTAAACTTTTAATTTAATTCAAGAAACCACTAAAAGTAAACAACGTTACTAAAAACTTTCAAGCTCACCATAAAACTACTTTAAAATACTCAGAATACAAATTACATAATAAATTCACAAAACATAAAAATCCACAGCTTATTCACACAAAAATCAAAATGATACTAACTAAACATGACGCAACAAGATTTTGTTTTCAAATAAATGAATGAACGCACATTAATTAAAAGTTAATTCATATCCTGAAATAAACGAAAACAAACGGTTGTAGATTTGAATTATTGCGGCGATTATTCAAAATTCAAAATGAACGGAGCGAAAATTTAAATATTCAGGTTGTATACCAATTTGACTGTTGGAGAGATTTAATATTAACGGTATTTTGTTGAGAAAAATTTAAATAAATAATTTTTGTTTTCTTTATTTAAATCATGTGGTGCATTATATCCAATGCAATTGTTGTTGTAACTTTGTCAATGAAATATGCTTATCGATTAGGCGTTTTTCTTTGGTAAACATTTTAAAATATTCCGGTTTTATTGTTCGCTTTTATGATTCTGGTTTAGTGATTATTTTGTTTTCATGATAAATAAGACAAATTTGAATTAAATTTGAATTGTTGAATTAAAATTACCATCCAACTCGTTGGTTTGGTAATGTTAATTCAACTATGTATCTATTATTTCAACAAACTTAGCACCCGGTGGCTACATGGTATTCCGAGCAAGAAAAGGGCCAGAACTATACAATTGGTTAACAATTCCCGTATAGGTTTTCACAATTCTAAATTGTGTTAAATATATCGGGACACTCGATATTTTATAATTAGCAAGCGAATGCCTTGCCCTCTGCCAGAAAATTTAGAAAATGAAAACATTTTACCAGCGATAGAGAATATTAAGCGATTTTCAAATTACATCCATTCGATAAGCGAATATTACTTGCTGTTGCTATATTCATTATTTTTAGAATAATAAATCGATAACCACTAATCATCAACGGCTTGTACATTCAATTACATATGCTCCTGACTTCTTGCCACACAAAATTAATTACCTTATCTAAAAATTATATGATCGGGTTCAACAGGGACCTATTTGTTATGTTTTCGCTACACAAATAACCCAAACAACTCAAACCACATCATTGAACTTGGAGTAGTTCCTGTGTCGCAAGTAACAAATTTTTATTTGGTGACACTAAGAAAGGAAGTTCGGCCGCAAACTTCGACAATATTTTGTGTGGCTTTTAGTGTATAGAGCAACTTTAATTACATTTATATAAAAAAACGTTTGGCGAATTTCAAGCATATAATGGATACACTTTTGACTTTGTAACAGTAAAGAAATTCCATTCAGGGAAATACGCAGTTGACGAATTTGTCTATTCGGCAATCGATTCTTCAAAATCACTAGCTACAGAATACTTCGCTAAAATACGTCAACAAAAAATTGCAACAGAAATCACCAAAACGTTCGTCGGTTTGTTTACTGCTCATGTGTCTGCAAAATATGGAATAAGGAAAGAAGATCCTTATCTTGAAATTCACATAACTTGGTGAAAATTATCTAAATTTTTTATGAAGTGTAACCTACGATTACATAGTTTTCGTTTTATACATAACGACTTCGAATGGGTAATATTAATTGAAATTATATTAATCTACCAGACCATCCAAAATGAATGTTTCAGACAGCTTTCGACGCAACAACAATTCGACAAGAGTTTCAACTAAATGCTATAATCAGTTTTCGTCTTCTGTCAAACTAAACTACTTCTACCTAGGGTGTTAATAATTAATACCTACATGTAATAATTAATTGTTTAATATTTTGGTATAAACAATTAATTAAATCCTTAAATTCATATTCATAAAATTATTGAAATTCTGATCTGTGCATTTTTCAAATTTCTTAGTATCTTGAAATGTTCTAAATTCTTGTCGTTTTGAATCTCCAGGAAATTTTCAAATTTTACAATTTCTTAAAACCTTTTTAAAAAAATAATCATTACAATTTCTTGAATTTGTCAAAATTCTTAAAATATATACATAATTTGACGACGATCAATTTAGAAAATCTTAAAAGAAATTCTAAAAATAAATTCTTAAAAAGCATTTTTTTACATGGAAATTTTTAATTATTTTAAAACAGGCTTTTCCTTAGATTTCTTTCTTGAATTTGATCAAATTCTTGGATTATTTAATCTTAAAATGTTCCTTGTTATGGAAATTATAACAACAAATCAAAATTTATTATCTTAAAATTCCAAAAATTTTATAATTATGAAATAAGGGATTATGATATTATGAAATTGGGTATTTTAAATTTTTTTAAAAATTCTGGAACGTTACAATTTTTAGCGATGTTTTTTCAAATTTTAAGGTTTTAGAAAAGTTTGAAATTTTAAAATACTCGTACTTAAATTTTTTTGTATTTTCTTATAACTTTTAAATATCTAGCATATGTTAAAATTCTTAACATTTCTAGAATGCTAAACACGTTTAATAATTAAAACTTTTATTTTTTAAATCTTGAGCTTGTTAATGATATTCTGATATTTTAATGTTAAAATATAATATTCCTGAAGTTTTGATGATCTCGAATAATCTCTAAAATATTGAATAGTGTTGTTAATTTTGACAAAAACCTCGAATTTCAAGAATCTTATCTTTGTTAGTGTAATGTGTGCTAAATTCAGTTGCGGAAGCTAAACTAGAATAATATCAAAACTATTGAAAAAATCGTAAAATTTCGAATAGTGGAGTTTTATTACACTCAACGCCACCATCATATTTCCAAACGAAAAAATCCCGAAAAAAATACCGAAAAATACAAAATAAACTACCCCACCAAAAAGGAAGACCCCCATTAAATTTTTGTTAACTACAATATGAAAACAAAAGGAATCTACATAATTTCAAGTCATCGGAAAGGGAAATGCAAACGTAAATATTTTTGAAATTTTTCTGACATTTTCCTGTCATCTTTGCGAAATAGGTCCAATGCTACTGTCTTCCACCGTAAAAACGCCTAGGCGCTTTATTCGGGAGTAGCTGAAAATATGAACATTTTGAAAATGAAGGAAAAAAATCAAATAAAACGCCCATTCAAATAAAACGCCTAAGCGCTTTATTTGAGAATTCGAATACCACCAAGAAAATAAAAATAATTTTTTCAATATAATTATCATGTTATTTTCGTAAAACCAGGACGAATATAAGGTATGTGTGCGCCAAAATTAGATGTTTCATTAAGGTACCCTTCAAGTAACTCGAAAAAAAAAAACGTATTGAAAATATTTACCCGGTGGTTAATTTTCCTGTAGGAAGAGGAACACCTAGGATTTCGCATTTGATCAGATGGAATCATTCTGAAAATTGGTTCGTTATGAAACACGAAGCTAAACGTAAAAAAAGTGGTGAAAAAAATTTCGGGTCTCATTAAAAGATAGAGATTTCGCATATATTTCTGGGCATCTAATTGATGGTGGGTACTTTCACGAGAATTCAATATTTCAATATTTATTTAACTTGCATGTATTTTTTTAAACAATCCAGGCCGTTGTCTATTTCCTGCCACGGGGTATCTCCAATTAGTATGGGAAACGTTTGCTATAATGAGAGGAAAACATTTTAGACTATTAAATGTTGAAATTGAAGATGTTCGATTTATACGGGCCACTATTATTACAAAAGAAAATGAGGTAGAGTTGCTAGTGGCGGTTCATTCTGGTACCGGGCGATTTGAAATAACAGAAGATTCAGCTGTTGTAGTTACTGGATACATAAGAGAAGCTGAAGATAATATGCACATAAAACTTCCAAAACCTCAAAAAACTGATCTTCCACATTTACC
The DNA here is from genome assembly GCA_963556165.1 of Tipula helvola. Classification (NCBI taxonomy): domain Eukaryota; kingdom Metazoa; phylum Arthropoda; class Insecta; order Diptera; family Tipulidae; genus Tipula; species Tipula helvola. The sequence continues at coordinate 301,342,288 of OY744483.1, read as the reverse complement.
AACCAAAGATTTTTATAAAGAACTCCGATTACGCGGCTATCATTACAATGGTCCATTTCGGAAAGTTCTAACGGCAAGAAGCGATGGGCTTAGTGGCATGGTAAAATGGGAAAATAATTGGGTATCATTCATGGATTGTTTACTACAAATTTCTATACTCGGAAAAGATTCACGCGGACTAATGCTACCCACGCGAATTGAAAAACTTATAATCGATAACAACGTCCATGCAAAAATCGCACAAGAAACATTCGATAATGAAGACCCAGAAACTTACATATACAATGTACATAGCAATAAAACTTTAGGAATAATACAAGGTGGAGGTGTTCAAATTAAGGGTTTGCATGCCAGACCAGTCAGTAGAAAAAAATCCCCAGGTATGCCAGTATTAGAATCATATAAATTTTTGCCATATATTCCGACGCCGATGTTATCTAAATCAGATGCCGCAAAATTGTGCGTACAACACGCTCTGGAAAATTGTCCTATTTCAGTAATTCGAATTGTCGAAATACTCGATAAACCTATTGAACCAATTATTAATAAATTTAAAGATGCCATAGAAGATCTTCCATTAACAACCTTTGAAACTACGATCCTTACATCTCAAGAAGTTGAGTGTGACGATGTAATTATCGAAAACGGTAATTTATCATCAAAATCAAATTGTATGTTTATTCTAAAACAAAATTGTCTAAAAGAGTTAAATTTTGTGAAATGTGCTCTGACAAGTCTTCTCGATGATGGCTATTTGGTGTCACGTGAATGTGCAAACTTAGATGTTGAAAGTATTGTTATACCGCAGAAGCTTAAATTAATTGCGGTTATACCACTGGAAAATGAAACCCTGGTGTTATTGCAAAAACTAAAGCATAAAATTCCAAAGGTCCCCAATGTTGTCAAAATTTCATCAATTGACCGATCATTTGAATGGTTGGAAACTTTACGAACCGCCATAAAATCGGGGCCAGTTATTATTTATTCCGAACAGGACAGTCAATCGGGCATAATTGGCCTCATAAATTGTATACGCAAGGAACCGGAGAGTAATTCGGTTATTTGCATATTCATTGATGACCCAACGGCACCAAACTTTGATATAGAAAATCCTTTTTATAAAAAGCAACTTGCGCTAGAGATGGCATTAAATGTTTATCGGAACGTAAGTATACTAACATTTTCTTTATTAAGTCTAATATTCATAATTTCAATAGACGTATTAAGATTTGTATATCTTTTAGGGGCAATGGGGAACATATCGGCATTTAACATTGGAAAAACCTGTTATTTTTGGACCAACAAATGTGCATGCGTTTGCCAACATGGCACAAATAGGAGATTTATCATCGATGAAATGGATTCGAGGGCCAATTACGGAATTTGGCGACAAAACATTACTACCAGTAAAGGTGCAGTACTCTTCACTCAACTTCCGTGATGTTATGCTTGCAACTGGTAAACTATCTGCTGAATCAATTGATTCAAATCGAATTGAAACAGAATGCGTACTTGGGTTTGAATTCGCTGGCGTTGATACAAGTGGAACACGTATTATGGGAATGATAACATCTGGTGGAATGGCAACACACGTTATACCTGATAGTTTTATATGGGTGTGTCCTGATGGTTGGACTTTAGAACAAGCGGCTACGATTCCTGTGGTATATGTGACAGTTTATATGGCTTTCTTTCTCATAGGAAAAGCTAAACCGGGAAATTCAATTCTTATCCATGCCGGAAGTGGTGGCGTTGGTATTGCAGCAATTCGTGTTGCACTCTCCTATAATATGAATGTTTTCACCACAGTTAGCACAAACGAGAAAAAAAATTTTTTGTTGAAAACTTACCCGGATTTGCGGGAATCTCAAATTGGAAACTCGCGAGATTTAAGCTTCGAAAATATGGTAAAATTACAAACCAACGGTAAAGGTGTAGATTTTGTACTCAATTCACTTGCCGAAGAAAAATTGCAAGCTTCACTTCGTTGTTTAGGGAAAGGAGGCTGCTTCTTGGAAATTGGGAAATTTGATATAGCGAACGACACAAAAATTGGGCTTGGGGAATTCGAAAAGGAAATATCATTCCATGCTATTTTAGCAACCAATTTATTCACGGTGACGCGAGAGGAACAATTAGTAAGGATAACAAAAAGATAATATTATCTATTTGCTTATAATTCTCACATTTCAATTCTTTTAAACAGATAATTATAGACCTTGTTCAGAGAGATATCGATAATGGAATTATCCAACCACTTCCCTCAACTGTTTATCCAGCCAATGAAGTAGTGCAGGCATTACGGTACCTCGCAAGTGCTAAACACATGGGAAAAGTACTACTAAAAATTCGTGAAAATGCTAACGACGAGTTGTCCCTACCGATTTCCTTAATTCCACGAATAAATTGTGATCCAAATGTGACTTACATAATCCCGGGTGGTTTAGGTGGATTTGGTTTGGAACTCGCTGATTTTCTTATTCTTCGCGGTGCTAGAAAGATAGTACTATCATCAAGTCGTGGAGTCACAAAACCTTATCAGTCATATCGTATTCGTATATGGCAAAGCTATGGAGCTATTATTGTTGTGAATACATCAAATATCGGAACACGTGAAGGATGTCTTGAACTAATTAAAGAAGCAATAAAATTAGGACCAGTTGGTGGTATATTTAATTTAGCTGTGGTTTTACGTGATAGAATTTTCGAAAATCAAACTCCCGATACTTTCATTGAATCATTTGGACCAAAAGCAGATGCCACAAAATATTTGGATGAACTATCAAGATTACATTGCCCACGACTAAACTATTTTGTAGTTTTTTCTAGTGTGTCTTGTGGTCGAGGTAACGCCGGCCAAAGTAATTATGGTATGGCTAATTCAATAATGGAAAGAATTATAGAACATAGGCATCGCGATAATTTACCAGCTAAAGCGATCCAATGGGGAGTGGTGGGTGAAGTTGGTTTAGTAGCTGAAATGCAAGAGGATAAATTGGATATGGAAATTGGTGGGACACTGCAGCAAAGTATTTCATCATGCCTGGAAGAGCTTGACACATTATTATTTGGAAATAGTCCGGTTGTTTCAAGTATGGTAGTGGCTGTAAAACGTATTATGGGAGGAGGAGGAGATATTATCAAAACAGTAATGAATATAATGAGTATAAGAGATATTAAATCTGTATCAATGGATGCAACATTATCGGAAATGGGGATGGATTCCTTGATTGCAATTGAAATTAAGCAAAGCTTGGAGCGTGACTTTGAAATTATTTTATCACCACAGAATTTGCGTTTAATGACTTTCTCCAAATTACATGAACTAGCTGACTTAAGGAAGAAAAATGCTACTGAAAAAACAACACTAATATTAACTAAAGAAGAACAATCCGGATTTCATTTGTTAATTAGGATGTTAGGTGACGAAGCATCGAGCATATCAACAGTCCTTCGGTTAAAATCAAAAAATACTAACGAACTATTTGATTCAGCGATTATTCTAGTACCTGGTATAGAGGGTGTTGCCGGAGGTGCATTGACAAATATGGCAGCATCACTTAATCAACCAACGTTCTGCGTTCAGTTGCGCATGAGTTTAGGTTTAGCCAGCATAAGTGAAATAACACAAAACGTTTATGAGAATATCTATAACGAGGTTATTAAGCAGACCAACTCATTCTTTATAGTCGGCTACTCCTTTGGATCATTTGTGGCTTTAAAACTAGCATGCATGCTAGAAAAAATTGGATTGAATGGACAAGTCGTTCTTATTGATGGAGCGCCTGCGTTTTTAAAGAAATTGACCAAGCACCTTGTGCAAACCGATACGACCGATGAAAACATTCAAAAAATCCTTATACATGAGATTATTCGAGTAGTATTGCCAGAAGAAAATCCTGAACATTTATACAAAACAAATTTAGAAATATTACCGTCATGGGATGAACGTGTGGAAAAATTACTTGATTTAGCAATGGGGCAAAACCTTTACTCTCAACAATATCTAAAAGATATGGTAGGTGGAATATACCAACGTTTTAAGTTAATGTTAGATTTTAATGACGGCGAACTACGTAAGATTCAAGCACCAATAACTTTAATTCGGCCTACGGAAGCCGCCTTATTGGACATTGATGACGATTACAATTTAAACAAACACACAGACGGAGGTGTTAATGTAAAATTCATTGAAGGAAATCATGCAACTATGCTAGAAAATCCTAAGATTGCGTCAATATTAAACGAAATCAAAGTTTAGTATGGTTTATGGTGACGTATACACTTACATATGTATACTTTTTGTTTTAATAAATTTGGTAATAAAGCGGTTTAATATATAATTTTGATTTATTGAAACTTGAATTACTTAAGAAAATATGAAAATCGAAACTTGTGCTTTCGTATTAGATTAAATCGGTAAAAACATTTTCTAATTGGGAAATTTTCGTACAATTTCTAAAAAACCGTTGTTTAAATTTATTTTTCGTTCCTTTGTTTAATTTTTGTATTCGGAAGTAATAAACAAATATTATTTTTCTTTTTTCTTTCCTCGGGAACGAAATCCAAAAAAACTGAAATATTCCTTCACGAAAAGAAATTTGTATATTATATTTATTTTCCGATTTCTCTTTAACCCATAGATTTTTAATTGTTTCTTGCTTTATTTGCTTCCTCAAAATTGTTATTTGTGGTTGTTTTCGCAAAGATCTTGCGGGAACTTCTGTAAGAGGTGTTCAAATGTTCTACTTTCAGATTAAAAGGACAATCACAAATAACAGACAGGCCAATGCCTCATTGCTCTTTTAAACTGAGGTTGTTCTGTTATAAATTATTCTTATGCAGATGAGTTAAAATAGTTTATAAAATAAATAAATCGAAAACCGCTCAGTTAAAAATCTTGCGACGATTTTCTACGCAAGCTTTGCATCGAGGCGTATGCGATTTTACCTTATATCTAAATCTAAGGCCTGTATTAGACTATAAAAGATCTTTGACAAAGATATTTTATAAAATATATTTGTCAAAGACTTGTGATAGTGTACTATGCCTATTTTATAAAATTTTTTGTTTTATCAAATTTCTTTTATTATATTTAGCTTCTTGCGGCTAAATATGATAAAAGATTTTGACGTTGCATAATTAATATTGTTTTTAAAAAATCGTATTTTATTGTAAAAATGGCGGAAAATAAATTTAATTGGAGTGATTCAATAACCAATTGTTTAATAAGTGAATATGAAGCAAATGCATTTTTATATAATACAAAAAGCCTAGAGTAAAAAAATAGGGAAATTTTCACTTTTTTCCGTCAAATTTCATGAAAAAAATGATAAAATCTTTGACGTAGTGTAATATAGCAAAATATTTGTTAAAAGTTCTTTTATAAAATAAAATGCATGAAAATGTTTTATAAAATATATTTGTCAAAGATCTTTTATAGTCTAATACAGGCCTAATATAAGACTTACATCAAAAATATATTTGATATAATTACTACCAAATGCGATGTAAAGCTGCAACTAAATAACGCGCATGCTCAATAACCCTTTATCGAGCCATTTACGATGCAATTTAAGTCTTATTTTAATGTAAGATAGGCATTCAAATAAAATTTGATTCAAATTACTGCGAAATTTGCAAAGCTTGTAACGAAAATAAATGCACATGCGCAAGAATATTGTTTTCCTGAAGAAAAAAAAACAAAACCTTGAAAAGTCATATATATTTAGGGTTTCGGCGTCAATTCAGTATTATAAATGCCGGATATTAGTAAATCGGTTTAAAAGTAAGAAAAGTATATCATGAATTTACTAGACATAATCTTGGTGCTATTTGGTTTTCAATTGTAGGTATGTAAATTATTTATTTGGATGTGGATTGTGAAATTTTTGTTAAACGATGCAACTTGCAACTTGTACAAAAATGCGTTTTAGAAAGATATATCCAGAAATTATTTCTATAACAATTTAATTGTTTCACAAAAAAGAATGGGAATCTTGAGAGGTATTAGAACTCAAACCACAGTATTGGTGGAAATATGTGGGTATTTTGTAATTGAGTACTTTAAATCAAATGATTTAAATTATTGGCCGCGTCAAAATTTCACGCTTACGCGTTTATTTATTGCAAATATATTTATTCCAAATCTTTTTAAATGTGTAGGATTGGATTTTAACTTAAAGGCGAATTATTTCCATGATATGGAAATAATTCGCCTTTAAGTTAAAATCCAATCCTACACATTTATTTAGAAAAAATAATGCAGTTGTACTCGTTAGATGAATTTTTTTAGAATGAGTCGAACCCGGCTTACGGTAAAAACAAATTATATGTAACTAAACATAAAATTAATTGAATATTATTTGTAGAAATTATTGTCAGACACTTTTAGTGAACCCGAGGGGATCGTTTCAACATTTCCAAGGGAACATGTCATTGTTTTTTGCTTGGCTCGCATAACAGAAAAGGATTTTAATTGATTGTTTGTGTTACAAGGTATTTATAACTTGAATAATATAAAACACCTAAAATTAACGTGCATATATTTTAGCTTTGTGATAATTATTGCAATGGATAATGCAATATTAACACCTGAGGAACATGCAATTTGGGGTTGCGCTAACTCCCTTCTGCCTAATTTACTAACAGCTTATCCAGATAATGGGAATTTAATATCAAGCCAAAATAACTTTAATTTTAAACTGTCTTTGGTAAGGGTGTTTATATATAGAGAGGATGTTTGGTATACCGAAAATGCAATTTACAAAATTAACATTTTAGATTTCAATGCTCTCTAGATGAATTTTTCTCTTCAAGTTGTATATTGCAAAATATTATAAGATAAGAAGCCTCAGTGGATTATACTATAAACATCAGATATAGGCAGTATAAAATTAAATTTAATATTAAAAATACTAAACAAAAGAATCAATATTTTTTTCATTATTAATAATTAGTTGATTTAAGTCAAGAAAATTAAATGTTTTGTATTTTTTTTTTGTAGAAAAATATGTACTTGTAGCTTTCCCATCTGATATCATAGGTAATAAAATAAATTGTATTTTTATGTTACAAAAGAAAAACAATAAAAAATATTTGACGTTTCCTTTTGCACCTAATAGCCAGCTATTTCAACCCTCTAAACCATAATTCGTGTCCACCAAACAATTTTTACTTCTGGAGAATTGGTACACCAATTGGGAATGATATGAAAGGGCCGAATGTCGAAGGTCCGAAATGGGTCGAAGGGCTGAATGGGTCGAAGGGCGGAATTTTTCCTATTCACTAATTTACATCATTAAATCACAATGAAATTATTTTATTCGTCTAAATAGAATTTTCCTTCACTCTAACGAATATAAAATGGCCTGAAAAAAAAAAATGATCGGCCCTATACATATTTCTAAAAACAAAACAAAAAATAAACAAAAATATTCGGCCTTTCGACCCATTCGGCTCTTTCGGCCCTTTGAAACTCGGCCCTTCGTCCCCATTCCCGCTAATTCAGGTAAATGTATGCTAAAATTGAAATTTACTGTACTTAGTGGAGTAAAATTAGCATTCAAAACTGTATTCTTAGAGAACTCGGTGCTTATCATCTAATTTTTATGATGTTTTTAATCTCTTCGTGATGAATTCTAGATTGAAGTTAAAAAATTACTCTCCTGAAGGCTCTTTTTAAAGTTATTTTAAAAATACTTCAAAAACTAATGTCTCAAACTTTTATTGCGTACATATTACAGGTGAAAATCGTTAAAAAATAAAAATCGTCAAAATCTGTAGCCCCACTGCGTTCCGAAGTGGAATGCTAGTTTTAAAAAAATCTTGAGAATGACGATTAAGAAAATTATTTTTTTTACCAATTCTAAATATTTTTAAAGAATGAGAGAAGTGTCTTCTAGAGGTATGTAATTATTGATAATATTTAGATTTTGGCTTTCGATTGCTTTTTTGGCATTTTCGTCAGCTATTTCATTCCCTTTTATTCCATTATGTGCTGGAATCCATTGTATTATTGTGACTGTTTCTTGATGATCATTACAAATTTCTATTATTTTATTTTCATAATATTTAATTTCCTCAGTCTTGATGCAATTTAATAAAGAAATACAAGCACTTTTCGAATCAGTAAATATGACTATTTTGTTGTTATTTTTTGTAATTTGATTCAATATTGCAAAATAAATGGCTATTAATTCAGTAGTTTTAATACTAGTTTCTTGTTTCAATTTCATCGATAAGTTTAAATTTTCTTCAGGAATATGAATTCCAAAGCCACATGTGGTCCTGAATTTGGATCCATCTGTATAAATCTGACTGTAATTTTTATATTTTTCTTCCAATTCTCTAAATTCTGCATTAATTTGAAGGTTATTCATTTGATTTTTAGGGATATTATTATTTAACATAGATATTACACTTAGGTTATTTGAGATTAAGTTTGTTTTTATATTTCTACCAATATTTTTAATGAAGTTAAATTTTAATAAAATATTATTAAATTTAATTAGGTAATGATTTATTTTTAAGCACATCTTTCCCTATATCAGTATTATTTTCAATTTGTTTTGATAAAAATTTAGCCGTAGATACCTCATTTTGTTGAAGTTAATTAAAATCTCCTGCTTCAGCTAGTAGTACTTCAATAGGTGTAGTTTTAGTAAATCCCATACAAATTCTAACACATTTATTTTGCAAAGTTTGCATTAATTTTACTATTGATTTGGTTTGTTCTATAAATACAGCTGTATAATTAATTATTGAATTTATAATTGCCTTATAAATGTTTAACATCTTCTGTGGATGAGCTCCTCCCATTCTGTAAGCAAATGATTTAAGAATGTTCATCTTCTTTTGAATTTTAAATTTTATTTCTTTATAGTGTGCCAACCACCTAAGTTTGTTAGTAATTGTAACACCTAATAGTTTAACATCAACATCTGGTGTCCTTTTTATGACGAACCTATCAGAAAAATCGAGAGTGTCCAGAAAAAGTTTATACGGTATATAACGTGTAAAGACGGATGGGATTATGACCAAGACTTACCGCACCACGTTAACCTGAAGCGATTACCATCATATGCTACTGGATGCAAATCCTATCAAATGACAACATTGGCAAATAGACGAGAGGTTTTAAAGTGTTCGTTTATTGGAAATATTTTACTTGATCAAATCGATGCACCATCCATACTGGAATCAATTAAAATAAAGGCACCGAGTAGGAATTTAAGAGATCATGAGTTCCTTCATCTGAATAAACAGAACAAACTATGGTGACAATCAAAGAGTTTTAATAAAATCGACCATCTGTTCGACTTTTACTTAAGTAAAAACAGCTTTAAACGTAGGTTGAAGCAACATTTTGATCGAACCTAAAAATATTTTTATGTCAATTTTTATTCTTTTTTGTTTAATTTAATTTTTATTCTACCATGTTCAATATGTTATAAATTCAAGTCAAATTTGTAGACTTTTCACAGTATAAATAAATAAAATAAATAAATAAATAAATTTAGTTTTTTCAATGTTTTCTAATATATTATTTCCAATTTTAATAACTAAATTATTATGAATATTAGTGTTGAAATTTAAAATTTTGGTTTTATCAGGGTTAACTTCAAATTTAATTTCACTCAATTTACCAATGAAAGTATTTAATGCTTGATTAGCTATTTCTTCTAATTTGTAGTGATTTTCTGCTGTAATTAATATCCCAATGTCATCTGCAAACTGTATTATTTTTATATTTTCTGAGTTGATTTGATGTAAAGATGATGTATAAATATTGAAGAGTAAAGGACTTAAAGAATATCCTTGACGAATTCCTTGGTTTGTAGATAGTTTTAATAATTCTGCCACTTTTGGTTTCAATAATTATTTTTCTATTAGTTAGGTAATTATATATCCAATTAATTATAACTTTATTTATATTTATCTCTTTAAGTTTATTTATTAAAATTTTTTTGTTGATGTGATCAAACTGCCTTTTTTATATCAGTAATAATTAATAATGTTTTCAGTTTTCTTTGTCTATTTTCATTGATTTTATTTATAAGAGTGACGAAGTAATCGGTTACACTTTTTTTTTTCTCGAAATCCATATGAATGAGTTGGTAAGATTTTTTTAATATTTAGTTCAGCATTAATTCTATTTTGAAGCATTTTATTAATTATTTTTGTGAAAGTAGCTAACAACGATATAGGTCTATAATTTTCTGGTATAGGTCTTCAATTTTGTTAGGCTTTTTAATTGCAACTATTTTTATTTCTTTGAATTTCTCTGGAAAAATACTACTTGACCACATTTTGTTTAAATGTTTTGTAATTGTTTTAATATGATTATCTGGTAATTGTTTTAAAATTTCATTAGATATTTTATTTAAACCAGGCGCTGTGTTCTTATTATTTTTTATGATATTGTTTATTTCAGAGTAACTGAATTCGTCCATTAAAGGAGGAGGGTATGGTGTAGGATAAGGGATTTCCATTTTTTGAAAAGAATTCGGGAAATTAATATCTAAAAATTCCATTGATGTATTGTTGTTGTCCAAAATATTGAATGATTTAGATCTTTTATTATTTATTAAGTTAATCAATTTCCACAATCTTTTATTCTGAATATTGACCTCTATTCTATCAGTAAGTTCAGCCCATGATAACTGTTTACTAGTTTTTATTTTTAATTTTAATTTAGCTTGTAACTTTTTTAATTTAATTGCAGTATGAATATCTTCTAAAATCTTCCTTGTGTTTTTTTAATCATTAAATTATTACTATTATTTTCCCTACACAGTAAAAAATAATTACATGACTTATGTATAATTCCATAAGTATAGGAGTACAAATTTTACATATATGTATGTAAAATAAGCTTTTCCATAATATAATATTGAATATTCAGTATCGCACTATGGAAAATAATACTTTACATTGAATTTACTGACAAATTCATCTTTTTATGTACAAACTAATATTGTTGTGTGTAATCTTAAGTAAATTATGAAATTTTACTCTCTCTTACAAGAAAACTACATACTGTCTCTGCATATTTTTCAGTAGAATCAGTTTTATTTACCTTTTATTACCAGAATATTCCGTAGCTTATGAAAAAATAGAACAAAAAAGACAATAATAGGAAAATTTGACAGATATTGCGAAAATATTTTATTTATTGTGTAAGAAGTGATGATTGCGGATGGAGTTTGCATATTTATTGTGGTTAACTAGCTCGAGGTATGTATTTAAATTTAATAGAATATTATGATTTAGCTAACTCGGGTTTATGTGTACATATTTAAAATAATTTGTGAATAAATATAAGTAATTAGGTTGTATTTATGTGCGTGTTTCTTATAACAGCATAAAATTAAATTTGTGTGGCAAAAAATCATGTGTTTTCCTAATTTTAATAAACTGCATACAGAATTATGGTTTATGCTTTATAAGTTTATGTGTAGTAAAAATCATATAAACCATTTTATTCTAAAATGCGTTCTGCTGCAAAATGTTCGTGATATTTGCTTTATTTTACTTTTTTGCACATACGCAGTTAATTTACGCAAGATGTTGCTTTAAATTATTACGATTATTTGCAAAGCGATCCTCAGACGTTCAACATTTATTGCCAATTTTTCAGTATCGCACTACTATTGAACGTGTAAAGAAATATATTTTAAACTTTTTTCCATTAGTGACAAATTAAATTAGCAATAAACATTGATCATCTAGGGCTCGCTAAAGATGTAACCAAGCAAAACGCGAGTGACAATATATAATTAACCCGTAAAGTACGTCGTGAAAAGGTTACATGGAAAGAGTGGTGCGTTTTTATATTAATTATTTTTTGTTATTCAATTAGAAAGATACTAAAAATTTCGATTAGGAAGATACTAAAAATTTCAGAAAAAAATTAAACGGATTGCGGATATTATTTTTTTTTTTTTGAAAAGTAGAGTGGTCCCATGGACCGCACAACGCTCTTTACGGGTTAAATATTGTGTTATATTTTCAAATGTTGATATTGTATTGTAACTTAATTTAATGTTATCCTTTAAAACCCAAACTGACAGATTAGCCCTTTAATAAGATGTATATATTTTCAGAATTATTTAAGCTTGGATAAGTGATCGAACATCCAGCTTCCTAGGGTAGAATAAACATCGAGCTATCAGTTTAAATACGTTCTAAAAAACCGAACAGTGGAACATAGAAATAACGGCCTGGCATCGTCGATCGGAACGTCAGTTTCTGAGTGAATTAATTTAATTTTGAATTTACTTCTATGCGAATATAGCAGTTTAAGTATTATCGATCTTCATATTTTTATCTATTAGTTTAATTAAATTTTACTTCTAAGTTTAACAGCTGATCATCGTTCATTGTAGCATCATTGTTTTGTTGCAACTGGAAAACCACTTAATAAATTGATTGATCTGGTAAATGAATTTAATAACGACTATTCATAATAATGCAATTAATTAATGTTTAACTATTTCCAGGACGTTTCAGATTAGTTGCTGGAGTTCAATTCTTCAAATTTCAAATTTTATTTTTATGTTGAAGTATCTACTAAGCATCATTGGAGCTTGGATTATTTCAATTTTATTTTAAAGGGTGACAACTGATCAACGCCGATTGTACAGTATCGTAGTTTATATACTATCGTTTATCCGGGTATGAAAATTTAAAATTCTACATCAATAACTAAGAAAATAATTTATTTTAATATACTTTCAGAATTGTTCAATTTGTATAGGTCAAGTGGTGATCTACATCTTTCCAGAGTACCTACAGCAAGCATCGAACTTGGCATTTTAATATTGTTACATGAATGTAAATAATCTTGTACCTAGTATTCATAACTAAGAATCTATTTCTTCGTTAAGCTGTCTGCACACCAAATTATTCGAAGCGTCTGTATAAAGCAAGGTATTTTTGAGGCAACAAAGACAGTTTAGATTAATTTGGTGTACCGCATTATCCTTGTCGTTTAAGTAGCGTTTTTATTTAATCTGAACTATAAGTCATATTAAAAGTCCTCCAGTTAACTGATATTACCCTTCCAATTTGTGAAATTGCGATTTGTTTCATAAATTATTGCAAACTAATTACACATTTTTTAAAGAACATTGTATCAGGATATCCCGTTACAATGTCCATATAAAAGGGAAATATAATCAGCTCGCATTGAGTTTAATTTACGAAATAAATCGCTATTTCATAAAATTTGGAAAAGATACATTGGGAGATTGACCCTTTTGTTGAAATCGGGCATTTGGCTACATTAGGTATTTTATTTAAATGGCCTATCTCTTAGGATTTTGTGATTCAAAATTAAAAAATAGCTCTGCTTGATCGACTCTTTTGTTGGGAAATCGGATAAAATGGCTCTAATTAATAATAAGCAAGTGCGTGTTTAATAAATTATTCAGCTTTAAAACAAATCTAAAGTAAAATCTGAAGTGTTTATAAATCCCAAAAATCTAAGCAAAAACCTATATATTTGTTGCTATAACCATGTATACTAATACAAAAGAAACATTTTGATTTTTGTTATAAAATAATTTACTAAATTAAATTAAATTAAATTAATATTAAGTGAGATAATGGGCCAGATACACGATACTCTAGCAATTCGCAAATCGATAAATATGGCGGATTTGCTAATCGAAAATTTGCTGGCGTAAGCTACTCGATTATTTTAGCAAAGTAAAATATATTTTTGTATTCAGCACAAACGATAAAGTGCGTTAAAGTATCTCATTTTCTGAAATTCAGAAACAAATTGGGTTGCTAAATTATAGTGTATAACATTTCTAGCAAATTCGCAAAAATTAACTGCTTATCTGCTTATCGGAGTATCGAGTATCTGGCCCAATAAGTATGAAATGTTAAATAAAATTTTATTAAAAACATATTTATTGTATTTTGTTTATTTAATTTTTCATATTTCTTTGATGAGATTTTACATATTTTGGATTTTCATAGAACTTAAAATTTCATATAATAGGTACTTAAAATTACCAAATGTATGCAAACTTCAATACCGCATCTTCTTAAAATTAAATATCCGCAGATGTAATTATACATATTTCTATGTTAATTTACCCAAAATATTTATGAAATATTCTACATATATTTCTTCTACTTAAAATTTCATAATATAATCTAGAATTTTACATAAACAATAAAATGAAAATTACATAAACTATGTACATTACATAAACTATGTAATAATTACATATATATACTAGGCATTTTGTTTACCCCTATAAGTATGTAAATATTTTTTACTGTGTAGCTGTACTTAAGTTATTAATAAATATTTGAATTGGAAAGTGATCTGAACCTATGTTATCAGTAGTACTATTCCATGAAGATTTACATACTAAGTCCAAAGATATTAGAATAATATCTACTGCTGAATTTTGAAGGTTATGTAGGGTTTGTCGAGTAGGTGAACCATCATTAAGTAAAAAATATTGATATTCTAGAATTGTGTCTTCAATTTTGCTTCCTAATGCATCATATTTAGCATGTTTTCCCCACAGTTTACTATGTCCATTTATATCCCCACCAATTATAATGTTTTGTTTATTCCTATATTTCTTGAGAATTTTTTCAAATTGATTATTTACTTCTTGTATTTGACGTTTATTTCTAGTTGAGTTGTAGAACGAAGTTATTGTATACTCTTCCTTGTTGAATTTAATTTTAATCTCTATTGCTTCTATTGGAATTACATCTAAAATTTGAGTAGAAAGAAGTTGAATATTGTTTTTGATAAGTATTCCATATCCGCCATAACCATCACTTCTATTATTTAATATAATTTTATATTCTTTAAATCTAGGTAAATATTTATCTGAAGTCCAGGTTTCACAAACAATCGCAATATCTGCATTTTCATCAAATAGGTATTTCTCAAATATATCTTTTTTATTTTTAATGCTTTGTAAATTAATTTGAATTATTTTCATGTTGTGACAGATATGCTACTCCTGGCATTTCTTGATCTGGATCATAATTATATAGTTGAACTGTAAGTGCATCCATTATATTTGATGCTTCATCTGGTATTATTTTGCTAGGAACTTTAGCTTTTATAATATTAAAAAAAGATCTGATTTGGTCCACTATTTTCTTTAAGGATTCCATTTTTTCGTCAATTTCCTTAGCTTCTTCACTTGGAGTCTTCACATTTTCCTCTCCACTTTTAACAACTTCTGATATTTTGATTTGTTGCTCTGGTTCATGTCCTGGTCTGTTATAATTAAGTCTTCTCATAACTGGGAAGCCAAATTGATCATGTCGGTACTGAGAAAATTTATTCTCATGAATTTCTTTCGCTTTTTTGTATGATTTTCTCATCGTAGTCCTAATTTTTTGAATTTCCATTTCTTTCTTTTTTTTTTGGGCAATTTTTCGAATTAGTTCTATGATTTTCTTTGCAATTATGGCATGACTCACTTAAAGTACACTTTTGGTCTTTTATAATTGGATGAATGTTTGCGCAATTACCACATCTTGTTTCCTTACTTAAACAATATTTTTTAAGATGCCCGTAATTTAAGCAATTTTTACAAAATATAGGTTGTGGTATAAAATAGCTTCCTCTGAAATTAACTCCATATATTTTAATAGAATCAGGTTTATAATTAGCTCTAAAAGTAATTTTCACTGTGTCTGTCTTTATTAAAGTTTTGCTTTGAATGTCAAATCGAAGTAATCTTTCTGCCTCCTTAATTGTAACTTCGCTGTTATAATTATTCATAATTTCTTGCATTTCTGTTTCTTGTGGAATGCCTCTTATAATCCCCGAAGCATGTATGATTGAAGTTAATTGGTAGAAAAATATTGTACCCTTGTTTTTTCAATAAATCACATTTTATTAGTTTATTAACATCAGATATGGTTTTGAATATTATTATATACATATCTGGTTTTTTTCATAGTCTGGATGATGTTTTCATAATTTCCAAAATTTAATTGTTTAAGAGTTTTTGAAATATTAAAAATGTTAGAATTTTCTTTTATTAGAATCACCGAAAAAGGTCTTTTGTCTTATATTTTCACGTTCCTCGATCCTGAATCTATCTGCCGTATTATTAATATTATAACTTTTAATTTCTTTGTGTTAATTGTGTTGTTTACAGTGTTAGCATTTGCTAAGCTTAAGATTTATCTTTTTTATTGAATTTATTAATTGATATATTTTGTTTTTGTATTTTATTTTTAAATTTATTTTGCTTTTTCTTTTCTTTCATAATATTTTTTATTATTATTAAATCATTAAGTTTTCCTTTATTACGCGTTAATTTATTTAACACATTATCATTGTTTTTTGAGGTTAAAATTTCATCTTCTGAAAACCCCGTAAATTCACTTAATTTTTTTACTGTTTTTATCCTCACTCTCCACTTTATATTTTCACACTTAATATTATCACTATTTATGTTATTTTAATAAATGCACAAACTTAAAAATATAAAAAATATTAAAAATCAAGCAAATTTATAGCACATAAAATGAAAATGCGTCTTAACTCGACTTGGCCACTTTTGTCAATCTGTACAAAAATTCACTACAAGAACCAAATTCGAACATTATAGCAAATATTTAGGTTTTTGACATTTAATTAACAGTGTATAAAATGCAAATAATAATAAAAGTAAGCAAAATTATGTAAATTTAGATTAAATGAATTAAATTAATTATAATTGAATTTTACAGATTAAAGTGCTTAATTACTTGAACTGGAGAATATTTTCTAATGTATTTAATAAGACAAGTGTGAAATGAGATGTGTTTTTATATACAAAGTGATTCTAATTTTTTGTTTTGTTTTGTTTTAGGTTGAATTACTTAGATGTCATCGATTCGTTTTGGTGTAATTGTGTCATCGATTGGTTTGGGATAATTGCTGGTTTGCTGTCTTCGACAATCCTCTTCAAATATGTTTTGCAAAACTGTGAGTTTAGAATTGATTATGTTTTCTGGAAGTACGAAATTTGGTTAAAAAGGCTAATGGTATGTTCAGGTATGTAGAACCTACTTTAACGAAATTGTTATTAAACTCCTCAACAAGCTGTTGGGGATCATCAACACAAATATCACCGATATTTAAACAGGCTTTCGATTAATACGGTCTATTAGATGACCAATTTGTAAGTACTTATTAAAATAAGAATTCACATATAAGCTTTGAAAGCTTGTACAATTTGTCACGAACACCTTAAGCTAGCATAGATGTATAATACTCTTAATTATAATACTCTTAATTATAAATCTTAATTGATTAATTAAGAAAAGCATAAAAAGTTTTAAAGTTTTTTAACAATATCAAATGACCATGACTTCCGAGTCAAACGGTTTTGTTTTTTTCTCTAATTTATTTCCTCGCGAAATAATTTTTTTTTATTTAATTTAATTTATTATTTAATTAAGAAGTGGAATTGCGTTCCAATTTAATGTGTGTGTATGTATTTAATTAATTAGTGTTGTGATAAGTTTTGTGAAATAAGTGAAATTTAAATAGTATGTAAATATGGAAAATGCAATCCACCGGGATGTATTTATCTGGCTACAAGAAAATGACTTATATGAGCTTCGAAAGTATTAAAAATGTGTAAATGGATGAAAATTTTCAAATCCTAAATTCAATATAAAAAAAATAAACATTATTTTGAACTTAGGTTTATTTTAGAAAGTTGTCTAGTTTATACCTTTTCCAACGGTATGCTACAAGTTGGAGGAATCATTTATAATGTGGTCAAAATAAGAGATACAAATTATTAGGGTCAAGAAAATTCTTTTTATGTTTGTTATGTTTTCCACCTTTTATTATCATTAAACAATTTTGACTTTTCATTCCAAAATGTATGTTTTATTTACAAATAGTAAAAGGACTAACAGATGCCCACACTTTACCTTCAAATACTCAAAGCTGTATTAGCAAAGCTGTTTTCAGCATTATTGTTAACAACCTTAAAAAAACAGGCAACTATTATGGATCATAGACGTTAAAAATTCAAAAAGAAAAATTAGCCATTAGAAGAAATGACGATGTTGTCTCGTCAATAAAATTCTTCCAAGATTTAAAATTTGCGACAAAGGAAATTATGGACGATGCATTTGGATGAGCTGAAATTCCGAAATAACCTGTATGTGGTAGGGACCAATGGAAGCAAACAAAGAAATCAAATTTAGTCAAACGAAGAGCTAGACGTATTTATTAGGGCTTGCCCGTTCCCGTACCTTTTACATTCCTGGAAAACGGGATTGTGATTTTCTGATTCCCGGGAATTTCCGGAATTCGGGACAAGAGAAGTTTTTCAGACAACCAAAAATTCAACCAATTTTAAATTTTAAGTCGAGAAATGGAAAGTAAGCTAAGTAAGATTTAAAATAATTTAAAAATATGTGATGCACTGATTTAATGACTTAATCCGTTGATTCTGTTTTGCCATCATGAGAAATCTACCGGCGTAAAACTTAGCGTTAACATTTTATTTATGGAAACCACGGCGGATCTTCATTAAAAGAATTTGTAAATTTTCAGCATTGATTTTACTCAACGTATTGCCAACAGTTGACGAAGCTGAATGCGCCCAATGTTGATATAATTCTCGATAGAAACCCACCCATCATTGTTTTTATATTTGATGGTTTCCCTTTTTTGGCTTAAACTTAGCATCTTATTTTTCCTTGGTAATAATAGTGCTGAAGTTGCTACAGCTTTGGCTATCTGAATTTATCTGAAGATTTATTCAGCGGTTTAAAAACATTTTGTCGTCATATGGTATTGTTTAATATTCGTTCATCCCACATTTCTTAAATTTGCAGTTCCCGGTAATATTCAATTCTTTACACTCTCTCTAACATTATAATGTTTCTTTATTTTTTATAGCGTTGCACCCATCACCGGCGACTTTCTGATTAATTCCATGAAGTTAAAAAATGACATAGAGGAATCTTAAAATTGGTTTTTGTATTCCCGGGAAATAATCATAACATTCCCTGGAAACGGGAATACTTTGAATTTCTTAAGTCCCCGGGAATTCCATCTCGGGATAGTCTGTCTACAAAATTAAACTAAACTATTGCGTGTTTGTACACAAACACCTGGCACAAGGAAAAGTAACGTGCTAAGTTTAACCCAAAAGTGTTAAAAAAACAAATTTTAAAAATGACGCTCTACTCTATGCATCCGCCGAAAATAAGAGGAATTTTCCATTAGCGGGTAGATTTCTAATTAAAATTAAATCGTCATTGGCGCCTTCAGCTTCGCCAGACTTCCCATGATTCGCCGATTGACTGATTAAACTGTTCAATCACATTTTTTTCAATTATTTGAAATCTTACTTAATTTGTTTTCGTTTTCATTTCCCGACCTAATATCAAAAATTGCTTGAATTTTAATATTATATACATAATGAGGTATTGGATAAAAAACATGTCCTGTTCTGAACCCCGGGAATTAATAAATATTTTTTTTTTACTTTTAATTGTCAAATAAATAGCCAAAATAATAATAAATTTAAATTTTTTTTGGCCATTGTAGCATAAGATTCGATGATCGCTATAAACTCCGTGGGAACCACTATTTCAAAATATTCCGAGATTTAATAATGATGACTTTCGCCGCTATATTCTTGTTGCAGTGCCTACATTTTTCAATGCTTTGCCGGATTTCGTGAGATCTTATCTGTACTAAGCCATTTTTAACAGAAGTTAGAAATGGTTACTTGAAAACTCAGACGTTTCTTTGCTGTGACGTGTGTTGAGTAACACAGCTGCGATTCGATTTGTTATTTATTTCAATCGGTATATTTGTATTTAATTGACTACATTAATTTTCAACTACCTATTTAAAACTATTTATTTTTTGTAACAATTTTTTTTTGTTTCCGTTGCTTTTATAATGTCTAATTTTGTTTTTGAATTCAAGGTTCGTTGTATCGACAAAGAATTCTTCCGTTTTTATATAATTTTATTTGTACTTTTTTTTCTCAAATAGCTTAAGTAAATATATTGTTTTTGTAGTAAATATTAAAATGAAATAATAAATAAATAATTTCACAAAGCCAACATATAGAACTACTATTGTCTACGCTACTGTCAACACTTCCCGTGAACAACTTCAAATTATGCGTGGACGGAAAATTTTGATTTTGCAGCTAGAATCAAATATGTTGCCATTTAGGTCACTCTACTACATACTATATTTCCTGTTGCAAAAAATTAGTCAATACCATGAGTTCGACATTTTTTTGAAATAAATAAATAAATAATTAATTATTCTAATTTAAATTATCAAAATTGTGCGTAAATTCATAACCCTATGTGAGAACGCTACGATAATACAATAATTTGTTGTTTAGAAAATGATTTACTTAATGTATTAAAAATTAATTGTAACTTGTTAATTTCTAATTCCGAACCGTGTTACCAATGATTTAATTAATTCATGAATACAACGCACAATACATTACGTTGTTTTGTCATTTTTTTAGTTTATATAAATAGGCCTCATTAATTACAACATAGCATTCTGTTTTGGTTGTAGAGTAATTTAAAATTAGAAAAATACTTGTGTACATGTGTATGTTAACAATTAGACAATTTTCAAAAAGTCATTACATTAGAAAACTTAATATTAATTTTGATTTAGTGGTTTTAGTGATTTTAAAGTTTTTTGGTGATTTAAATAGGAGAGGAATAAGGGATTTAAGATGTCTTCGACGAATGATAAGCCAACCTATCCGCGGGCAATTGCTGCTACACCTGGCGACGAAATTGTTATTTCTGGCATATCTGGACGATTTCCGTCATCCCGTAACATTGAGGAATTAGAATATAATCTTTATAATAAGGTAATTTAACAAATTGTTTTATTTTTTGCTTAGCTTTTCCTTTACATATAAGCTATTGACAATGTAATTGAATAAGGAACTAATTCTTAAAAGATCTTTTATTGTTTCATATATTGGATTGTACCCGAACTATTATAATTCCACAAAGTGCAATTAAATTTAGGCTTGGACTTTGAGAGCGGAGTAAATTTAAGTAAATTTGTCCACTTTTATCTTTTTTTAACTATAACTATATAATACGGTTCTTTTTAGAGAATTAAATTTCCTAACTAATTTTAATTCTAATTTTTTATCTAATCCTATTTAATTTTTATACGCAAAAATTATTTTTATTCAATACAATAATTATTTTCGATTTATGAAAACAATGGTATTAAATTTTATATTATCACATTGAAAATAGGTGGTTTACTAGCAAGTACGTTTTATGATCGTTTCAATAATAATGAAAATATTTAACACTTTTATTAATTTTCCTTCGTTTTGTGCTTTTATTTAGTATACAGTTTTGTTTAGATACTGTACTCGTTGTTCTACGTTGTGAACAAAAAACATTGTGATATAAAGGATATTTTTTGTGCTGATTGCTCAGTCGAAATTTTCTATTAATAAGTTGTGCTAAGGGAGATTAAGTTTTTTCGTAAATTTTTAAATCTGGATTGGCCATATAGTTCAATTTATTTCATCATATTGTATAGCCATCTGGTCAGTTATTTATTCAAAATTAAACCAGTAATTGAAATTTTCCATTTATTAAGCTGGTCAAGAATATTTTTAGTTACTTTTGCTCACCCTGATAGTTTTTTTTTGCTTTTTATGTGAATTTTTATAAAATAATATAAAGCAGCTATTAAAAGACACATAAATATTTATTGTAAACAAAATGTTCGAATTGCAGTTTTGTTGTCACGTGTTAACATATTTTTAATTCGGTCGGGTGCTGATTTGATAAATTTTATAAATTAACCTTAATTAATTCGAATAATGTCCAGGTCATGGGAAGCGAACTTCGACGCTTATTGGAGAAGTACGCGTTTTTTGTCTTACTCCATGCTTTAAATTTAATTTAATTTAGTTTAATTTGGTTCGATTTAAGTAATTTGATTTAAATTAATTGAATTAAAAGGCAAATTTAGTTTATTTCCTTTGTTTATTTTGTTTGCTTTTACGTGGGTATCGTCATGTAAGTTTCCCCTTGACCTATACGCCATTTGTAAAATTGTTCAGAAATCGAATTTTAAACTTTTAGCAAAAATACGGTTACCTTCTCAAAATAATTTTATATTGTTCTTTATTGTTATAAAAAGCTTTGTCATTTTTAGTTTCCATGTTTCAGTAATAAAAATTCCACTAGCCCCAAAACTGAAGCAAGGAAAACTTTTTAAAGCGAAAATCGCCCCAAATGGATATAGAACCAATCTTACAGTTATGTTAAACTTATTTTTTGTTTAAGTTACAATAATAATAAAGCACATGTCATGTAGGACCAAAGAAGAAGGTAAAAGAGAACAAAAAAAAAAATTATGGAAAGTTTATTCAAAAATTAAATCGTGTTCAATAAAACTTACTAATAAAAATTTTATGTTTTATATATATGTACGTGAATAATTCACTTTACCAATATTTAGTAAAATATAAATATTTCGATCTTAAATAATTTGATTTTCGCAAAATTTAAATTAATTACATCGTTGGTGCAGTAAATTTCCTGATTGTGACATGTAGTCAAACATGGAATCAAACGATTTTTATAAAAATTTGTAGATGCACAGTTATTCATTGTTGGCATCGCAATCTTAAATAAAGTTTATTTAAATTAAGTTTATTCTCGATTTAATTAAAAATTAAAAATTGCAAATTCAGTTAGGGCTTTTACTGGATTCTCTTTCGAAATGTATTTACGAATTTGTAAAAAAATGTGGACACAAAAAAAATATTTTAATTTGTATCACATATGTACGTATACATTTCTTTGGATATAGGATATTACAAAACTCTATATTTGCATTACATTTTTCATTTGATATTTGCGTTACATTTTTCATTTCAAAAATTTCAAACAGATACGTTGCTAACGAAGTTTCACTTAAAAAATTCTGAGAGAACATGGCCAAAAACACCAGAATCAATGGTTAACTGAAACTTTTGAAAAAAATAGTCCATAGGACCAGAGGGAACTCACATGACGACATGTTTGTAAAGTGATGTCGTTAAGTGAATTCAAATTAGAATTAGAAATTACTAATTGAATTCCAAAGCGTAAGGGAAGGAAGTATAATGAAAAGTATCAAGTATAATTGTAAATCAATAATTTAAATATAGTGTGTCATTTGTAAATAGTGTGTCATTTGTAATAAATTCATAACCCAATATTACAACGCTACGATAATAGGATACTTATAGGATAATAATAGTATAGGATATCAACTTTTTTGACCTTATTAATAAAGTTCAATTTATTTCATCAAATTGTATGACCATCTGGTCAGATATTTATT
This sequence comes from Tipula helvola, assembly GCA_963556165.1. Classification (NCBI taxonomy): domain Eukaryota; kingdom Metazoa; phylum Arthropoda; class Insecta; order Diptera; family Tipulidae; genus Tipula; species Tipula helvola. The sequence continues at coordinate 301,318,911 of OY744483.1, read as the reverse complement.
CAAAATTAAACGAGTTAACAGATATGGCTCTTGATGTGGCCAAAAATATTTATGTAGGAATATGTACGGAACCGATATCCCAAATTATCGAGTATTAAGTGAATTTGCACAATACAATTGTTTATGGTACGACCACACAATTCCAGTATTCTATGCGGTCAGAGATTTATTATAAATTTCACAATGTTAAATTAATCACAAATTATTGGGGCATAATATCCACCACACACAGTAAACTCACAAAATTATTTGTATTTAATTTACATGTATTATTATGCACGAATTTAGGGAAATTCGAAACCCGAAATTAATTATTAAATTAAGTATTTTATTTATCACTTTTTATTTATCGATGGCTTAATTAATAACGGCCCTAACCCACACTATTTTCAAAAATGACATTTTAATGCTAAAATGCAGAAAACAACATACCGCATCTTTCTGTGTTATTGTATTAGCTTGAATCACAATATATCATGGTCCACATTTAATTTTATTTAACTAATTATAACTGAGTTAATGACTAAATAATATTTCTTTGCGAGTTTCCCAAAAATTTTACAAATGTGGGTTAGGGCTTTTGTTAATTAAGCCATCGTTATATTCACGAATTTTAAATAGACGATGCGTCTTTTATGAAAAGTTGAACAAAGTGACATTTGTCTTTTTTAGCTGCGTCCATATTTGAGATGTTAAAACCATCGAAAATATGGACAAGTTTTTCTTGCACGAGCGGTGTACAGAAAAAATGAAAATGACCTAAAGTGTGCTAATATTCCTATTGGTTGTTGATATCGCCAGAAGATGGTGGTATAGATTCTCAGTTGTTGTATTAAATGTGTACGAAATTTTATTTAATTGCTGCGTTCCATTTTCGCTAGCAAAGTACTCACAAGTACTTCCCACTGCGTTCAACTACTCTTGCTTTTGTATATGAGTAGTTTGCTGGCTTTGACTTTTTATTTTTGCGTTCCATTTACTATCTACTTTTTAGTACTTGTGGGTACTTTACCAGCGAAAATGGAACGCAGCAAATACAAAATAGTTAGTACAGATACAAACCAGAATATGTTAGTTAAATATTCTGCGGTTGTCACTACTATACTGAAAAGAGCTGTTCAAATACCATTATAATTTATTGTCGGATGGGTTAAATTTCGAACAATTGTAGGAATGATTGAATGTAAGAAACGAATTACATGAGTGAATCACTACAAAGAGTTAAATGTGGAGGTTCAATCTTGTCAATAACATGGCAAATTAACGGAGTTCAAAATATGTTACCAATTGACAACAAAATTTACTTTTGCTCTATCCTGGAAGTTTTGTTTTCTGCTTTTTATGTGAATTTTTATAAAACAATATAAACCAGCTATTAAAATACACATACATATGTACATATTTATTGTAGAATGAGTACAAAAAAAAAAAATGTTGGAATTGTAGTTTTGTTGTCACGAGAAAACATATTTTTAATTCGGTCAAGTTGCCATTAGTTTGATGAGCAGATTCGACGAATTTGTTAAATCAACCTTAATTAATTTGAATAATGTGCAGGTCAGAAGCAAACGACGACGCTTGATGGAGAAGCACGACTTTTTTCCTATTTTTTCTGTCTGAAATTTAATTTAATTCAGTTTGTTTAATTTGGTTCGATTTAATTTGTTTTAAATTAATTTAATTTGATTTTAATTAATTTAATTTATATTTTGGTTTAATTTATTTCCTTTGTTCATTTTGATTAGTTTTGGGTGGTTTTACATGGAACACATTTACATACATGTGAGGGGTTAAGTGAATTCAAATTATAATTCGAAATTACTAATTGAATTCCAAATAGGAGTTTGGAAAGTGTAAGTGTAGTGAAAAGTATACTGTTAAAGTTAGCCGAAAGTAAACTCAAACACATAAACGAAAATGGCCGAGAAATGAACCTAATCCCGATGGTATAGTAATGGTGGTTTAGGTATTTATTAATGAAGGTTCACCTAAGCAAATGCCTTATTCCAATATATCTGTCAACCTCTGTAAACAGAGACACACAATTTCGAATTAGGTGGGATTTTCGTTGATTTCGCACTTAACACGAAATGATTACAAGTTCTACATTAAACAAGGGCTGCATTTGAAATTTACAAATTATCTAATTACGAGTGTAACAGCAAGAATTGAATTTGATTTGCAAAAATTTGGTTTTGAATTGTAAAAGGCTACAAACTTGAAATATTAAAAATTTAACTTCTTTTAAAAATATTTGAATTTATTCTACATTTAATTGAAGTTACTTTGAAAAAACCCGAATACACTCCCGAATGGGTTGAAGAAAATTGGTAATATACTACAAAAAATTGAATATAATTTGGAAAATAGTGAATTTGAATTGCAAAACCTGTATGTATACGTTGACGGTCGATCAATTTAGTTTTGAATCAATTACCAACCCCACATGCTTGAAAAAAGTTATCGCTTGAATATTACCATTCCAAATCTAAAATATGACAGCAAGTTCTCCTTTGATTTATTTTCAAAAATAATGTAGTTGGTTTTATTGAGATTCAAGGACAAACGATTAGCCAATAGATAATTTTTGATCAAGTGTTACTTATGTTTAATACCATATCATTTAAATTGCTACTGCTACACGCTAAAGCTGCATCATCACCGTAAGGCTGTAATTTAACAAACAAGTTCAAACTAAAAATATCGTTAGTATAAAAATTGAATAATAATGGATCAAGAATTGATCCTTGTGGTACACCAGAATACATTTATTCATAATCAAGATAAACGTTATTGACAATTGTGCGTTGACTGCGATCACTTAGATAGTCTTTTATAATAGATACAAATTGTTCGGTGAGTTTGAGTGGCTTGAAGTTTTCTAATTATATTTAATGATCAACACAATCAAAGGCCTTTCGATTATCAATGAATAAAGCAACAACCTGTAATTTCGCGTAAGCCCCTAAAGACACATTGTGCATGAGATTGACCACATCTGCTTGTGTATTTGAGTTCTTAATAAATCCAAACTGATTCTCATTACTAATCTTATATGCTTGAGGAAAGAACCATTAATATTGTTGTAGATGATTTTCTCAAAAATCTTAGTCATAGAATTAAGGACTGAAATAGGCATGTAATTTGAACACATTTGCTTGCTTTTTTTAATGAACCAGGGAAATCCTATATTCTATACAATCGTTAGTAACTTGCGGAATACCAAATATGAGATTCTCTTTATGAATTTGCAAAAACTTTACTGATATTAAATTATATCCATTAGTAGATTTATTATTAAAGGAGCTAATAGTTTTACCAATTTTTGACAAGGATACCTTCCTTGATAATGAAATGGTTTCAGAGCAGTTACATATTGCATAATGTCTGAAACTATGGATAATTCCAAGATTTGTGGTCGAGGGTTCGTCAAATCAATTAGAAGATACTTCGATGAAGTATCTATTGAAAATATTTGCTACCGCAAGAGGTTCCAATAAATTATCAGAGTGATCAGAAATTATTATAGGGTTAATTGTTTTTGTACGATTAAAAATAATACTATTGAACAAGTTCCAATTTTTTCGAGACTCAAAGTTATTCTGCCTGTGGGTTCCTGCCCATTGTGGTATTGAGGGCAATGATGTCGCTGATTCTCTAGCGAAAGCTGGGGCTGAGTTTAAATTCATCGGTCCCGAACCAGTTGCTTCCTTACCATTTAGTTATGTTAAGAAGGCGATAAAAACTGCGCTGTAAGTAAATTAAAACAGCAATGGCTTGCTATTTGTAGCTGTCGCATTGCCAAACTTTTTGTTAGTGGACCTAATTTGAGGGCCACTAAGTTTGCTTTATCTCTCAGTAAGAAACAGCTGCGAGTCTTGATCGCGACTCTTACTGGGCACGATCATTTTAAGGGACACCTTCAGCGCATGGGGCTATCTCTTGACGCTGTATGCGAGGATTGCCTTGAAGACGATGATGATTGCATTCACTTCGTGTGCAGTTGTCCTGCTTTCAACAGACATAGGTTGCAATTATTTGACTCCAGATCCATTGTTGATAATCAGCTGATTTCCTTGCCTTGGCCTAAATTACTTCAGTTTATTAAGGCTGCAGCACGCGTTTGCGAGTTAGGATAGAATCACTGGTATGCACCATGGGCCCATCGTGGCATTGAGTGCGGAACCTCTGATGGTTCCAACCAATTTTTAATAAAAATAATTAATAATATTCTGCCTAAACTGATCAATTACTATAATATTGCTTCTTCATAAATGTATTTTTGTTGGTAACCAAATTTCTGAATTGGTCTTTGAAATAACAGTTCTCAGGGTATTTTTTATGTAGACGATAAAATTTGCCCATACGAGAAATTAATTGTAATATTTCACTATTGATCAAAATGCTTATTTTTTTATTCGCACAGTGATGTCTAAATAAGCAATGAGACTGGAAAAGTCAACATTAGTCGGAAAAACACCATCACTTAATTTTTTTTGAAATACTTTGATGATCGATTATCGTTTTAGTCGCTTCTGGTGAGTTAAGAAGACTTGAAGAATCTGTTATGCAAAGCGTTTAACATAAATCTAAACAGAACCATATCTGAATGTTATTCGTCGGTGACTACAAACTTTGTATTCAAGTATAGAGTCAATAGGTCAAGATCCTTCAACAACTGGGTGCGCGGAAGTTGGATAACAGCCACCCCAAAGAGACAAGCCGTATACTCCAATGTGGACATCACCAAAGCATAAAACGTCATTTTCAACACAGAAACAGGGCATAGATCACGGAGAAGGTAAAAAATACGTGAGGCAGATGCCACATTGGATACATGAGTTTTCCAATTAAGGTTTGTGTCCAAATGAATACCAAGATAATTAAACGAGTTAACAAGTTCAATATTAAAACAATCCGAATAACAGCTCAAAGAAGTACACATAGAAGCACTATGATATTTAACTTGTATTTAATACAACAATACAATAAATATTGTTAATTAAGATTTTATAAAATTTAAATGCGGATTTGCGATTTTCACAATTTTCAATTTCGGAATTCGTTTTCGGATTTTCCCCGATTATAAGATGCATTTTTTTTTCTAAAATCGTCCAGAAGGTATAGGCATTTTCAGTACGATTCTTCAGTTCAAAAAGAAGTGCTGTAAAAACTTCTGTTGTCAATTACTATTTTATTTATTTAATTACACTAAGATATTTTATTAATGGCGGTGATAATTGTGATTGGTGGTTAATGGTAGAGCTGTCACATATAGTGTACATGAAAGATTGATTTTAGGAAGAAGATCAAGGCTGATTATTAAAATTATAAATTTGAATAATTTAAATAATAATAAATTAATAAAATACTATAAAATTTTTAAATATTACTTTCAGGTGGACATGATTGATGACTCCGAAGTGCGTTGGCGTCATGAATTCGCCGAAATGCCGCGACATTTCGGAAAAGTTTCCGATTTGGAAAAATTCGATGCTACGTTCTTCGGGATTCATTTTAAACAAGCGCATTGTATGGATCCACAATCTCGAATTCTTATTGAACTTACTTATGAGGCGATTTTAGACGCAGGAGTAAATCCTAAATCCTTAAGAGGTTCGCGTACATCCGTATATGTTGGTGCTTGTTATAGCGAAACCGAAAAATATTTGACTTACGATAAAATATGTAATGATGGACTCTCCCCCACAGGCTGCAGTCGAAGTATGATGGCTAATCGTATATCGTATTCTTTAGGACTTGAAGGACAATCTATTAGCGTGGACTCTGCGTGTAGCAGTTCATTGACTGCGATTGATTGTGCATTTAGCGCTATTCGAAGTGGAGAATGTGACGCTGCTGTTGTAGGGGCAGCAAATGTATTGCTTAATCCATTGACGTCACTTCAATTCGCACGTCTAGGCGTTCTAGCGCTAAATGGAATTTGTCGACCATTTGATGTACATGCTAGTGGATATACGCGATCAGAAGCAATATCGGTAATATTCATTCAAAAAGCTAAGGATGCAAAACGCATTTATGGGACCGTTTTATACTCAAAAACTAACTGTGATGGTTTTAAGGAGGAAGGAATAACACATCCATCATTTGCTAAGCAATCTAAGCTTCTAGACCAATTTTACAAAGAAATTTGTATTAAACCAGAAACCGTGAATTATGTTGAAGCTCATGGCACCGCTACGAAAGTTGGCGACCCAGAAGAATGTGTTGCCTTGGATCTTGCATTTTGTAAAAATCGTACAATCCCTTTACCAGTGGGATCAGTTAAATCAAATTTAGGTCATTCAGAAGGTGCTGCCGGGCTATGTTCAATTGTTAAATGTGTCCTAGCTCTAGAAAATGAATTAATTCCTCCAAATATAAACTTCACAACAAACCGTCCCGGTATTAAATCCTTAGAAGAAAACCGATTGCAAGTGGTTGTTGATTCACAAAAACTAGAAGGACCACTAATAGGAGTAAATTCGTTCGGATTTGGTGGAGCTAACGCTCATTGTTTATTGAGAGCTAATTTAAAACAAAAAATTAATAACGGAGCTCCAGCAGATAAATTGCCCAGATTAGTTAATTGGTCGGGTCGTACAGAAGAAGCGTGTAATTTAGTTCATGACAACTTATCAAATAGGCCGCTTGATGCTGAATACGTAGCACTCCTACAAAATACTCAAAAGGAATCCCACTCCGGGAATGTTTTTAAAAGTTTTGGTCTTTTTACTCATGTCGAAGGAGCAAATGCCAAATGCATAGCTCGTGATGTACAACATTATTCTGAAGTCAAAAGATCAATTGCTTATGTATTCAGTGGAATGGGATCACAGTGGGTTGGAATGGGAACTAGTCTAATGGAGATTCCAATTTTTCGGAAATCCATTCAAAAATGTCATAATATTTTGTTATGTAAAGGAATGGATCTAATTAGTATTGTTACGTCACCAGATAAGACGACCTTTGATAATATTTTAAATTCATTTGTCGGCATTGCTTCAATCCAAATAGCTATTTGTGATGTTCTTAATGTATTGGGTATTACACCTGATTATATTATTGGACATTCTGTTGGTGAATTGGGATGCGCCTATGCAGATAAATGCCTAACGGCAGAAGAAATGATACTCTGTGCATACTCAAGGGGTGTCGCCAGTCTTGAAACGAAAACAATCCAAGGATCGATGGCGGCTATAGGGATGGGTTATCGCAACATAAAAAATTTGTTACCAGAAACAATCGATGTGGCTTGTCATAATAGTATAGATTCGTGTACGATATCTGGACCTCAGAATGTTGTTGAAAAAATCGTAAGTAATTTTTCTGCCGAGGGAATTTTTGCTAAAAGCGTGCCATGTTCTAACATCGCGTACCATTCACGGTATATTGCTGATATGGGACCAACATTATTTCATTATCTTTCAAAAATAATCACTGATCCAAAAAAACGATCAGAGAAATGGCTGAGTTCCAGCATACCCAAAAATGAATGGGAACTTTCTGAATCACAGTACTGTTCCGCTCAATATCAAACAAATAATTTGCTAAGTCCTGTTCTATTCGAAGAAACAGCTTTGTTGTTGCCACATAATGTAACTACAATTGAAATTGCACCACATGGTTTGCTGCAAGCTATACTTCGGAAATCAATGCCAAACTCATTTCATATTCCATTGGCACAACGTGAGAACAAAGGAAATTTAAATTATTTCTTACAAGCCCTGGGCAAGTGAGTATACCATTTTCCACCCGTTTTTCGAAATAATTTTCATAATCTTGATTAAATATTTAGGATCTACGTCACTGGAGTTGACATGAAAATTGAAAATATTTACCCAGTGGTTAATTTTCCTGTAGGAAGACGAACACCTAGGATTTCGCATTTGATCAGATGGAACCATTCTGAAGATTGGTTCGTTATGAAATACGAAGCTGAACGTAAAAAAAGTGGTGAAAAAAAATTTCGGGTTTCATTAAAAGATAGAGATTTCGCATATATTTCTGGGCATCTAATTGATGGTGGGTACATTTACCATAATTCAATATTTCCATATTTATTAAACTTGCATATATTTTTTTAAATAATCCAGGCCGTTGTCTATTTCCTGCCACGGCGTATCTCCAATTAGTATGGGAAACGTTTGCTATAATGAGAGGAAAACATTTCACACTACTAAATGTTGAAATTGAAGATGTTCGATTTATACGGGCTACTATTATTACAAAAGAAAATGAGGTTGAATTGCTTGTGGTGGTTCAATCTGGTACCGGGCGATTTGAAATAACAGAAGATTCAGCTGTTGTAGTTACTGGATACATAAAAGATGCAGAAGATAATATGCACATAAAACTTCCAAAACCTCAAAAAACTGATTTTCCACATTTACCAACCAAAGATTTTTATAAAGAACTCCGATTACGCGGCTATCATTACAATGGTCAATTTAGGAAAGTTCTAACGGCAAGAAGCGATGGGCTTACTGGCAAAGTAAAATGGGAAAATAATTGGGTATCATTTATGGATTGTTTATTACAAATTTCTATACTCGGAAAAGATACACGTGGACTAATGCTACCCACGCGAATTGAAAAACTTATAATCGATAGCAACGTCCATTCAAAAATCGCACAAGAAACATTTGATAATGAAGATCCAGAAACTTACATCTACAATGTACATTGCAATAAAACATTAGGGATAATACAAGGTGGAGGTGTTCAAATTAAGGGTTTGCATGCCAGCCCAGTCAGTAGAAAAAAATCCCCAGGTGTGCCAGTATTAGAATCATATACATTTTTGCCATATATTCCGACGCCGATGTTATCTAAATCAGATGCCGCTAAATTGTGCGTACAACACGCTCTAGAAAATTGTCCTATTTCAGTAATTCGAATTGTCGAAATACTAGATAAACCTATTGAACCAATTATTAATAAATTTAAAGATGCCATAGAAGATCTTCCATTAACAACCTCCGAAACTACGATTCTTACATCTCATGAAGTTGAGTGTGACGATGTAATTATTGAAGACAGTAATTTATCATCAAAATCAAATTGTATGTTTGTTATAAAACAAAATTGTCTAAAAGAGTTAAATTTTGTGAAATGTGCTCTGACAAGTCTTCTCGATGATGGCTATTTGGTGTCACGTGAATGTGCAAACTTAGATGTTGAAAGTATTGTAACACCGCAGGGGCTTAAATTAATTGCGGTTATACCACTGGAAAATGAAACTCTGGTGTTATTGCAAAAACTAAAGCAAAAAATCCCAAAGGCCCTCAATATTGTCAAAATTTCATCATTTGACAGGTCATTTGAATGGTTGGAAACTTTACGATCCGCCATAAAATCGGGCCCAGTTATTATTTATTCCGAACAGGACAGTCAATCGGGCATAATTGGGCTAATAAATTGTATTCGCAGGGAACCTGAGATTAATTCTATTATTTGCCTATTCATTGATGACCCAACGGCACCAAACTTTGATATAGAAAATCCTTTTTATAAAAAGCAGCTTGCGCTAGAGATGACAATAAATGTTTATCGGAACGTTAGTATACTAACATTTTCGTTATTAAGTCATATTGAAAATTTATGTATTACGATTTGTATTGCTTTTTAGGGGCAATGGGGAACATATCGGCATTTAACATTGAAAAAACCTGTTATTTTTGGACCAACAAATGTTCATGCGTTTGCCAACATGGCACAAATAGGAGATTTATCATCGATGAAATGGATACAAGGACCGATTACGGAATTTGGTGACAAAACATTACTACCAGTAAAAGTGCAGTACTCTTCACTCAACTTCCGTGATGTTATGCTTGCAACTGGTAAGCTATCGAGTGCAACAATTGGTTTAAATCGAATTGAAACAGAATGCATACTTGGGTTTGAATTCGCTGGCGTTGATGCAAGTGGAACACGTATTATGGGAATGATAACCTCTGGTGCAATGGCAACACACATTATACCTGATAGTATGAGATGGGTGTGTCCTGATTCCTGGACTTTAGAACAAGCGGCTACGGTTCCTGTGGTATACGTGACAGTTTATACGGCTTTCTTTATCATAGGAAAAGCTAAACCGGGAAATTCAATTCTTATCCATGCCGGAAGTGGTGGCATTGGTATTGCAGCAATTCGCACTGCACTCTCATATAATATGAATGTTTTCACCACAGTTAGCACAAACGAGAAAAAAAAATTTTTGTTGAAAACTTACCCGGATTTGCGGGAATCTCAAATTGGAAACTCGCGAGATTTAAGCTTCGAAAATATGATAAAATTACAAACCAACGGTAAAGGTGTAGATTTTGTACTCAATTCACTTGCCGAAGAAAAATTGCAGGCTTCACTTCGGTGTTTAGGTAAAGGAGGCCGCTTCTTGGAAATTGGGAAATTCGATATGGCGAACGACACAAAAATTGGGCTTGGTGAATTTTTAAAGGGAATATCATTCCATTCTATTTTAATAGACGATATATTCAGGGCGACGCGAGAGGAACAATTAGTAAGGATAACAAAAAGATAATATTATTTGCTTATAATTCTCACATTTTAATTCTTTTAAACAGATAATTAGAGACCTTGTTCAAAAAGATATCGACAACGGAATTATTCAACCGCTTCCCTCAACTGTTTATCCAGCTAATGAAGTAGAGCAGGCATTACGGTACCTCGCGAGTGCTAAACACATAGGAAAAGTACTACTAAAAATTCGTGAAAATGCTAACGACGAGTGGTCCCTACCGATTTCATTAATTCCACGAATAAATTGTGATCCAAATGTGACTTACATAATCGCTGGTGGTTTAGGTGGATTTGGTTTGGAATTAGCTGATTTTCTTATTATTCGCGGTGCTAGAAAGATAGTACTATCATCAAGTCGTGGAGTCACAAAACCTTATCAGTCATATCGTATTCGTACATGGCAAAGCTATGGAGCTATTATTGTTGTGAATACATCAAATATCGGAACACGTGAAGGATGTCTTGAACTAATTAAAGAAGCAATAAAATTAGGACCAGTTGGTGGTATATTTAATTTAGCGGTGGTTTTACGTGATAGAATTTTCGAAAATCAAACTCCCGATACTTTCATTGAATCATTTGGACCAAAAGCAGATGCTACAAAATATTTGGATGAACTATCAAGATTACATTGCCCACGACTAAACTATTTTGTAGTTTTTTCTAGTGTGTCTTGTGGTCGAGGTAACGCCGGCCAAAGTAATTATGGTATGGCTAATTCAATAATGGAAAGAATTATAGAACAGAGGCATCGCGATAATTTACCAGCTAAAGCGATCCAATGGGGAGTGGTGGGTGAAGTTGGTTTAGTAGCTGAAATGCAAGAGGATAAATTGGATATGGAAATTGGTGGGACACTGCAGCAAAGTATTTCATCATGTCTGGAAGAGCTTGACACATTATTATTTGGAAATAGTCCGGTTGTTTCAAGTATGGTAGTTGCAGTAAAACGTGTTATGGGAGGAGGAGGAGGACGAGATATTATCAAAACAGTAATGAATATAATGAGTATTAGAGATATTAAATCTTTATCGATGGATGCAACATTATCGGAAATGGGAATGGATTCCTTGATTGCAGTTGAAATTAAGCAAAGCTTGGAGCGTGACTTTGAAATTATTTTATCACCACAGAATTTGCGTTCAATGACTTTCTCCAAGTTATATGAACTAGCTGACTTACAGAAGAAAAATGCTACAGAAAATACAACACTTATATTAACTAAAGAAGAACAATCCGGATTTCATATGTTAATTAGGATGTTAGGTGACGAAGCATCGAGCATATCAACAGTCCTTCGGTTAAAATCAAAAAATAATAAAGAACTATTTGATTCAGCGATTATTCTAATACCTGGTATAGAGGGTGTTGCCGGAGGTTCATTGACAAATATGGCAGCATCACTTAATCAACCAACGTTCTGCGTTCAGTTGCGCATGAGTTTAGGTTTAGAAAGCATAAGTGAAATAACACAAAACGTTTATGAGAATATTTATAAAGAAGTTATTAAGCAAACCAACTCATTCTTTATAGTCGGCTACTCGTTTGGATCATTTGTGGCTTTACAACTAGCATGCATGCTAGAACAAATTGGATTGAATGGACAAGTCGTTCTTATTGATGGAGCGCCTGCATTTTTAAAGAAATTGACCAAGCACTTTGTGCAAACCGATACAACCGATGAAAACATTCAAAAAACCATTACACATGAGATTGTTCGAGTAGTATTGCCAGAAGAAAATCCTGAACATTTATACAAAACAAATTTAGAAATATTACCGTCATGGGATCAACGTGTGGAAAAATTACTTGATTTAGCAAAGAGTCAAAATCTTTACTCTCCACAATATCTAAAAGATATGGTAGGTGGAATATACCAACGTTTTAAGTTAATGTTAGATTTTAATGACGGCGAACTACCTAAGATTCAAGCACCAATAACTTTAATTCGGCCTACGGAAGCCGCCGTATTGGACATTGATGACGATTACAATTTAAACAAACACACAGACGGAGGTATTAATGTAAAATTCATTGAAGGAAATCATGCAACTATGCTAGAAAATCCTAAGATTGCGTCAATATTAAACGAAATCAATGCTTAAAACTATAAAAAGTTTAGTATGGTTTATGGTGACATATACACTTATGTATACTTTTTGTTTTAATAAATTTGGTAATAAAGCGGTTTAATATATAATTTTGATTTATTGAAAATTGAATTACTTAAGAAAATATGAAAATCGAAACTTGTCCTTTCATATTAGATTAAATCGGTAAAAGCATTTCTAATTGGGAAATTTTCGTACAATTTCTAAAAAACCGTTGTTTAAATTTATTTTTCGTTCCCCTCTTTAATTCTTGAATACGGAAGTAAACAACTATTATTTTTTCTTTTTGCTTTCCTCGGGATCGAAATCCAAAAAACTGAAATATCCCTTCACGATAAGAAATGTTTACATATTTATTTTTCGGTTTCTCCTCAACCCATTGATTTTTAATTGTTTCTTGCTCTATTTGTTTCCTCAAAATTGTTAGTTGTGTTTATTTTCGCAAAGATCTCCAATTCTTAATTACTCTTTTAAACCGAGGGTGGTCTGTTATAAATTATTCTTATGTAGCTGAGGTAAAATAGTTTATAAAATAAATAAATCGAAAACCGTCAAATCTCGGGATTTCCCAGTCACTCTTTTGAGATAAAAAACGCGATCCCGAAATGGAGACATCAAGAAAGGCTCCATAAACATATCGACCTATCCAATTAAGACCATAAAAACGTCAGTTATCATAGTTTTACGGGAATGTGATTTTTGGACTCTACGATGTCAACTTCTTATTATGACAAAATCTTAAAGTATTATCTCTAAAATTGATAAGTTTATACATGATTTTATATTCTTCAAATAATGCGTTTTTAACTAAAAATCCCGTTAAAAGTTTCAAAGCTACTTTATAATACTCTTCAGTATAAACGATACAATTAACGTTTCTATAAGTGACTTAGCATTAATTTATAACGAAAAAATTCTTTTGGTAATCAACGATAAAGTCACTTATCATATTCTTCTTCGGAAATAATGTTTTAAATATGTATAATAAAGTTCGTTATACTTTTATTGTAGGAATATTTTTCCAACTGTTCGATTGAAAAGGACTGTTATAATACTTTTTGTGGGAATATTTTTATTTTGTTCATTCGGTAAGTACGGTTATATTTTTGTTCCATGGAGAATTTGATCTTTGTTAATTTTTAATGAAATTCTTTGAATTTGTGTTTATAAGACATGCACAGTTTTATTCCAAACGCATATGTTTATAATACAAAGAAAAATCGTAGAACAAAAAGTGATCCGTTTATTCCCAGCAGCGAAAAGAACTAATTAAACCTTTATACTGCTCTCCTGAAAAACAGTATTTTTCACTTATCATATTCTTACTTGGATAGGTCGATATATACATTGAGACAATTGTTAAGCAACACATATTTAATACGCAGAACGAAAAGAAAAAACCCTTTGGAGCTGGTGTAACTGTTTTTGGACAACTGCGTTGTGCATCTAAATTCCACTACAAAAATGTAAACTTCAGACAAAACATAAAAATTCGTTGATTAATTATTACAGTCAAAAGTGGAGTAATTAATTGATTTAGTTGTTTACTAATTTGGATGGAACAGCATCACAACCAGATGTACAATTAGGATGCAATTCATTTATCAAATGTGATATATTATCCTCTTCAAATATGTTTTGCAAAACTGTGAGTTTAAAATTGATTATGTTTTCTGGTAGTACGAAATTTGAATAAAAGGGCTAGTGGTATGTTCAGGTATGTAGCACATACTTTACCAAAATTGTTTTTAAACATGTGGAACTAAATGTTATTGAATACTTGTGTAGTTGGAGTCATCATGTTTGAACGAAAATCAGATTTTTTTGCCCGATATTGTGCCGCATTCAATTCACAGAGATTGCCTTTATGGTTGACCTGCCAAGTGATGGCCATATATACTTAGAAAATTCGAAGGTATATGGCGCCATTACGAATTAAGTGAAATTTTAAACTGCTTCTTGAAAGAAAACTTTATTAGTTTAAGTGTACTTAATAATAGGATTAATCATTTTAATTTAAAAAACTTAAAGAAAAGCATTTTACTGTCAAAATATTGTTAGACAATATAAAAAACAAAAAATTCAATTTTTCAGCTTCTGAAATGAAATTATTAATTACTTATTTTCTTTTGATTATTGGGGATTTAATTCCAAATGAACATAAGGTATGGAATTTCTTATTAATATTTATAGAACTAATTGAAACTTGTGTACTTCCCAATTTTAACAAAATGGACCTAATGAAATTAAAAGGCTATAGATTAAACTCCATCATTAAACATATCTAGAGATTTTTAATGTTATTTGATGCCCAAACACGACATAATACTTTATTATCCTTGTGTAGTTGAAAAGTTAGGACCACTGAAAAAAATTCGGGCAATGAAATTCAAGCGCAGACATAAACAGTTAAAATGATATGCTTCTGTGACTGTGACTACTTCTCGTAGAAATACTCCAATCAGTATTGCAGAAAAATTATAATTATAATTTTCTAATTTTTAAAACAAAAATAAAACTATGTAATTATAACGAAGACATATTTAAATTTGAGAATGGCGAATTTATTGATTTTTCTTCAAGAGTTAAATTTTACGAATCTACTGCTCACATTGATTTTTCAAATATATTTAGTAGTAAGAATGTAATTTATAATAATAAAAAAATTTCAGTAAACGACTTAGTCATCCGAAACATCGAAAATGAATTGTGTGTGTATGAAATCTTCTATATTTTAAGCTACAAAAATCAAACTTACCTTTTTGCATGTACAAAGCTGGAAATTAAAGAAAAAAATAAACATTTTAATTGTGTTGCTTAAATGAAGGTAATGAAAATTATAATTTTAAATTAAAGTCATTTTTGATATTACTTATTTGAATTATTATTCTACAAACTTAATTTTTTTACCAAATGGACTGAAAGTAGTTGAAATCAACACATCTTTTAAGTAGTATAACTATAAATTAATATTTATAAGGAAATTGTGTATATCAGTATTTTAATTACTTTATTAAATTGACTTTTTGAAATATTTGAAATTATTGATTGTTTAATTCATAAGCATTAATTTTTTATTTGTCCACTAATCCATTTAGAATTTAGAAACAACCTGAAGAGGAAACTCAGCTAAATTTATATAAATTTAAATATTGTGAATTATACCAATCAATCGATTAAATTTTAATTAATTGGTGCACATAATATATTTACTGACCTAGACAAATGTTTACAAAAGTATTTAATAAAACATTATTTTAATAATTGATATTTCTATAAAACAACACAATAATTAGGTGGAAACTCGGAACCTCCAAATTTAATTTAGATGTTTTTTCCAATTTTTTAATTGAATCAAATAAAGATTTTGCTGACTATAAAAACATTTCAACCAATTTTTTATGTCTGTTTCACCTAATTAATTTGGGAGACTGAAAATTAGTCATGAACTTTAAGGAACATCAGAAATTGTTTTTCATAAGTTTGTTAATGTTTTTTTTTCTGTGAAGAATACCAATCAAATGATTGCTGATAATTTGACAAAACCCGTGAGCAACGACAATCATGCCATCTGCACGAAAAATGTGGGCTTAGAAATATACGTCGTCTGTGTATTTTCTACTGATACACATGTTGTTTGAATACTTTATTTTTTTCATTCCGGTAAATTGTTGAATCTAAAAACACGAACTTATTTCACTGAGTTTAATTTTATTTGAAATAAATTTGCTTTAATTCTACAATATTGTTACTTACAATAAATATATATCAGTAATGAAATAAAAATGCCTTAGCGCGAATTATTTCAAAGGAAAGCAACAACAAATACACAAACATATTATTGTCGTGGTGAATAACCCATAACTAAACTATGTAGACATGAAATTTGGCATGTAGTGAAAGATCCCTATTTTCAACAAACCAAATCACGAAATGACCAATTGCGAATGGAAACGAAAAAATACCAAAAATCAAAAATGTATGCACTTACCAAGGATGTACCAGAAACTGATTTCATAACATGGTCCAGATATTAATGCGTATTGACATCGAAATAATTAGGACCTGAAATAAACAACAATGTTTAAACTTTTAATTTATTTCAAGAAACCACTAAAAGTAAACAACGTTACTAAAAACTTTCAAGCTCACCATAAACTACTTTAAAATACTCAGAATACAAATTACATAATAAATTCACAGAACATAAAAATCCACAGCTTATTCATAAAAAAATCAAAATGATACTAACTAAACATGACGCAACAAGATTTTGTTTTCAAATAAATCAATGAACGCACATTAAAAGTTAATTGATATCCTGAAATAAACGAAAAACAAATTGTTGTAGATTTGAATTATTGCGGCGGTTATTCAAAATTCAAAATGAACGCAAGCAAAATTTAATTATTAAGGTTGTATTCCAATTTGAATGTTGGAGGGATTTAACGGTATTTTGTTGAGAAAAATTTAAATAAATTAATTTAGTTTTCATTTATTTTTTGTCCTTTTCTTTCCTATGTTTGAAATAAAGGATTTTTGTTTTCTTAATTTAAATCAAGTGGTGTTTTATATCCAAGTTGTTGAAACTTTATCAAGGAAATGTATGCTAACTGATTAGGCGTTTTTCTTTGGTAAACATTTCACAATATTCCCGTTTTACTGTTCGCTTTTGTGATTCTAGTTAACGAACTCTTATACAGTAATTTAATTAAATTTAAAGAACATATTTTTATTGAAGAAATTAAATTGTAACTGTAAGTTGTATAAATTGTTATCATATTGAATTACGAGCAACGGAATGATGTAAAGTGCGAGTTCTTTAATGTTTGTGTCTAGCGATTTAGTGATTATTTTGTTTTCATCACAAAAAAGACAAATTTTCTTTTATATCCAAGCGATAATTTTTGCGCTGCTGTCGATAAACCGTAGTTGAATTAAAATTACCATAGCACTTGGTATTGGTAATTCAACTACCTATTAATTCAACAAACTTAGCACCCGGTGGCTACATGTTACTCCGAGCAACAAAAGGACCAGGAATATACAATTGATTAACAATTCCAGTAGGCTTTCATAATTCTAAATTGTGTTAAGTATATCGAGACACTCGATATTTTAAAATTAGCATGCCCTCCCATCTGCCAAAAAATTCAGAAAATAAAAATATTTTATCAGCGCTAAGTCCCGACCACAATTATACATTTGAGAATATTTTTAAATTCCATCCATTCGATAAGCGAATAATACTTGCTATATTCATTATTTTTAGAGAAGATAAATCGATAACCACTAATCATCAACGGTTTCTACATTTAATTACAAATGCTCCGGACTTCTTGGCTCATAAAATTAACTACCTTATTTCAAAATTATATGATCGGTTCCAACCGGGAGCTATTTGTTGGCTGTGACACCAAAGTTGGCTGTGCCTGTGACGAATAAATGAAATTATAAATACACCCATACCTCACTTTGCGACGGTAATTCGTTCCATAAAAATGCGTCTTGTAAATAAAATTGCAACATAATTAAATAACCTTGACGTATGTATTTCCAGAAAGAAAACATTTAAGTAACGATGCAACAAATAATTTAAGCGACGCAAAACTGAAATTTAGTAGTAACAAATGTACCGTCGCAATTCGAAACGTCGCACCTCGAAACGTCGCAAATCGAGGTATTGGTATAATGGGCCCGATTCTGGAACGATAAAATTCGTGTTATGTTATATTACATGCATTTCTTGACGCATAGTGATCCGGATTAGATCAAAATTTATATGTGAAGCATCAACAATACTTGATTCAATATTCATTTTGGATCACAAATGGTGATCTACAAATTATTTCAGCTATTAAAATGTAGTTAAACAATATTTTGTAATCGTTTGTTTTACGTATTTTGGTATCGTTGCATGAGACATGATTTGATCTAGATAAGATCAAACGTCAAGAAATGCGGTTATTATTTCCCTGCTTCCTTTATGAATTTGTATTGAAAAAACAAAAGTAAAATAACATAACATAAAATTGTTCGACTCAAAATCGGACCCAATACTTCCTAAATTTATCTTTAGTTTTACTAGTGTAAGTCAGCCAGATGTCTAAGTGTTTCCAGAAAAATACGAAAAAAAATTATTTAATCACAAAATTATAACACTTCTTATTATTTTCTCTTCCTACAACTTTTGAACTTGAAACTTCCCCAGGTGGTAATTTTTGGTTCGATTTTACCAAATTTGTACTGCCATCACTGCCATCTGTGTAATGTTTGACTTAGTGAACACACAATTAGAGTAGTAAGCTTTTATTTCAATTTGACCAGAATTATGTTGTTATGAAAATTTTATAAATTTTGATTTAAATTAATTAATTATTACAAGAAAATGAAAATGTTTTTTTCTTAAATGATGCTTATACATATGTACGTCAGATCACCCTGTGATTTCAATATAAAATCAGATATATACATGGCGACACGGAATACTACCATAGACAATAAAAACACAAATAGTGTTTTTTTTGGACTCTCATCGTTCTAGCATTGTGCCCTTCATATGCTATTTCGGCGTCCTATTGAATATCATCATTTTTTGGGTTGCTTTGGTAAAAAAAAAATTTAGTTGATTTAAAATTGTCCAGACTATGGTTCTAGTTATATAAATCCTAACTAAAAATCTGATTTAGCCAAATGATTTTACGGTTTAGACAATGCAATTGTTGTTGTAAATTTACCAAAGCAACTAAGCAATTATCAATCGTGCACGCTAATAATTAATTAAATTATTATGTTCAATTTTCTCTACAGCATCTATTCATGCGGACATTTCGGCTTGATAGGTTGATTACTTTACGTATAAGAACAACGTAATAATTCCCGAGGGACAATTTTTGGAAATTTTTGATAAATATAAAAACCACCCGGTCTTCCAGCTAAAACTAGTAATTCCCGGTCTTCCAGCTAAATATCATGTAACTTAGTAAACAATTAGAATGAAAATTATACAAGTTTTTATTGATACGCATACATACATTATGTACATAAATAAATTTTTAAATTGTTTATAAAATTTTGTTTATTCTAATTAGAATTATCTAGCCAACAAGCTTCTTTAGTTAGTCGCCGAAACTGCCATTTCGAGTATGACAGCTTCATAAGTGCACGCAGGTAATATTTAATTAGATTTAGAAATGTTTTTATTACAAACCCAAAATTCCTTTGTATTATCCAGAAAATTCAGATCAAACGAAACATTAAAGGGTCTCTCTGATTTGGAAAGGAGAGCTAATTATTTTTGGAGGTTGGCCATGACTTTCGAGTCAAACGGTCGTGTTTTTTATTGTTTTTTATTTTCCTCAAAAATTTAATTTTAATTAATTTTATTAAAAAAAAAAGTGTTCTGTTGATTAAAAGGTGAATTACGTGGTGTGTGTGAATTGTCCGGGTGCGATTAACCTGAACGTTGAAATCTGGAAGGCGTACATTAAAATTATCCTGGACCCGGCTCAGTTTTTCTTTTGGGGCATTGCGGACAAAGCCTGGAAGTGCACCTGATTGCAAGCATTTGCAATAGCTTCGAATCAGGTCCAAGTGCGGGAGAGTATACATACGTTGTATCGTTCTTTGTTCAATGAATAAGATTCACATAATGCAAATAAGTAAAATATAATCAAATTGAATTGAAGCAATGTTGTACAAAGTTTTGGATGAATTTAGTGATGTGTCGTGAACAAATGGTCTTTAGTAGACATGTGTGGAATGCGATTATTCTCTCGTTTTACGAATTGCGGAGTTTCGAGATCTCGAAATATGCTGAAAAATTCTTTAAAAAGAGCCTTAATAATTACGAGTTGTCGGTCGTACTTCACATTGTTCGAGTAAAGAACAACAAGCGGATCTTAATTGCGACAACTTGCAATGTCTTGCACATAATTGCGTTGTCACAAATTCTGATAACTCGAAACTCGTAGTGCTGACAAAATCGCACCCATGAATATGTAATTGATTGAATGGTATAGATGTGGATTAGAGGTATTTGGTTGGGATCGGTATATAATTCTGTTTTACAAAATTCTGTTTTGACAAAATTCTGTTTTTTCGAAATTTTATTTTTTTCAAAAATTCTGTTTTACAAAATTCTGTTTTTACAAAATTCTGTTTTTACAAAATTCTGTTTTTACAAAATTCTGTTTTGAAAAAATTCTGTTTTTTTAAATTCTGTTTTATAAAATCAACATACACATTCCCACAGGCACAGCATTATACTTGCCCACAGCATTATACTTACACACAGCCACCCACACACACATACACCCATACCCACATTCACACACACCCATACACACACGTACACACAGGCACACGCATACGCAGCCACACGCACGCACGGACGCACGCACGCACGCACGCACACACACAAACACACCCACCCACCCACCCACACACACACACACACACACACACACACACACACACACACACACACACACACACACACACACACACACACACACACACACACACACACACACACACACACACACACACACACACACACACACACACACACACACACATACACATACACACACATATCCACACAGCCACACAGAGTAAATAAAAATTATAACACATGTTTCATAAAATTCTGCTAAAAATTAATTCTGCAATTAATTTTTTTGCGGCAAAAAAATTAATTGCAGAATTAATTTTTAGCAGAATTTTATGAAACAGAATTTTGTGAACCAGAATTTTGTGAAACAGAATTATGTAAAAACAGAATTACGTAAAACAGAATTTTGTAAAAACAGAATTATGTAAAACAGAATTTTGTAAAACAGAATTTTGAAAAGCAGAATTATAACAAGAAGAATTTCATACCCAACCCATTTGGTTTTCACTCTTGCTCCGATTCGCTCCGCCCCGCCACTCTGCTCCGCTCCAATGTCACTGGAGATATTTATGAGACAATTATTAGTTCCTCGCTCATTTCCACTCCTACATTAATCACTCCAACTCCGCTCCGCGCTCCGATCAAAATCGGTTGCCCCACTCCGCTCCTCGCTCCAACTTCGCTCCGAATTCCTGCATATAACATAAATAATGAGCGACACTAAAGCTTCAATAAATTGAATAATTAATTAAATTATTAATAACTCCACAAGAAGTGGCCGCACAAAAATTTCCATAGTATCATTTTCAACGTATCTAAATTCTCTATAAAATGGCCGATTTGGAGTTATGAACGAAATATCGAGCAAGTTCGTTTACAGTTTCAAACAGCAGAAATTTTTTTTTAGACACTTTATTTTACTCAAAAAGTTATAAAAAAACAAACTAAACTAAAATGGATTCCAGTATGAAACAGGTGACAAAATTTCCTTCAACTAGAAATAACAATTTTTTTTGGTAGTTATTATTTCACCAAGATTCGCAAGCGTTCAAATCTGGGTATTTTTCGAAGAAAATTTCTGTTCCGTTTTTTAATTGGCGCAGTGTATTATACAATACAATTTAGCATTTACCTACATCCAAATTACACATATTTCAAATTACATACAGAGCAACATTTTAATATCCGGACAAAGTAAAATAATTTAAATAAATTGATTTTTTTATAGTAATTATTTATTTTCTTTAATTCTAGCAATCAATTATTTTGGAATTAATTATTTTCCATAAAATATTTCGATATATAACCTTGAGTATTTTGTTTTATAAATTCGATATAATCTGAAAAATAAAAAAAAATGTTACAAAATTATTCGGATACCTACATATAAGCAAAGATAATCCCATGTTAAAGATGATTCATTCACTACAAAAATATGAGGTAAAAATAGGGTCCCCCCCGATGCAATATATATGGTTCCTTTGATATATACGTAAATATTTTGCATACAAATTACATGCAAATATGTAGTTTAACACTAATGGGCACGTTTCTATTCTACTACATGTTATGCAAAAGTACCCTATATAAAGAAATGGGAGGGTTTCCTAGTATTTTTTATTTTTTGTACTGAATGACTCATCTCTAATATACAATGATCTTTGCTATAAGGTTCGTAAAATGTAACGAATCAATATTCATATACTCGAATACAGTTCTGTTTGTAGTACAATAATGTTGGCTTAAGTTTGATGGTAAATTTTCGTGCTATCGCAGCTAGTAAGCCGATTGAAAGTAAATAAAAGTTATAATTCGAAAATGGGAGGGGAAGAAATTCTACCTTCGAACAGCTGCAATTAGTAATTTATTTTTTACAGTGCAGATTTACTAAATCTTAATAAAAATACCGTTGGGGACACATCATTAAACGATACAAAAATTAACATCGGATTGTACATGTATCGGATTATAACGAAGTTTTAAATTTTAGTTATCTATTTTATAAAGAATAAAGAATTATTTCCGTCCCAGAAAGTTCTTAGGAAATGTACACCGTAATGCTCAAAAAATGATAATTCTATAAAGAACAATTTGGAAGTTGGCCGATTGTAAAAATTACACCATACGGCTGTTACTCTACATACAAATTTTTTTTTTTTGAATAGTTGTTCGCAGGTTTTAGTGATGTAGATAAATAATTATTAACACGTATTATATTTCAGTTTTAATACACAAAACATTCAAAATATTTATGATTTTATGTTATTACAACCATATTTCATGTGAAAATTAATAGTTGTTAAAAAATGTACGCCTTTGAAAACAACGTCAACATGTTGGCACGAACTAAGGAAAATAAATAAACAAATGTTGTTCATATCGAACAAAACTACAACAAAATAAAAGAACGAAATCATTTTTAAATTTTTGAATTAATTATTCATTTCAAAAGTGTGAGTGATTCTTATAAATTAAAATTATAAAAACATTTTGTTATTAAAAACGTTATAACGCATAAGTAATAAAATAAAATAATATAAATATGTATAAACGTGACGTAAAAATTTCACTGTAAACAACAGATACAACATAAAATGTAAACAATTGTTACGAATCACATGGTTCGTTCCATTTTTATTTGTTGTTTTGTGCGAAGATCCTTGCAAAATCACTTTAATATATTCTTGTGAGGTGAAATGAAGATGGGAAAGGGCTTAATTTGTTGCACTTTATAAGGTTTACGCGCGGCAACGTTCGCGTTGTTGTGTTAATACCTTTTGTTGGGCAGAGGAAATTTTAATGTTTTTTGGTGTTGTTTTGACTGTGGAGAAGTAAAGAAAAAAAAAAAAAAAAATTAAAAATAAGCCAAAAATGGAGGATTTTTTTTTTCAAAGTTTTTTTTTTAATTAATGAGAATTAAAAAAGTCTAAAAATCATGGATAATTATAAGTGAAAAAAGATTTTTTTTTGAATAATTAATTTTACCAAATAGTTTAAGTGAAACGCAATGATAACTTTAGATACATTTATTTTTATTAAGATCTTTAAGTGGACGATATAATGTTTTAAGTTCACATGCTAGTTTTTAGAAAGAAGCCATTTTATGGCCATAGTGTAACACTGTGGAAAACAATAAATATATAAAATAAGAGAGAACTATTTTTTTAAATTGAAATTATGTACATACATATTATAAAATACACACGAGGTACATATAAAGTGTAAAAGTGCATATCTGTTTTATTGAAAAAAAAAGACAAAAAATAGAAATTATAAGGAACTATTGGTGGAGATGGAAGCTCTGTAAATTGGATTAATTATATGAACATTATACACTAATGGCACCTTCGTGTTAGAACTAAATTAAAAATATTAAGAATAAAATAAATAATATTTAATAAACATTATTAATAATATACAAACATACCTATATGTATATACCAAATATAATAAATTAATAATATTATTATAAATAAATACATAAATTAATCCAAAGTTGGAACAACGAGATAAAAATAAACAAAAACAAAAAAAATTACTTGTTAAAATTGAACAAAACATTATTGTGATTTAAATTATAATTTATTTTAGTTAGACGTATTTTAATTTTTATAATTTTAAATTCATATAGTGGTATAATAAGGGGTAATATTAAGTTATTATTTTTTTTATTTTTATTTTTTTTGATGAGTTCTATTAATTAATAATAATATCCCGGTCACAGTTTAATTTCAATGCTCATTTGTTCCTGTTTTGTAATTCTTTGGTTTTGTTTTATTTTTATTTTTTTTCCTTTAATGAGATGAATTGATTTTTTTGGGTGAGAAGATGCAGTGCAGGTAGGTATATCATCGGGAGAGGAACGGCTATTATTTTATATATTATGGTTCTAGATCAGTGTTCGTAAATGGTTTGTTATTGGCATGCCAGTAAAATTATTTCTTTAAAAAATTGATTTTTTGCGTGCCAAGCTAATTCCGCAAAATATTTTTTTTATGTGTAATATAAAAGATCAGTCTGAATCGGGCCATAATACGCCAGATTTTTATTTTTATTTTCCAACGCAAATTTTTATTAGAAAGAGAGCGAATAAAATAACTTAAGATAAATGTTATTATCTAGGAGTCTGGTCCAATATCTTAACCCCAGATAATTCTCTTTGGCCGTTTGGATCCTAATTATTTTTATAATAGCTGCATTTCATGACACCAAGATATCCGAATTAAATCACATTTTACATGCAAACCATAGACACATTTTGATCCAAATTTCTTTTTGGATCAAATTTTGCATGTAAAATGTGATTTGATCCGAATAGCTTGGTGTTATGCTGCATTTCAAGACACCAAGCTATTCGGGTCAAATCACATTTTACATGCAAAATTTGATCCAAAAAGAAATTTGGATCAAAAATGTGTTTATGGCTTGAATGTAAAATGTGATTTGATCCAGATAGCTTGGTGTATCTGTAAAATCTGTAAAAATATAAACTCACAAAGATTTATCGAAGGAAAATCTGTTAGTTCAGCTATTGTCAACTAGCGCGCCTAATTCTGTTATACAATAATTATAATTGGCATCGTAAAATAAATGGCTGAGTAGGTTGCAATAGATGAAGTACATGTAACGATTCTGAATTTTAGATTTTCATTTGAACTTCTAGTACGTGAATAACCCTTACTGCTAATCGCATTTCTCTGCTATTTTGATTAGCTCTTTAAAAATCCCACAGTCATTTAAATAAAAATACATCGACAAATGTGTGCGTTCCATTTGGTGCTGGAGGAGGAAAAAATTGATTCGATTGGTGTATGAATTGTCAAAACTAGTTTTTCATTTATGATATCGACCATAATACCATTAGTTTGAGTAGTGTTTCAAAATACTGTTATACCGTTGTGCCATGTTTCACTATACAAAATTTGATCCCAACTCAACCTTAAGGCCGGAAAAATTGGTCAGGCCATGAAATAATAGGTTTTATAATATGAACTATTTATGTATAATACTAACTACAACATACTACTTCAGATATAAAATTTCACTAAAATCCGTCAAAAAATATGCTTGTTACATTTGATGCTGGAGACTGAGGAAAAAGTCTGAATTGGCCAGTATGTAAAAATAATTTTTTCATTTGACATCATTAGAGTGTTCTTGCTGCTCAGTGTTCTGCAATATTTCTTAAATTTCAGCAATTAAATAAAAAATCCAAACCCCGCATGATATGGCTGGATGAATTCTTCAGAGCCGCAATTCAATATTTTAAATTTTTATTAAAATCCATTCATAAAAGTTCTACATTATGTAGTTCCTATTTGAGCTAGAGACGTAGTAAACTACTTGGATTGTTCCTGTAAAAACAAAAATTTGGTGAACCAATTTTTCGATTAATGGTACCAACCATAATAATAGCATTAGTATTGCTCCGCAATATTTTTTTAATTTGGCTCTTATTTTATTTAAAAAGCCGAACCCAAATGATATGACATAAGGAATTCTTCAGAGAGTGAATAATTCAATTTTATATTAGGAACTACTAACTGAATCGACTTTATAACCTAAATATGAAATTTCACTAAACTCTGTTAACAAACGCCTGTGTTCCATTTGGCGCTGGAACTGTAAAAATGGCCTGGATTGGTTTAAAAAACAAATCTTTTTTTGTCAAATCTATTTTTTTTTTATTTAAAATTGAAAAGGTTTAAATTTATGTACCAAAATATAATTAGCAGTATCCTGGAATATTTGTTGAATTCTGGCCATGTTTTATTTAAGAAATTCAATCCATGCTCTAAACGGAAATTCTACGATTATGCACCAATTCCATTAAAATTTGGTATCTGACTTAATCAACATATTTTATGATAAATGAATGAGTTGCGGCATACTCAAATGATGAATCGAGGTGGCGGGTTTAAAAATTTTCTTAAAAGAAATGTCACTACAAACCTGTTTTCTAATCAATGGTCGTCAACATCAAACCAATTTTATAAAGATTTTTTTTATCATAAACACAACAAATTTCGAGACTTAAAAACTGTCTTGGGTTTCTAAGTCGAAGTGTTCTATTTTTTCAAAAATGTTCAGACTTCGTTCAGGTTAAGTTATTTTTGACCTGATCACCCTAGTGACAACTCTCATTGGCTATCGGTTTCTTGTAACTAATCAAAACGCCAAGTTCTTCTTAATTTGTTGTACGAAATAAACTCAGAACTAAAACTATTTAAGCCAATGAATAAAAAATCGCTAAACTCGTAATATTTGTGGTGGTTCATGTTCCAAAAGCTACTATAAATTGCCGAGAACCTTTTCGACAGCCAACAATAAACTAAGTATCCAATATAGCTACAAATATCTTGATACGTCAGGGACAAGTATACATACAACAGAAAAACTTGTAACAACCGGATATGCAGCCCGTGAAGATCCAAAATTTTTCGATTTTTTGATCAAACCGTACATTTTATCATGTAGCAGTTTTCTTTTAAGCTTTCCGTATTTCTCGAAAATATTTGGTATTCATAAAGGTTATATTATGTCCAAATTGATTTCATGCTTTCCCATTTCCCAGAATTTCGATATTTCAAAACTTTTAAAAGGTCTTGCCCATTTGCTTTGGTAAGAATAACTGCAAAGAAGGCCGATTCCTAAAAATCATTTTTTTTGGCGTGCCGGACAAAATTCTAAACGTGCCGAGTTTGGCACGTGTGCCACGTATTTGCGATCATTGTTCTAGATGCTTCTTACTAAACGGTCTAGCAAGATTAAGTTATGTTCTGGGAAACTCCACCCCAGTCCGATGATCTCTAGCCGGCTTCAGATGATCGTACCAGAACCTCTAACTTAATACAAAAATTTCTGCTAAAAATGTCCTCTCAGGGGTCAAATTGTTACACAATTAACCCAAATTATTACATCTTTCTGCGCGATAAGTGTTTCTACAATTCATACATATTAGGATTTCTCAAACGGGATTGCGGGAACCGGGTTTCCTGGGATCCCGGTCTCAAAAGTATGGCCGGGAAATCCCGGAATTTTCTGATTTTCAATTTATTTAGTGTTAGTAGACTTTTAACTGAAATTCGCATAGGAAATTTATGGATTCTCAAACGGAATTCTGGGATCTCGTTTTTTGTATCAAAAGTGTGATCGGGAAATACCGGGATTTCCCGGTTTTCTATTTTTTTTTATATACTCGTTTAGCAATGTATAGGCATAGGAATAATATATTACAGTAAAATCTGAGTTTAAGATCCTAATTGGGGATTGTTCTGTCTTGCTCTTACATCTATCTGAATGTAGAAATTTTAAATATCCCATATACAAGTTTATCCATAAATAGTATTTTCAAGTCAAATTCAGACCGATTGGAATGAACTTGGGAATTTCTTAACCGAATATGATGAAATTCAGGATCCATGATGGAATGGGATTCTAAAATGAGTTTTAGAGATGTTCTGGAATATGACCAATTAGGAAACAATTTGACCGTTTCTTAACCTATTAGGATGAAATTCAGCATGCACGATGGAAATGGGATTCAAAAATGATTTTTTC
This sequence comes from Tipula helvola, assembly GCA_963556165.1. NCBI lineage: Eukaryota > Metazoa > Arthropoda > Insecta > Diptera > Tipulidae > Tipula > Tipula helvola. Next base: position 301,290,300 of record OY744483.1, on the reverse strand, counting down.
AAACAATTCTGGAAAATTCCAAAGTAGGAAGGGGCATGAAATTCGAAATGCATATGATGAAATTGGGATTATAAGATTAGTTTTAGATGCAGTTCTGGAAAATGGCCAATTATCAAGGAACTTGATAACAAATTATGATGAAATGTGGCATGCACGGCGGAAATGGGTTTCTAAAATGCTTTTTAGAGGAAGTTCTGGAATATAGCCAATTAGGAAGGAACTTGACCGTTTCTTAACCGATTATGATGAAATTCAGCATGCACGATGGAAAGAGGATTCTAAAATGATTTTTGCATACAGTTCTGGACAATGGCCAATTAGGAAGGAACTAAGCCGTTTCTTAACCGATTTTGATAAAATTCATGATGCATGATGGAAATGGGATTCTAAACAGAGTTTTAGAGGAAGTTCTGGAATATAGCCAATTAGGAAGAAACCCTACCGTTTCTAAACCTAATATGGAAATAGGATGGCTAGGGCTTGCGTCCCAGGAATTCTCGGGATGGAATTCCTGGAAATTCAAGAAATTAAAAGTAATCCCGTTTCCCGTTTAGAGGAAGTTCTGGAATATGGCCAATTAGGAAGGAACTTGACTGCTTCTTAACCGATTATGATATAATTCAGCATGCACGATGGAAATAGGATTCTAAAATGATTTTTGCATACAGTTCTGGACAATGGCCAATTAGGAATGAACTAAGCGTTTCTTAACCAATTTTGATAAAATTCAGGATGCATGATCGAAATCGGATTCTAAACTGAGTTTTAAAGGAAGTTCTAGAATATGGCCAATTAGGAAGGATCTTAGCCGTTTCTAAACCGATTAAGGAAATAGGATGGCTAGGGCTTGCGTCCCAGCAATTATCGAGAATTTAAGAAATTAAAAGTAATCTCGTTTCCCGGGAATGTCGTGAATATTTCCCAGGAATGCAAAATCCAATTTCAACACTCCTCTATGCCATTTTTTAACTTCATGGAATTACAAAATAAAGACACGTTATAGAGTAAGAGAGAGAGAGAGAGAGAGAGAGAGAGAGAGAGAGTTAACAACTGAATATTATGTTAGATAGCCATATCCGCTGGAGAATTTTAGATTTAGAGAGTACGTTGGAATGGTTCCATAGTAGAAACAATACTTCAGGAACTGAAAATTTACAAAATGTGGGATGACCGAATATTGAGCAATGTCGTCTAAATACAAAATGTAAAAAATGCGCTTAAAGCGCATAAGATACAGGGTGGGCCATCTGTTGGTCCTTTTTTCAACCAATGAATTTTAGTACTTAATGTTTTCTGTTCTAAAAAATCCTTTGACATATGAAAAGTCAAAAATATGCCATTTATCATCATGGAGTCGCTTTAACAACACAACAAAGCATTTTGTTTGTCCAAATTTATTAAGAAAATATGTAATCGTTCAAAAACAACAAAATTTCGTAAATTACGTGAGATATGGGACGTCCTACTGAACGTCCTACTGAACGTGCAATTGGCAAAATTGGAAACTTGTTTAGTGGAAGGTCGTAGACCGTATCAACATGTTCATCCAGTTCGTTCTGATGTAGTGGCAGCATTAGTGAAAGTGTTCGTACTGAACCAAGCACATCAACTAGGCATCGTTCACAAGAACTGAATATTTCACGAATCACATTTTTTTTTTTTTTTTTTTTTTTTATAATTTATTTAATTGGGTGCAGAGCGGACTTATTAACGGTCCTAGCTCCTTGTAACTGTCAGAGCTTCTGCACCCAATGCGCGATCCTGCAAGTAAAGATTAATAGCTACCTTAAATTTATTCATTTTGTATTCCTTCGGAAATTTGAAGTGTATTAGCGAATTCCACTTTTTTGATGTTCGGTATATAAATTCGCGCTTGATTTCTTCAGTTCGAGGTTTCGGGAGCTTCACCGTAAACCTATGTGCATTAGTTGTTCCTCTTGTTACTCTTGTTGTTGTAACGAATGGTGGTATTTTCTCCGATAGTTCTGCAGAACATTTACCTTGTAAGCATCTGTAGAAGACGCAGAGTTCTGCAACATCTCTGCGATGCTGTAAGCTGTCTAGTTCTTGAGTAAGTCTAGGATTCCGAATTATTCTGATAGCGCGGCGTTGAACCCTGTCCAATAAGTGGAGGGTGGTACCAGACGCACCTCCCCAAACTTGACAGCAATACTCTATACATGGTCGGATGAAGGTTTTATATATCTGGAGAACTTGATGCGATTTGAAAAACCTTCTGCATCGATTCAGGAACCCGAGTTTTTTTGAAGCTGATTACGATACATCTTGCATGTTGATCTTCATTTGCATCCATACAAAATTCAACTAACTTAACAACTGAGGCCACTAGACCATTTAAATCGTCGTCGTTTTGGTAATTGGATGCTTGAACGAAATGAAGGTTTTTCATTAAAAATCATCTTTGCGATTTAGCATCTTTTTGTGGGATTATTTGAAAGGTAAGGTTTATTCTAGTCATCTACAAACAATTCAACAACTTACTAACGTCATTGATCTGCTTTTATTGGAAAAGTCATCGAACATTTTGATGTTCGGGTGAAGGCCTGTGGACGAAACCGTGGTGTGCATATGAACAATATTGTTTTTCACACATGAATGGCATAGAACCATCTTTCGTTATCAATAAAAAATTTTGACTTTGCATCCCAAAATGTATGTTTTATTTACAAATAGAAAAAGGACTAACAGATGACCCACCCTGTACCTTCAGATACTCAAAGCTATATCAGTAAAGCTGTTTTCAGCATTATTATTAACAACAACAGCATTACTGTGGTAAGACCAATGCAAGTAAATAAATAAATAAAATGAGCTAGACGTATTTATGTACAATTGTACATAGTACCTTTGTCTACAAAATTAAACTAAACTATTGCGTGTTTGTACACAAACACCTGGCACAAGGAAAAGTAAGGTGCTAAGTTTGAGCCAAAAGTGGTAAAAGAACCAACTTTAAAAATTACCCTCTATAAGTCTATACTATTAAGCAGACATCTACCGAAAATGAGAGGAATTTTCCATTAGCGGGTAGGTTTCTAATGAAAATTAGATCGTCATTGGCGCATTCAGCTCCGCCAGAAAAATCAACGCTGATAGTTTTAATTTCATTTTTTACACTAGTGGAATCCGCCGATTGACTGATAAATCCGACCTAATATCTAAAATTGCTTGCATTTTAATATTACATACATAATGAGGTATTGGATAAAAAACATGTCCTGTTCTGAATCCCGGGAATTAATAAACATTTTTTTTTTTTACTTTTAATTGTCAAATAAATAGCCAAAATAAAATAATTTTAAATTTTGTTTGGCCATTGTAGCATAAGATTCGATGATCGCTATAACCTCCGTAGGAATAGGAACCATAAACTATTTCACAATATTCCGAGATTTAATAATTTTCACTTCCGTCGCTATATTCTTGTTGCAGCGCCTACATTTTTCAATGCTTTGCCGGATTTCGTGAGATCTTATCTATACTAAATTCCTAAGCCATTTTTAACAGAAATTAAAAAATGGTTACTTGCAAACTCAGACGTTTCTTTTCTGTATCGTGTGCTGGGTAATACAGCTGCAATTCGATTTGTTATTTATTTCAATCGGTATACTTCTATTTGACTGACTACATTATCTTTCAGCTATTTAAAACTATTTATTTTTTGTAACAATTTTTTTTTTGTTTCCGTTGCTTTTATAATGTCTAATTTTGTTTTTCAATTCAAGGTGGTGAATTCAAGGCTGTCGTTGTATCGACAAAGAATTCTTCCGTTTTCATATAATTTTATTTGTAATTTTTTTTTTCTCAAATGGCTTAAGTATTGCTTTTTGTAATAAATATTAAAACGAAATAATAAATAAATAATTTCGCAAAGCCAAAATATACAACTTCAAATTAGGCATGGACTGAAAATTTTGATTTTACAGTTAGAATCAAATATGTTGCCATTTAGGTCACTCTACTACATACTATATTTCCGGTTACAAAAAATTTGTGAATACCATAAGTTCGACATTTTTTTGAAATAAATAAATAATTAATTAATTATTCTAATTTAAATTATCAAAATTTTGCGTAAATTCATAACCCTATGTGACAACGCTACGATAATACAATAATTTGTTGTTTAGAAAATGATTTACTTAATGTATTAAAAATTAATTGTAACTTGTTAATTTCAAATTCCGAACCGTGTTACCAATGATTTAATTAATTCATGAATACAACGCACAATACATTACGTTGTTTTGTCATTTTTCTAGTTTATATAAATAGGCCTCATTAATTACACCATAGCATTCTGTTTTGGTTGTAGAGTAATTTAAAATTAGAAAAAATACTTGTTTTAAAGTTTAACAATTTTCAAAAATTCATTACGTTAGAAAACTTAATATTGTAATTTTGATTTAGTGGTTTTAGTGATTTTAAATTTTTTTTGTGATTTAAATAGGAACAAGAGGAATAAGGGATTTAAGATGTCTTCTACGAATGATAAGCCAACCTATCCGCGGGCAATTGCTGCTACACCCGGCGACGAAATTGTTATTTCTGGCATAGCTGGACGATTTCCATCATCCCGTAACATTGAGGAATTAGAATATAATCTTTATAATAAGGTAATTTACCAAATTGTTTTATTTCTTGCTTAAATTTCCCTTTAAAGCTATTGACTATGTAATTGAATAAGGAACTAATTCTTTAAGGATCTTTTATTGTTTCATATGTTGGATTGTACCCAAACTATTATAAATCCACAAAGTGCAATTAAATTTAGGCTTGGACTTTTGAGAGCGGAGTAAATTTAAGTAAATTTGTCCACTTTTAGCTTTATTTAACTATAACTATATAATACGATTTTTTGTAGCGAATTAAATTTCCTAACTAATTTTAATTCTAATTTCTTATCTTATCCTATTTAATTTTTACAGGGAAAAATTATTTTTATTCAATACAATAATTATTTTCGGTTTATGAAAACAATGGTACATATTAAATTTTACATTATCACATTGAAAATAGGTGGTTTACTAGCAAGTATGTTTTATGGTCGTTTCAATAATAATTAAAATATTTAACACTTTTATTAATTTTTTTCGTTTTGTGCTTTTATTTAGTATACAGTTTTGTTTAGATGCTGTACTCGTTATTCTACGTTGTGAACAAAAAACATTGTGATATAAAGGACATTTTTTGTGCTAATTGTTCAGTCGAAATTTTCTATTAATAAGTTGTGCTATTGGGTTTAAGGGAGATTAAGTTTTTTCGTAAATTTTTAAATCTGGATTGGCCTATATGGCCAATTTAATTTATTTCATCAAAAAGTATAGCCACCTGGTCAGTTATTTATTCAAAATTAAACCAGAGTTTAAGAGTAATTGACATTTCTCATTTATTAAAAGTCATGAATATTTTTACTTACATTTGCTCACCCTGATAGTTTCTTTTTGGCTTCTTATGTGATTTTTTATAAAATAATATAAAGCAGCTATTAAAAGACACATAAATATTTATTGTAAACAAAATGTTCGAATTGCAGTTTTGTTGTCACGTATTAACATATTTTTAATTCGGTCGGGAGCTGATTTGATAAATTTTATAAATTAACCTTAATTAATTCGAATAATGTGCAGGTCATGGGAAGCGAACTTCGACGCTTGTTGGAGAAGTACGCATTTTTTGTCTTACTCCAAGCTTTAAATTTAATTTAATTCAGTTTAATTTGGTTTGATTTAAGTAATTTGATTTAAATTAATTGAATTAAAAGGTAAATTTAATTAATTTCATTTATTTATTTTGTTTGCTTTTACATGGATATCGTCATGGAAGTTCCCTCTTGACCTATACTCCATTTGTAAAATTGTTCAGAAATCTAATTTTAAACTTTTAGAAAAGTACGGTTACCTTCTCAAGGTTATTTTAAATTGTCCTTTATTTTTATAAAATGCCTTGTCATTACTTGTTATGTTCCAGTAATAAAAATTCCACTAGCCCCAAAACTGAAGCAAATAAAACTTTTTGAAGCAAAAATGGCCCAAAATGGATATAGGACCATTCTTACAGTTATGTTAAACTTATTTTTTGTTTAAGTTACAATAATAATAGAGCGCATGTCATATAGGACCAAAGAAGTAGAAAAAGGAAAAAATAAAAAAAACCATGGAAAGTTTATTCAAAAATTAAATCGTGTTCAATAAAAATAACTAACTAAAATTTTATGTTTTATATACATGCACGTGAATAATTCACTTTAACCAATAATAATTAGCTTTACCAATATTTAATAAAATATAAATATTTCGATCTTAAATAATTTTATTTCCGCAAAATTTAAATTAATTAGGTCGTTGGTGCAGTATTTTTAAAATTATTCTGTAAATTTCCTGATTGTGGCATGTAGTCAAACATGGAGTCAAACGATTTTTATAAAAATTTGTAGATGCACAGTTATTCATTGTTGGCATCGCAATCTTAAATAAAGTTTATTTAAATTAAGTTTATACCCGATTTAATTAAAAATTAAAAATTGCCAAATTCAATTAGGGCTATTACTCGATTCTCTTTCGAAATGTATTTACGAATTTGTAAAAAAATGTTGACACAAAAAGAAATTTTAATTTGTATCACTTATGTCCATTTCTTTGGATATAGGACATTACAGAACTCAAATTACGTAAATGGCATATAATTGTGTCCTATATTTGAAAGAATTTAGTAGATAGGACAAAATAGAATTAAAACGCCCACAAAACAACAAGGTTTCGCGGTATATGAAAAAAAAAAATATTTTCGAAACTGCAAGAGATACCCCAATTTTGATCAAAAAAAAAAAAAATCATGAGCCTCATCCACACAAACTCGCGAAGGAAGTGAAATTTCTTTATAGTCGCAGATATTATTTGTTTATTTCATATTTTTTATGCCAAATTTCAAATTTATAAAACAATTTCCTAATAGTGTTATGACGCTGGCTAGTTTTTCGCATTGTTAGGCCACATAATTATTATACAAATTATTTATAAGAGTGAGTGTATACAACATAGCGCAAAAAATTCAAATAAATTCTTGAAAACTAGCTAGATTTAAAATTTTATTGTTCCATTTTGAACAAGTTTAAATCGAGCAATTCTATCCAAAAAAATTCAATTTATTTTTGATTTTTGACATATTATACTTATTTTTGCCATTTTCACATATCATACACTTCTTTGTGCGAAAGAAAACTCATTTTGCCGTTTTATTCTTATGTACCTTAACTTGAAAGAAGATTTTTTTCAAACACCAAACATTTTTATTTTTTCAGATCATACGTGCAAGTTCATATTTTTGTAATTTCAAAATGTCAAAATAAGTACATATAGTGTTGTTTACACTATAATTAGTTTGTTACTCGTTTTAGCTTCATTGTTTTTACAGCAATTTAGAGCACTTGAAAACTAGTCAGTGTCATAACACCATAAAATACACTAAGTAAATAAAATGCAAAAATCGATAAATGGTCATATTCCAAAACATTTTCTAAAAATCATTTTAGAATCCGATTTCCATCGTGCATGCTGAATTTTATCAAAATCGGTTAAGATAAATAGAAATAATGTTTTGCCCAATACGTTGCCCCGTCATTCTCGCACTTAGGGCTTGTCTCTTATTTCCCCTTTCGTGTAACCGTTTCCCCTTAAGTGTAACCAAAAATTTCAAACAGTAGACAAATCACGATATAAACTCAAGACGCAGTATTAAAGGGTTGCTTTCCCAGCTGTTTTTAAAATCCCTGGAGCCGGGAGCGACGAAATCCATAAATGTTGTAATTTTGGGTTAGGTGATTGTGGTTTTAAAGATTTTTGGTAATTTAAATTAAGATGTTTTCGACGAATGATAAGCCAACCTATCCGCGGGCAATTGCTGCTACGCCCGGTGACGAAATTGTTAATACTGGAATATCTGGGCAATTTCCATCATCCCGTAATATTGAGGAATTAGAATATAATCTTTATAATAAGGTAATTGAACAAGTTGTTTTATTTTCAGCTTAAATTTTCGTTTACTGTGAATCGACGAATTAATATAACAAAATGGTATCGAATTTTATATTATCACATTGAAAATACATATTTGGTTTACTAGTTTTATGGTCGTTTCAATATTAAAACATTTAAGAATTTTATGAATTTCCAGTCGTTTTGTGGTTTTATTTAGAAAAGATTTTGTTTAATAACTGTACTCGTTCTGTACCACTGTAACTAAATAAACTGTGATATAAAAGCACGTTTTTTGCGCTAATTCTTCAGTCGAGATTTTCATATTTATAAGTTGTGCTATTGGGCTATCAACTTTTTTTACCTTATTAATATAGTTCAATTTATTTCATCAAATTGTATGGCCATCTGGTAAGATATTTATTCAAAATTAAACGAGTTAAAAGGGTTAAAGGTCAGGTTCAAGCTCGTCAATAATATGGCAAATTAACGGAGTTAAAAATATGTTACCTAATGACAACAAAATTTACTTTTGCTCTATCCTGGAAGTTTTGTTTTCTGCTTTTTATGTGAATTTTTATAAAACAATATAAACCAGCTATTAAAAGACATACATATCATATTTATTGTGGAATGAGCAACAAAAAAAAAATGTTGGAATTGAAGTTTTGTTGTCACGAGAAAACATATTTTTAATTTGGTCAAGTTGCCATTAGTTTGATGAACAGATTCAAAAAATTTGTTGAATCAACCTTAATTATTTTGATTAATGTGCAGGTCAGAAGCAATCGACGGTGCTTGATGGAGAAACACGAGTTTTTGCCTATCTTTTGTGTCTGAAATTTAATACAATTCAGTTTGTTTAATTTGGTTCGATTTACTTTGATTTAAATTAATTTAATTTATATTTTGATTTAATTTATTTCCTATGTTCATTTTGATTGGTTTTGGGTGGTTTTAGATGGAACACATTTACATACATGTGAGGGGTTAAGTAAATTGAAATTATAATTCGAAATTACTAATAATTTAATTACAAGTTGGAGTTTGGAAAGTGTAAGTGTAGTGAAAAGTATCCTGTTAAAGTTAGCCGAAAGTAAACTCAAACACATAAACGAAAATGACCTAGAAATGGCGCTTTCCCCATCGTTTGGTAATTGCTGTTTAGGTGCTTGTTAATGTAGGCCCACCTAAGAAAACGCTTTATTCCGATATATCTGCCAACCTCTGTAAACAAAGATATAAAATTTCGAAATATCAGAGATTTTCTTTTATCTGTCAACCTCCGTGATTAAAGATATATAATTTCCGTTATTTCGCGTGAGTTTATTATTATTTTTCTTTTGTGTAACTTTATAAACTACAAATTTAAAATTGTACTGCCCCAACTGCATCCTCCCGAGATATCATCTAAAACAAAAAACTAATTCACAGCAAGCGTATTAGGTTAAGCTTTTGGAAAAAAATAATTCGTGGTCGTTCGGTTAGGCCTGTGCTTTGGTGTTGAGTGATACCAAAATAGAAAATCTCTGGCAGATAAATTTGCTGTTGTAATTAAAGAAATCATGTATTTTGGCACGCTGTGTTGCGAATGAGCTGTAGCTCAAAATGTAGTGTGCCAAAATCTTTGTAAAGTTATGTAAATAAATAAATAAAAATAAAAATAAATAAATAAATACAATACAGATTGGTCACATTTGCTTGGGTATTTAATTTCTTAATAAATCCAAACTGATTCTCATTAATAAACTTAAACATGCGGAGAACGTATGATTTTTGTACGTATTAAATATATCATCTCATTTATTAAAGAAAGTATCTACTCTTTCCGATGCGTTACATTGTGTTGAGTGAATAGGTGTGTGATTGTGGTGAACACCAGATTTTCTCAATAGCTCCTGAAATTGTTTCGATACAAACTGGTTTCCATCGGTTGTAATGGTTTCGGGTACAGAATAGAAATTAAATACTTGTTGCTCCATAAATTCATTCAGATGGGATGTCGTGGCTTCTCGTAAAGATTTCAGCAGGACAAATTTAGAATAATGGTCCAGCACTATTAATAAGTAGCAACTGTCACTCTTAGACCTAGGATAGGGTCCCACAAAATCAACATAAAGATGCTGAAAAGATCGAGAAGATTCCCTTTGTTTTCCAACTGGTGGTTTTAGTGAGTAATTGACGGGCTTATTCATTTTACATTAGTTGCAATTCAATATGTATTCTCGTACATCCTTGATCATATTCGGCCAGTAAAATTGTCGTTGTAATTTTTCGGTGGTTTTGTGAATTACCATGTGTGCTGAAGTCGTAGAGTTATGTGCGAGTTGAAATAAATTTTGTGTTAATTCCAGTGGTATGGCTAATTTCCATTCCGGAATATGGGTACCATCGTAGCGTGATTCATATCCTAATTCAATTAAGCTTTCACCATCCTCAATATGATAATTGCAGCTCGCATTGACTGGCAGGTTTGTTATAGTTTGGATTTGTTCCTGGTATTCATTTGAATTAAAGGCTGTTGAATTAAGATCCACATTTAGTGGCACTATTTGTTCATAGGAAGTTATATCAGTCTTAGGAAGTTCAGAGACGTTGATTGAGTATGCATAACCTGCTGTTTTGGATTCTAATTGGCACTCATACCGTTTCAACCAATTGAAACCGGTGACAATATTTAGAGATTCACAAAATGCTCTAAAAACAGAATCTGCTACCGTGTTGTTTGCTCATTTACGGTAGTCTATTTTAAAGTCGTGTACCTGTAGTTTAAGGCTCCATCTCGCCAACCTTCCCGACAAATCCTTTAGGGACATGAGCCATTTTAATGAAGCGTGATCTGTGTATATCGTGAATGGATATCTTTCGATGTAACACCGGAATCTTTTAACACTAAGGACTGCTGCTAAACACTCCAACTCCGTGATTGAATAATTTTTCTGGGCGGCGTTTAGATTTTGAGAGATAAATGCAATCGGACGCTCCGCCTCATTCTCATTGACTTGGAATAGCACACTCCCTATGTCGTCTTTACACGCATCACATTGGATGTAGAACGGCTGCCTGAAGTCGGGGTTGCCAATACCGGTGCTGTCGAAAGAAAAATCTTCAATTTCTCAAATGCTTCTTGGGCATTTGGGTTCCAACTAATTTTTTTATTCTTTTTCGGCAGATCTGTGATTGGTGCTGCGATGTTTGCAAAATTTTTGATGAATCGTCTGTACCATCCACATAAGCCTAGGAAACGTCTGATTTGCTTTAATGACATTGTTGGGGGATAGTAAATAATTCCTTGTATTTTCATTGGATTTTTACGAAGACAGCAATCACCGACGATGTACCCTAAGTATGCAACTTCCTTCATGACAAATTTACATTTGTCGATATCCACCGTTAAACCTGCAAATTTTAATCGCTCTGCTACTAGCTTTAACAGACGAAAATGCTCATGCAAAGAAGAAGGTGTGATTAATAAGTCATCCAGGTATACAAAAATATTCTCATGCAGTTCCGGAGGTATCACCTTGTGCATAAGGCGACACATTGTTTGTGGTGCATTGCACAATCCGAATAGCATCACTACGAAGCGATATAAGGGTCGTCCGGGTACTGTAAACACTGCCATGTCTCGAGACTGTGGGTCGAGCGGAATCTCCCAAAAGGCGTCTTTTAGATCGACTGCCGAAATATATTTGGCTTGATCCAGTGACCCAACAATCCCTCGACAAGAGGCAGCGGATAAGCATCCTTTTCGGTTACCTTACTTACCTCGCGAGCATCCAAACACAACCGCACTTTGCCTGACGCCTTATGCACAAAGGTCACAGGCGCCGACCAACCACTGTGACTTGGTTCGATGACACGATGACACCCAGTGAAATCAAGCGATCCAGTTCTTGGTACATTAATTGTTGTTTCGCTAGCGATATGGCATAAAGTCTCTGTTTTATTGGTTCTACACCATCACGAATTTTGAAATTCTCAATTATGGATTTCAGAACCGTGGTTTCTTCCGCTGTTAATGAATGCTGATTTGGTTCACTTCGATTGAATTCTAGACTATTCACTTCCTCATTAAATTGTTGAAATTTCAGAGAGATTTGAAATAGGTTCCAGAAGTCAATGCCTATAGGTATAATTTTTGTTCCAAACTCGGGACGATGTATAACTTCATTTGTCGTGTATGATTATTAAACCAATATCGGCAATAATGAACCCAAATACCCGTTGCTTGTCTCTACTGGCGGTATTAACATGTAAAGCTGACGCATGGAATTGCACATTATGATGATATTGATGATCAATGTATCGCTCGGAACCGGCACCCAATATACTAATGGATTTTATAATATTTAAATACGTATTTGCGGTTTTCACAATTTTCAATTCACGAATTTGTTTTCACATTTTCCCCGATTATAAGATGCATTTTTTTTTTAATCGTCCAGAAAGTAGGCATTTTCAGTACGATTTTTCAGTTCAAAAAGAAGTGTTGCAAAAACTTCTGTTGTGAATTAGTTTTTTATTTATTTAATTACACTAAGATATTTTAATTATGGCGGTGATAATTGTGATTGGTGGTTAATGGTAGAGCTGCCACATATAGTGTTGTAAATGAAAGATCGATTTTAGGAAGAAGATCAATGCTGATTATTAAAATTATAAATTTGAATAATTCAAATAATAATAAATTAATAAAATACTATAAAATTTTTAAATATTACTTTCAGGTGGACATGATTGATGACTCCGAAGTGCGTTGGCGTCATGAATTCGCCGAATTGCCGCGACGTTCCGGAAAAATTTCCGACTTGGAAAAATTCGATGCTACGTTCTTCGGGATTCATTTTAAACAAGTGCATCGTATGGAACCACAATCTCGAATTCTTATTGAACATGCTTATGAAGCGATTTTGGACGCAGGAATAAATCCAAAATCCTTAAGAGGTTCGCGTACATCCGTATATGTTGCTGCTTGTATCAGTGAAACCGAAAAACATTTGATTTACGACACACATAGTAATGATGGACTTTCCATCACAGGCTGCAGTCGAAGTATGCTGCCTAATCGTATATCGTATTGTTTAGGACTTGAAGGACAATCTTTTAGCGTGGACTCTGCATGTAGCAGTTCATTGACTGCGATTGATTGTGCATTTAGCGCTATTCGAAGTGGAGAATGTGACGCGGCTATTGTAGGGGCATCAAATCTGTTGCTTAATCCATTGACGTCACTTCAATTCGCACGACTAGGCGTTCTAGCATCAAATGGAATTTGTCAACCATTTGATGTACATGCAAGTGGATATACGCGATCAGAAGCAATATCGGTAATGTTCATTCAAAAAGCCAAGGATGCAAAACGCATTTATGGCACCATTTTATACTCAAAAACTAACTGTGATGGTTTTAAGGAGGAAGGACTAACACATCCATCATTTCCTAAGCAAATTAAGCTTCTAAACCAATTTTACAAAGAAATTTGTATTCAACCAGAAACCGTGAATTATATTGAAGCTCATGGCACCGCTACGAAAGTTGGCGACCCAGAAGAATGTGCTGCCTTGGATTTTGCATTTTGTAAAAATCGTACAATCCCTTTACCAGTGGGATCAGTTAAATCAAATTTAGGTCACTCAGAAGGTGCTGCCGGGCTATGTTCAATTGTTAAATGTGTCCTAGCTCTAGAAAATGAATTAATTCCTCCAAATATAAATTTCACAACAGCCCGTTCTGATATTAAATCCTTAGAAGAAAACCGATTGCAAGTGGTTGTTGATTCACAAAAACTAGAAGGACCACTAATAGGAGTAAATTCGTTCGGATTTGGTGGAGCTAACGCTCATTGTTTATTGAGAGCTAATTTAAAACAAAAAATTAATAATGGAGTTCCAGCAGATAAATTGCCCAGATTAGTTAATTGGTCGGGTCGTACAGAAGAAGCGTGTAATTTAATTCATGACAACTTATCAAATAGGCCACTTGATGCTGAATACGTAGCACTCCTACAAAATACTCAAAAGGAATCCCACTCCGGGAATGTTTTTAAAAGTTACGGTCTTTTTACTCATGTCGAAGGAGCAAATGCCAAATGCGTAGCTCGTGATGTACAACATTATTCTGAAGTCAAAAGATCAATTGCTTATGTGTTCAGTGGAATGGGATCACAGTGGGTTGGAATGGGAACTAGTCTAATGGAGATTCCAATCTTTCGGAAAACCATTCAAAAATGTCATAATATTTTGTTGCCAAAAGGAATGGATCTAATTAGTATTATTACATCACCTGATAAGACGACCTTTGATAATATTTTAAATTCATTTGTCGGCATTGCTTCAATCCAAATAGCTATTTGTGATGTTCTTAATGAATTGGGTATTACACCTGATTATATTATTGGACATTCTGTTGGTGAATTGGGATGCGCCTATGCAGATAAATGCCTAACGGCAGAAGAAATGATACTCTGTGCATACTCAAGGGGTGTCGCCAGTCTTGAAACGAAAACAATCCAAGGATCGATGGCGGCTATAGGGATGGGTTATCGCAACATAAAAAATTTGTTACCAGAAACAATCGATGTGGCTTGTCATAATAGTATAGATTCGTGTACGATTTCTGGACCTCAGAATGATGTTGAAAAAATTGTAAGTAATTTTTCTGCCAAGGGGATTTTTGCTAAAAGCGTGCCATGTTCTAACATCGCGTACCATTCACGGTATATTGCTGATATGGGACCAACATTATTTCATTATCTTTCAAAAATAATCACTCAACCGAAAAAACGATCAGAGAAATGGCTGAGTTCCAGCATACCCAAAAATGAATGGGAACTTTCTGAATCACAATACTGTTCCGCTCAATATCAAACAAATAATTTGCTAAGTCCTGTACTATTCGAAGAAACAGCTCTGTTGTTGCCACAGAATGTAACTACAATTGAAATAGCACCGCATGGTTTGCTACAAGCTATACTTCGGAAATCAATGCCAAACTCATTTCATATTCCATTGGCACAACGTGAGAACAAAGGAAATTTAAATTATTTCTTAGAAGCCTTAGGCAAGTGAGTATACCATTTTCCACCCGTTTTTCGAAATAATTTTCATAATCTTCATTAAATATTTAGGATCTACGTCACTGGAGTTGACATGAATATTGAAAATATTTACCCAGTGGTTAATTTTCCTGTAGGAAGAGGAACACCTAGGATTTCGCATTTGATCAGATGGAACCATTCTGAAGATTGGTTCGTTATGAAATACGAAGCTGAACGTAAAAAAAGTGGTGAAAAAAAATTTCGGGTCTCATTAAACGATAGCGATTTCGCATATATTTCTGGGCATCTAATTGATGGTGGGTACATTTACCATAATTCAATATTTCAATATTTATTAAACTTGCATATATTTTTTTAAACAATCCAGGCCGTTGTCTATTTCCTGCCACGGCGTATCTCCAATTAGTATGGGAAACGTTTGCTATAATGAGAGGAAAATATTTCACACTACTAAATGTTGAAATTGAAGATGTTCGATTTATACGGGCCACTATAATTACAAAAGAAAATGAGGTTGAATTGCTTGTAGTGGTTCAATCTGGCACCGGGCGATTTGAAATAACAGAAGATTCAGCTGTTGTAGTTACTGGATACATAAGAGAAGCTGAAGATAATATGCACATAAAACTTCCAAAACCTCAAAAAACTGATTTTCCACATTTACCAACCAAAGACTTTTATAAAGAACTCCGATTACGCGGCTATCATTACAATGGTCAATTTAGGAAAGTTCTAACGGCAAGTAGCGATGGGCTTAGTGGCAAAGTAAAATGGGAAAATAATTGGGTATCATTCATGGATTGTTTACTACAAATTTCTATACTCGGAAAAGATTCAAGCGGACTAATGCTACCCACGCGAATTGAAAAACTTATAATCGATAACAACGTCCATGCAAAAATCGCACAAGAAACATTCGATAATGAAGATCCAGAAACTTACATCTACAATGTACATAGCAATAAAACATTAGGGATAATACAAGGTGGAGGTGTTCAAATTAAGGGTTTGCATGCCAGACCAGTCAGTAGAAAAAAATCCCCAGGTATGCCAGTATTAGAATCATATAGATTTTTGCCATATATTCCGACGCCGATGTTATCTAAATCAGATGCCGCAAAATTGTGCGTACAACACGCTCTAGAAAATTGTCCTATTTCAGTAATTCGAATTGTCGAAATACTCGATAAACCTATTAAACCAATTATTAATAAATTTAAAGATGCCATAGAAGATCTTCCATTAACAACCTCCGAAACTACGATCCTTACATCTCATGAAGTTGAGTGTGACGATGTAATTATTGAAGACAGTAATTTATCATCAAAATCAAATTGTATGTTTGTTATAAAACAAAATTGTCTAAAAGAGTTCAATTTTGTGAAATGTGCTCTGACAAGTCTCCTCGATGATGGCTATTTGGTGTCACGTGAATGTACACACTTAGATGTTGAAAGTATTGTAACACCGCAGGGGCTTAAATTAATTGCGGTTATACCACTGGAAAATGAAACTCTGGTGTTATTGCAAAAACTAAAGCATAAAATCCCAAAGGTCCCCAATGTTGTCAAAATTTCATCAATTGACCGATCATTTGAATGGTTGGAAACTTTACGAACCGCCATAAAATCGGGGCCAGTTATTATTTATTCCGAACAGGACAGTCAATCGGGCATAATTGGCCTCATAAATTGTATACGCAAGGAACCGGAGAGTAATTCTGTTATTTGCATATTCATAGACGACCCAACGGCACCAAACTTTGATATAGAAAATCCTTTTTATAAAAAGCAACTTGCGCTAGAGATGGCATTAAATGTTTATCGGAAGGTAAGTATACTAACATTTTCTTTATTAAGTCTAATATTCATAATTTCAATAGACGTATTAAGATTTGTATATCTTTTAGGGGCAATGGGGAACATATCGGCATTTAACATTGAAAAAACCTGTTATTTTTGGACCAACAAATGTTCATGCGTTTGCCAACATGGCACAAATAGGAGATTTATCATCGATGAAATGGATTCGAGGGCCAATTACGGAATTTGGCGACAAATCATTACTACCAGTAAAGGTGCAGTACTCTTCACTCAACTTCCGTGATGTTATGCTTGCAACTGGAAAAATATCGGCTGAATCAATTGATTCAAATCGAATTGAAACAGAATGCGTACTTGGGTTTGAATTCGCTGGCGTTGATACAAGTGGAACACGTATTATGGGAATGGTAATGTCTGGTGCAATGGCAACACACGTTATACCTGATGGTTTTAGATGGGTGTGTCCTGATGGTTGGACTTTAGAACAAGCGGCGACGATTCCTGTGGTATACGTGACAGTTTATACGGCTTTCTTTATCCAAGGAAAAGTTAAACCGGGAAATTCAATTCTTATCCATGCCGGAAGTGGTGGCATTGGTTTAGCAGCAATTCGCACTGCACTCTCCTATAATATGAATGTTTTTACCACAGTTAGCACAAACGAGAAGAAACAATTTTTGTTGAAAACTTACCCGGATTTGCGGGAATCTCAAATTGGAAACTCGCGAGATTTAAGCTTCGAAAATATGATAAAATTACAAACCAACGGTAACGGTGTAGATTTTGTACTCAATTCACTTGCCGAAGAAAAATTGCAAGCTTCACTTCGTTGTTTAGGGAAAGGAGGCCGCTTTTTGGAAATTGGGAAGTTTGATATAGCGAACGACACAAAAATTGGGCTTGGGGAATTCGAAAGGGAAATATCATTCCATGCTATTTTAATAAACAGTTTATTCAGGGCGAACCGAGAGGAGCAATTAGTAAGGATAACAAAAATATAATTTTATTTGCTTATAATTCTCACATTTTAATTCTTTTAAACAGATAATTAGAGACCTTGTTCAGAGAGATATCGATAATGGAATAATCCAACCGCTTCCCTCAACTGTTTATCCAGCTAATGAAGTAGAGCAGGCATTACGGTACCTCGCGAGTGCTAAACACATAGGAAAAGTACTACTAAAAATTCGTGAAAATGCTAACGACGAGTGGTCCCTACCGATTTCCTTAATTCCACGAATAAATTGTGATCCAAATGTGACTTACATAATCCCGGGTGGTTTAGGTGGATTTGGTTTGGAACTAGCTGATTTTCTTATTATTCGTGGTGCTAGAAAGATAGTACTATCATCAAGTCGTGGAGTTACAAAACCTTATCAGTCATATCGTATTCGTACATGGCAAAGCTATGGAGCTATTATTGTTGTGAATACATCAAATATCGGAACACCTGAAGGATGTCTTGAACTAATTAAAGAAGCAATAAAATTAGGACCAGTTGGTGGTATATTTAATTTAGCTGTGGTTTTACGTGATAGAATTTTCGAAAATCAAACTCCCGATACTTTCATTGAATCATTTGGACCAAAAGCAGATGCCACAAAATATTTGGATGAACTATCAAGATTACATTGCCCACAACTAAACTATTTTGTGGTTTTTTCTAGTGTGTCTTGTGGTCGAGGTAACGCCGGCCAAAGTAATTATGGTATGGCTAATTCAATAATGGAAAGAATTATAGAACAGAGGCATCGCGATAATTTACCAGCTAAAGCGATCCAATGGGGAGTGGTGGGTGAAGTTGGTTTAGTAGCTGAAATGCAAGAGGATAAATTGGATATGGAAATTGGTGGGACACTGCAGCAAAGTATTTCATCATGCCTGGAAGAGCTTGACACATTATTATTCGGAAATAGTCCGGTTGTTTCAAGTATGGTAGTGGCTGTAAAACGTGTTATGGGAGGAGGAGGAGATATTATCAAAACTGTAATGAATATAATGAGTATTAGAGATATTAAATCTTTATCGATGGATGCAACATTATCGGAAATGGGAATGGATTCCTTGATTGCAGTTGAAATTAAGCAAAGCTTGGAGCGTGACTTTGAAATATTTTTATCACCGAAGAATTTGCGTTCAATGACTTTCGCCAAATTACATGAACTAGCTGACTTACAAAAGAAAAATGCTACAGAAAATAAAACACTTATATTAACTAAAGAAGAACAATCTGGGTTTCATATGTTAATTAGGACGTTAGGTGACGAAGCATCGAGCATATCAACGGTCCTTCGGTTAAAATCAAAAAATACTAACGAACTATTTGATTCAGCGATTATTTTAATACCTGGTATAGAGGGTGTTGTCGGAGGTGCATTGACAAATATGGCAGCATCTCTTAATCAACCAACGTTCTGCATTCAGTTGCTCAAGAGTTTAGGTTTAGCCAGCATAAGTGAAATAACACAAAACGTTTATGAGAATATCTATAACGAGGTTATTAAGCAGACCAACTCATTCTTTATTGTCGGCTACTCCTTTGGATCATTTGTGGCTTTACAACTAGCATGCATGCTAGAAAAAATTGGATTGAATGGACAAGTCGTTCTTATTGATGGAGCGCCTGCGTTTTTAAAGAAATTGACCAAGCACCTTTTGCAAATCGATACGACCGATGAAAACATTCAAAAAATCATTACACATGAGATTATTCGAGTAGTATTGCCAGAAGAAAATCCTGAACATTTATACAAAACAAATTTAGAAATATTACCGTCATGGGATCAACGTGTGGAAAAATTACTTGATTTAGCAAAGAGTCAAAATTTTTACTCTCAACAATATCTAAAAGATATGGTAGGTGGAATATACCAACGTTTTAAGTTAATGTTAGATTTTAATGACGGCGAACTACCTAAGATTGAAGCACCAATAACTTTAATTCGGCCTACGGAAGCCGCCGTATTGGACATTGATGACGATTACAATTTAAACAACCAAACAGACGGAGGTGTAAATGTAAAATTCATTGAAGGAAATCATGCAACTATGTTAGAAAATCCTAAGATTGCGTCAATATTAAACGAAATCAATGCTTAAAACTATAAAAAGTTTAGTATGGTTTATGGTGACATATACACTTATGTATACTTTTTGTTTTAATAAATTTGGTAATAAAGCGGTTTAATATATAATTTTGATTTATTGAAAATTGAATTACTTAAGAAAATATGAAAATCGAAACTTGTCCTTTCGTATTAGATTAAATCGGTAAAAGCATTTCTAATTGGGAAATTTTCGTACAATTTCTAAAAAACCGTTGTTTAAATTTATTTTTCGTTCCCCTCTTTAATTCTTGAATACGGAAGTAAACAACTATTATTTTTTCTTTTTGCTTTCCTCGGGATCGAAATCCAAAAAACTGAAATATCCCTTCACGAAAAGAAATGTTTACATATTTATTTTTCGGTTTCTCCTCAACCCATAGATTTTTAATTGTTTCTTGCTCTATTTGTTTCCTCAAAATTGTTATTTGTGTTTATTTTCGCAAAGATCGCCAATTCTTAATTACTCTTTTAAACCGAGGGTGGTCTGTTATAAATTATTCTTATGTAGCTGAGGTAAAATAGTTTATAAAATAAATAAATCGAAAACCGTCAAATCTCGGGATTTCCCAGTCACACTTTTGAGATAAAAAACGCGATCCCGAAATGGAGACATCAAGAAAGGCTCCATAAACATATCGACCTATCCAATTAAGACCATGAAAACGTCAGTTATTATAGTTTTACGGGAATGTGATTTTTGGACTCTACGATGTCAACTTCTTATTATGACAAAATCTTAAAGTATTATCTCTAAAATTGATAAGTTTATACATGATTTTATATTCTTCAAATAATGCGTTTTTAACTAAAAATCCCGTTAAAAGTTTCAAAGCTACTTTATAATACTCTTCAGTATAAACGATACAATTAACGTTTCTATAAGTGACTTAGCATTAATTTATAACGAAAAAATTCTTTTGGTAATCAACGATAAAGTCACTTATCATATTCTTCTTCGGAAATAATGTTTTAAATATGTATAATAAAGTTCGCTATACTTTTATTCTAGGAATATTTTTCCAACTGTTCGATTGAAAAGGACTGTTATAATACTTTTTGTGGGAATATTTTTATTTTGTTCATTCGGTAAGTACGGTTATATTTTTGTTCCATGGAGAATTTGATCTTTGTTAATTTTTAATGAAATTCTTTGAATTTGTGTTTATAAGACATGCACAGTTTTATTCCAAATGCATATGTTTATAATACAAAGAAAAATCGTAGAACAAAAAGTGATCCGTTTATTCCCAGCAGCGAAAAGAACTAATTAAACCTTTATACTGCTCTCCTGAAAAACAGTATTTTTCACTTATCATATTCTTACTTGGATAGGTCGATATATACATTGAGACAATTGTTAAGCAACACATATTTAATACGCAGATCGAAAAGAAAAAACCCTTTGGAGCTGGTGTAACTGTTTTTGGACAACTGCGTTGTGCATCTAAATTCCACTACAAAGATGTTAACTTCAGACAAAACATAAAAATTCGTTGATTAATTATTACAGTCAAAAGTGGAGTAATTAATTGATTTAGTTGTTTACTAATTTGGATGGAACAGCATCACAACCAGATGTACAATTAGGATGCAATTCATTTATCAAATGTGATATATTATCCTCTTCAAATATGTTTTGCAAAACTGTGAGTTTAAAATTGATTATGTTTTCTGGTAGTACGAAATTTGAATAAAAGGGCTAGTGGTATGTTCAGGTTTGTAGCACATACTTTACCAAAATTGTTTTTAAACATGTGGAACTAAATGTTATTGAATACTTGTGTAGTTGGAGTCATCATGTTTGAACGAAAATCAGATTTTTTTGCCCGATATTGTGCCGCATTCAATTCACAGAGATTGCCTTTAAGGTTGACCTGCCAAGTGATGGCCATATATACTTAGAAAATTCGAAGGTATATGGCGCCATTACGAATTAAGTGAAATTTTAAACTGCTTCTTGAAAGAAAACTTTATTAGTTTAAGTGTACTTAATAATAGGATTAATCATTTTAATTTAAAAAACTTAAAGAAAAGCATTTTACTGTCAAAATATTGTTAGACAATATAAAAAACAAAAAATTCAATTTTTCAGCTTCTGAAATGAAATTATTAATTACTTATTTTCTTTTGATTATTGGGGATTTAATTCCAAATGAACATAAGGTATGGAATTTCTTATTAATATTTATAGAACTAATTGAAACTTGTGTACTTCCCAATTTTAACAAAATGGACCTAATGAAATTAAAAGGCTATAGATTAAACTCCATCATTAAACATATCTAGAGATTTTTAATGTTATTTGATGCCCAAACACGACATAATACTTTATTATCCTTGTGTAGTCGAAAAGTTAGGACCACTGAAAAAAATTCAGACAATGAAATTCAAGGGCAGACATAAACAGTTAAAATGATATGCTTCTGTGACTATTCTTCGTAGAAATAATCCAATCAGTATTGCAGACAAATTAGAATTAGAATTTTTTAATTTTTTAAACAAAAATAAAAATAATTATAACGAGGACATTATTTAAATTTGAGAATGGCGAATTTATTGATTTTTCTTCAAAAGGTAAATTTTACGAATCTACTGCTCAAATTGAATTTTCAAATATATTTAGTAGTAAGAATGTAATTTATAATAATAAAACATTTTCAGTAAACGACTTAGTCATCCGAAACATCGAAAGTGAATTGTGTGTGTATGAAATCTTATATATTTTAAGCTACAAAAATCAAACTTACCTTTTCGCTTGTACAAAGCTGGAAATTAAAGAAAAAAATAAACATTTTAATTGTGTTGTTTAAATGAAGGTAATGAAAATTATAATTTTAAATTAAAGTCATTTTTGATATTACTTATTTGAATTATTATTCTACAAACTTTATTTTTTTACCAAATCGACTGAAAGTAGTTGAAATCAACCCATCTTTTAAGTAGTATAACTATAAATTAATATTTATAAGGAAATTGTGTATATCAGTATTTTAATTACTTTATTTAGTATATTGACTTTTTGAAATATTTGAAACTATTGATTGTTTAATCCAAAAGCATTAATTTTTTATTTGTCCACTAATCCATTTAGAATTTAGAAACAACCTGAAGAGGAAACTCAGCTAAATTTATATAAATTTAAATATTGTGAATAATACCAATCAATCGATTAAATTTTAATTAATTGGTGCACATAATATATTTACTGACCTAGACAAATGTTTACAAAAGTATTTAACAAAATATTATTTTAATAATTGATATTTCTATAAAACAACACAATAATTAAGTACACTCCAAATTTAATTTAGATGTTTTTTCCAATTTATTGATTGAATCAAATAAAGATTTTGGTGGCCCTATAAAAATATTTGAACCAATTTTTTATGTCTGTTTCACCTAATTAATTTGGGAAATTGAAAATTAGTCATGAACTTTAGCAATATCAGAAATTGTTTTCATAAGTTTGTTAATGTTTTTTTTTCTGTGAAGAATACCAATCAAATGATTGCGGATAATTTGACAATACCCGTGAGCAACGGCAATCATGCCATCTGCACGGAAAATATGGGCTTAGAAATATACTCAAACTTTTTAAATTATTTTTGGTATATTCCAAATTGATAAATATTTATAAGAAGAGGAGAAATTGTTAAGAGTTTGCAATTCAGTTTCGATCTGAGAGCATGTGAAAAATAATTCAGTACTGAAAGATGATTTATTTTTCACATGCTCGCAGATCGAAACTGAATTGCAAACTCTTAACAATTTCTCCTCTTCTTAGAAATATACGTCTGTGTATTTTCTACTGAAACACACATATGAGCCGTTCAGTGCACAAATTGATTAACTCCATAAAA
Source organism: Tipula helvola (assembly GCA_963556165.1). Taxonomy (NCBI): domain Eukaryota; kingdom Metazoa; phylum Arthropoda; class Insecta; order Diptera; family Tipulidae; genus Tipula; species Tipula helvola. Next base: position 301,266,456 of record OY744483.1, on the reverse strand, counting down.
CAAAATGTTGAGAAATGCGATGAGAAAATGTACTGTTTTTTAAAATTCCCTTTATAATGTAAATTCAAATTATATTGTAGAATGCATAAATATAGATATATATTTCATAACGGTATATCAAATTAATAAGAATGAATAGCCAAAAAATAATCCTCAGTAATGTTACAATTTTTATGTGACTAGTGGAGTTAATCGATTTGGCAACTGAAAAAAGTAATAAATGAAGATATTCAATGGCCAAAAATTTTTTTCAGTTTAATGGTGTTAATTTTTATTATTCAGAAAAATTATTATAAATATAAAAAGTTATGACTATACCAAGTGCTTTGACACTTAAATTTAAGATTTTTCAAAAAGTGGAGTTAATCGATGTGTGCACTGAACGGCTCATATGTTGTTTGAATACTTAATTTTTTTCATTCCATTAAATTCGTTGAATCTAAAAACACGAACTTATTTCACTGAGTTTTATTTTATTTGAAATAAATTTGCTTTAATTCTAGAATATTATTACTTTATTTAAACAAAAGCAAAATCTAATATATAATAGCTGTGTTTTTTTATTCGCTCTGGATAGCTGCTATCGAGAGCCGATAGTTTTATAGGCCTAAATTTAAATTTGGTGCGCTATTTATTGGTAAACTAATTTTATTTAACATCAAAATTTCATTTTTAATTCAATTGTTTAGCGAAAACTTGATATAAAAAATATTTGGCTCTACCTATTTATACGGAGCGCTATCGGGAGCCACATTTTATATGACGGCTCCGGATAGCAGCTATCCGGAGCGAATAAAAAAACACAGCTAATATCAGTAATTAAATAAAAATGCCTTAGCGCGATTTTTTTTTAAGGAAAGCGACAACAAATACATAAACATATTTTTGGCGTGGTGGATAACCCATAACTAAACTATGTTAACATGAAATTTGGCATGCAGTGAAAGATCCCTATTTTCAACAAACCAAATTACGAAATGACCAATTGCGAATGGAAAGGAAAAAATGCCAAAACTCAAAACTGTATGCACTTACCAATGGTGTAACAGAAATTGATTTCATAACATTGTCCAGATATCAATGCGTATTGACATCGAAATAATTAGAACTTGAAATAACAACAATGTTTAAACTTTTATTTTATTTCAAGAAACCACTAAAAGTAAACAATGTTACTAAAAACTTTGAAACTCACCATAAACTACTTTAAAATACTCAGAATAAATTCACAAAACATAAAAATTGACACCTTATTCACAAAAAAATCGAAATGATACTAACTAAACATGACGCAACAAGATTTTGTTTTCAAATAAATCAATGAACGCACATTAAAAGTTAATTCATATCCTGAAATAAACGAAAAACAAATTGTTGTAGATTTGAATTATTGCGGCGGTTATTCAAAATTCAAAATGAACGCAAGCAAAATTTAATTATTAAGGTTGTATTCCAATTTGAATGTTGGAGGGATTTAACGGTATTTTGTTGAGAAAAATTTAAATAAAGAATTTTTGATTTCTTTATTTAAATCATGTAGTGCTTTATATCTAATGCAATTGTTGTTGTAACTTTGTCAAGGAAATATGCTAACTGATTAGGCGTTTTTCTTTGGTAAACATTTCACAATATTCCGGGTTTACTGTTCGCTTTTGTGATTCTGGTTAACGAACTCTTATACAGTAATTAAATTAAATTTAAAGAACATATTTTTATTGAAGAAATTAAACTGTAACTGTAAGTTGTATAAATTGTTATCATATTGAATTATGAGCAACGGAATGATTTAAAGTGAGAGTTCTTTAATGTTTGTGTCTAGCGATTTAGTGATTATTTTCTTTTCATCACAAAAAAAGACAAATTTTCTTTTATATTTTGCGCTGCTGTCGATAAACCGTAGTTGAATTAAAATTACCATACCTCTCAGTGATTTCATTGTTTTAATTCAACGACCTATTATTTCAACAAACTTGATACTCGGTGGCTACATGATACTCCGAGCAACAAAAGTATCAGAACCATACAATTGTTAACAAATCTCGTACGCTTTCATAATTCTAAATTATGTTAAGTATATCGGGACACTCGATATTTTACAATTAGCATGCGAATGCTTGCTATCTGCCAGAAAATTCAGAAAATGAAAATAATTTACTAGCGCTAGGTCTCGTCCACAATATATTTGAGAATATTTTCAAATTTCAACCATTCGATAAGCGAATAATACTTGCTATATTTATTATTTCTAGGGATGATAAATCGATAATCACTAATCATTAACGGTTTCTAAATTTAATTACAAGTGTTCCTGACTTCTTGGCTCACAAAATTAACTACCTTATCTCAAAATTGTATGATCGGTTTCAACAGGGATCTATTTGCAATGTTTTTCGATACACAAATAACACAAACAACTCAAACCACTTCTTTGGAATTGGAGCAGCCCTATGTCGCAAGTAAAAAATTCTTGTTTGGTGGCATTAAGGAAGGAAGTTCGGCCGCAAACTTCGACAATACTTTGTGTGGCTTTTAGTGTATAGAACAACTTTAATCACATTTATCTAAAATGACATTTGGTGAATTTCAAGCATATAATGGATACACTTCTGACTTTATAACAGTAAAGAAATTCCATTAAGAGAAATACGCAGTTGACGAATTTGTCTATTCGGCAACCGATTCTTCAAAATCATCAGCTACAGAATACTTCGCTAAAATACGTCAACAAGGAAAGGAAAGAAAAAACGAAATAGGTCCTTATCTTGAAATTCGCTTAACTTGGTGAAAATTATCTAAATTTTTTATGAAGTGTAACCTATACGATTACATAGTTTTTGTTTTATACATAACGACTTCGAATGGGTAATATTAATTGAAATTATATTAATCTACCAGACCATCCAAAATTAATGTTTCGGACAACTTTTGACGCAACGATTTATTTTACTTTTCTTCAATTTTTGAACTTGAAACTTCCCCAGGGCCCGTAATGAAATGATGTATTTCAGTAGAAAATTATCGGTGACTTTTTCGGGCGAATTTCAAGAATACGGGCCCAGGTGGTAATTTTTGGTTCGATTTTACCAAATTTGTTAGAGACTTATCTAAGATGCTTATAATTCAAAAACTAACCACGCTACCAGAGGCATACGCGTCCTGTCTGGAAATTCAAAAGCTGAATTTTAGAAAATTACCAATACACAAAAGAAATGTCAACAACGTGATAACAGCTCCAATAAATCAAATTTCATATAACAACTCACCAAATCTGCGAAAAAACGATGGTACGATACCAATACAACGAAGAAACATGGCCTACAATATACAACACCAAAATCACCGGATACCATATGTGAACCAAAATCAAAGCATTAACCAAAATCAAAACCATTTACCACCACCAAGACCAAACAATCCGAAGCCACCAATGCCAATTCAATGCCAATCCAAAATCAGATCAGCTGGAGGTGACATCGGAATCAGTAAGAAAATTAGCGGACAATTTTTAAAAAGTATTGGCATCAACAATACTATTGAATTCTTCATTCTACCGGGAATAAAATCATTTGACGGCATAATAGGGGACGATACATTAAAGGAATCCGGAGCAATAATTGATAGGAAAAACAACCTTTTAATAATAACACCAGATATTAGAATTCCATTAAGAGAAAAACCATCACTTCAAGTCAACAGTATGGAAATTCTAGATAGCCATCTTTCATCAGAAACAAAGAAGCAACTCCAAACAATAGTATCAACATTTAAAAATGTATTCGGACCCGTAAACAACATAGAAACAATCGATACTGGGGTAACAACTAAAGATGAACCTATATATACCAAATCATATCCCTACCCATGCAGTATGAGACAGGAGGTAGAGAAACAAATAAGCTAGCTCTTAAAAGACGGGATAATTAGTATAATACCCTCATTTGGGTTGTCGACAAGAAGTTGGACGCCTCACAAACAAAGAAATATAGGATGGTCATAGACTTCAAAAGGCTGAATGCTGTCACAGTGTCAGACTCATATCCGATTCCGGATATATCCAGTACATTAGCAAATCTCGGAGACTCTCAACTTTTTACAACCATAAACCTAACATCGGGGTTCCATCAGATAAAACTGAAAGAAGCAGATATACAAAAACCTCGTTCTCTACAATGAACGGGAAGTACGAGTTTCTACGACTTCCCTTTGGATTAAAGAACGCCCCAGCCATTTTTCAAAGAATAACTGACGACGTGCTAAAAGAATTATGTTACGTATATACAGATGACATCATAATCTTTGGAGGAAAAACAGAAGAGGAGCACTTATTGAACATCGAGAAAATCTTCTCAAAATTGGAGAAAGCCAACCTAAGGGTTAACATATGATAGATAAGACAGAGTTCTTGAAATAAGAAACAGAATTCTTGGGTTACCTCATTACTAATAAGGATATCAGACCTGATCCAAAAAAAGTTGCAGCCATTAAAAACATCAAGAGGCCCCAAAATCTGAAGGATCTAAATTCATTTCTTGGATTAGCGTCCTATTACAGGCGTTTTATACAAGACTTCGCAAAGATAGCCAAGCCACTGATCAATCTTACAAGAGGACAAGAGGAAACAAAAGCAACCCAGTCCAAAAAGGTCCAAATCAGCATGAACAAGGAAAAAATCCAAGCATTTTTACATATCAAATACTATCTTCATCATTCGCTTTCTATCATTCGCAATTGGGCAGTATTATCCCAGGGCGATATTGGCAAGGACAGGCCCATCACCTATATCTCTAGATCACTAAATAAAACAGAAGAGAATTATGCTGCTAATGAGAAGGAGATGCTGGCTATAGTTTGGGCCCTAGATAATCTCAGGAACTACTTGTACGGAGCAAAACAAATTAAGATTATGACGGATCATCAACCACTAACGTTTGCAATAAGCAATATAAACAACAATGCCAAATTAAAAAGATGGAAAGCACGCTTAGAGGAATACAATTACGAAATCATTTACAAACCGGGATGCATCAACAAAGTCGTGGATGCACTATCAAGACTAGAAATGGAAGCAAACGCAATATCTACAAATGGAACGATTCACAGTGCTGAGGAAGATTTGACGGATTTAATACGATACTGTGAAGGACCAATCAACGCATTTAGAAATCAACTTATATTCAAAACATCTTACCACAGGTATCACATTGGCCTGCTTGAACCAAGTAAAGAAACCCTAAAATAAATTCTACGAGAGAAACTAAATCCGAACACAATCAATGGAGTAAAAATACCTGTAGAATATATTCAAATACTCCAGGAGGCAGTTAAAGAAAATTTCTTGGGTTACAAGATACGATTAACACAAAGAATGGTGACGGATATACGCAACGAAGAAAACCAGTTTGCCATTATAAGAGTAGAACACAAACGGGCACACCGGAATCATGCGGAGAATAAAAAACAAATATTAGAAAAATTCTACTTCCCTCGAATGGCTAGTCTAATAAAGAAACATACACAAACTTGCGACACCTGTAACATCAACAAATATGATAGACACTCTAGTCGCGTGGAAATCCAAGAGGCACCCATTCCGACGTATCCAATTCCATCAAAGATGAGAAGTTTATTTCATGTGTGGACAAATTCACAAAATTTGTGAAATTTTGTCGAATTAAAACTAAATCTATTCCACATGTGAGGGATCAAATAATTAAAGCAATACATGTCTTCTCTGTACCCAAAATACTTGTGAAAATAAAACTTTGGGAGTTAAAATTTATCTGACACCATTACAAAGATGTCAGACAAATGGGACTGTCGAAAGAGTCCATTATACGATAATTGAAACTAACCGTAAAGGAATTAATCAATATATCAGCAGACCGCTATAATAACTCAGTACACTCAGTCATTCAACAAAAACCAAGTGACATATTTTTTGGTAGAACACAAAGAATAAACTATCAAAATCTGTCTGACTTCAAAAATAGGATAAACGAAGATATAATCGAAAGGATCCGGGGAAGCCAAGAAACCAAAATTGAAAGACAAAAAGTAAAGAGGGAAAAACCGAAAACATACGCGCCTGGAGAAACAATATTTACCGCGATTAAACAAATTCAGGCAAAAGATAAACCAAAATTAAAAAAAAAAAAACGGTAGCAAGAGACAACAATGTTACCATTACAACAACAACCGGGAAGCGAATTCATAAAGCCCATATTAAAAATATAACTCAATAATTTCATCTACTTTTAGCTCATGGCTATGGGGTTTAACATCTTCCGCAACCATCTACGAATACAATACCCCAGTAGTAACTGTAAAACAAGGAAATGGGCGAATTATTAACAGAAATTTTAATAAACTAATCCACATCATCAATTTGGACAACTACGAAGAACTGATTGAACGATTAACACCAACGATCAATAACATTCATCAAGGAAGCAAAATTTGAGCTCAATTGGTTCACCAAACAAAGCAAATCTCGCAATGGATTTCAGAACTTAAAAGCAAAAAGTCAAGAAGCAGAAGAGCAATAAATTGGATTGGAAGCACGTGGAAATGGATCGCAGGCTCACCTACGCCAATGATTGGGATCAGATAGTGAAAAGTCAGAACAAAGTAATTAACAATAACAATCAACAATACAAAATCAATAGAGTATTAATGGACACAGCCCAACAAATGCTCAACGAATTCAATAAAATTGTAGAACATCTAAATGAAGACGAAGACGATAAGATGCAACAAACGCTGTACAACCGGCTTACTCTCATCAAAGAAGAAATAAAAGAAATCATTCGAGCAGTACAGTTAGCAAAAGGAAAATTAGTTAACACCAATTTACTGGATAAAGGGGAAATTAGCCGCTTAATTACAGAAATAGAAACCTTGCCCTATTCCAATGAAATCGAGGCTATAGAATATGCGGAACCAATGATGATGGTTAAAGATTCTACAATCCTATACGTCATATCTATGCAGAAAGAAGTTTTGATGATCTCGAATAATCTCTAAAATATTGAATAGGGTTGTTAATTTCCATAAAAACCTCGAATTTCGAGAATCTCATCCGTGTCAGTGTAATGTGTGCTAAATTCAGTTGCGGAAGCTAAACTCGAATAATACCAAAAATATTGAAAAAATCGTAAAATTTCAAATAGTGTAGTTTCATTACACTCAACGCCACCTTCATATTTCCGAACGAAAAAATCCCGAAAAAAATACCAAAAAATACAAAGTAAACTACCCCATCAAAAAGGAAGACCCCATTAAATTATTGTTCACTACAATATGAAAACAAAAGGAATCTACATAATTTCAAGTCATCCTTGCGCGGAAAGGGAAATGCAAACGTAAATATTTTTGAAATTTTTCTGACATTTTCCTGTCATCTTTGCGAAATAGGTCCAATGCTAGGCGACTTTTGGGGAGTTCTCCATTTTAGTATGTGAACATTTATTAAAAAACATAAATGTTTCAAAAATGCTCCAAACTCTATGAATGTTAGATTTTTTAAAAATCGTTAATCAAAAATCTCGAATAATCTCTAAAATATTGAATAGGGTTGTTAATTTCCATAAAAACCTCGAATTTCGAGAATCTCATCCGTGTCAGTGTAATGTGTGCTAAATTCAGTTGCGGAAGCTAAACTCGAATAATACCAAAAATATTGAAAAAATCGTAAAATTTCAAATAGTGTAGTTTCATTACACTCAACGCCACCTTCATATTTCCGAACGAAAAAATCCCGAAAAAAATACCAAAAAATACAAAGTAAACTACCCCATCAAAAAGGAAGACCCCATTAAATTATTGTTCACTACAATATGAAAACAAAAGGAATCTACATAATTTCAAGTCATCCTTGCGCGGAAAGGGAAATGCAAACGTAAATATTTTTGAAATTTTTCTGACATTTTCCTGTCATCTTTGCGAAATAGGTCCAATGCTAGGCGACTTTTGGGGAGTTCTCCATTTTAGTATGTGAACATTTATTAAAAAACATAAATGTTTCAAAAATGCTCCAAACTCTATGAATGTTAGATTTTTTAAAAATCGTTAATGCGGAGGTTTGGAGGCATCTTGTAAGGCATATAACGAATTAAAGTATTTAATATTTCAAACATTTGTTATATTTAAAAAAATTGATTTTTCGGGATTTTTTGTTTTTTCGGGATTTTTTAAATCGGGATTTTGTCACCAACCCCTACAACGCCAAACAAATCTCAAATAAACTTCAGAACATCGAAAATCCTCTTAAAATATTGCAAATATCCATTTTTCACTAATTCTGAAACACCATGCAACTCAAAACCTTGCAAATTACATACAATAACAATAATCTTGAATTATCTCGAAAGTTCGAATAATTCCGAACAATTATAGAACTTATAACAATCTCGATATCCAAAAAAAAACGAATATTTCTGAAAATCTTCCATAAACTGTCTCGAATAATTTTAGGAAAATTTGGAAAAATTTCAATACTTAGTAATCCAAAAGCAAAAAAAAAACATTTTATTTAAAGTATCTTTTACAAAAAAAAATCGAATAACATCGAAAATCTCGAATAATAGGCTTGAAGATGTCGAAAAATTACCAAACACATAGAAAATCTGTACATGTGTAAGTCGGTAATGTATATGACGCAAATCACCATCAAAAATCGAGAAACTCGAATAATTCCTATTATAAACAATTCTATGATTGGCTAACTTATCCGAGAAAAAAAAAACAGAAAATCAAACCCCCACTTGAGGGGTATAGAATCAATGGCGGCAATCTCCATTTTTTTGAATGGCTACGAACAATTGACCGTGAGAGAAAAATTCATTTTCTAGATTCAGACCTCAAACACTTAAGGATTGGCCTTATGATTTGTTGCTCATCATGTGGAATGCAATACGAATCGGAAATTAAATTCGTTTAAACTCCAATAGGATATCGGTTGGGATAATTGAACTTTCCATATTGAGAATCGTCGCGTGAATCACATTGCCCAAGAATTTTCTCCCCACCAAAAGCATTCCGTTACATAGTTTTGGTTCGTTCCTTCAGTTGTAAATTGTGCGGTGGCAAGCCAAGCAGATCCAGTGAGTTTAAAAATTCAGTTGGATAGTTGGTTGTTTCGTCTTCGTTTGTTACACAGTCGATAGATTTGAAGAAATGCAGTGGACAACGATTTGATTTCGAATTGTGAAGTTTAAGTTGTAATTTTTACATCCCGCAGCTTGAGTGGATTTACATGTTTTGCACTAGCTTTGATTTTTCATCGGGTTTTATTGCTAATGTCGAACTTCCAATTTTTGTAATGGATTTAAAGACACAAAAGTCATTTTTATGATGAATTTCACATCTAATTTAAACATTATTTAAAACTGCTGGTCACTTTAAATAGTATCGCTTACATTCCTTAAATCGAAAGTGCCATATGATCCTGGTGGCTTTATATTTTGTTGTGTGGCACTTTTCCCAATCCATATTCACGCAGTCTTCTCCCAAATGCACTATAGTGGCAGATCCCGATAAGAATGCTAAATATTTGTGATCCTGGAAATCGCTACGTGAACTTTGCAAACTACTGACAGATGGAACCACTTAATGTTTCAAGAATAAGAGTCTAAATTGTCTATAAAACTGAATTTCAAATCATCATCACAATAATTATTCTAAAATGTATAAAATTAAACTTTATATAAAAAAAACAGTAAATCCCAAAATCGCTTATAGAACTAGTATTACGAGTTTCGAGAATTTTTTCGGGTTGGTGCTTGGCAGGTGAAATTGAAATATAGATGGAAAACAATAAAATGGAATTTAATGAATATTTCAATGTGAATTTTATTACTCGGTAAAAATCGGTTAATAGATATTGAACCGATAGTTAACCCCAACTGACTTTTATTTTCCTTACAGAATCACGTTCAACAGTTGGCGTATAAATAAAACATTGCCAATAACAAGAGTTTACTGACAGAAAATGCAATATATGCCATCTATTTTTTAGTCGAAATTATCCAATAAATTTGCTTTGTACGTATTCTTCAACGTCATCTATATCCCAATTACCACAATTACCACAGAAAGTTTTCTGTTATTGCACTGGAGCAAAATATTATGTATTTCACAATTTAAAAAAAAAAGAACAACACTAACGACAAACAAAATGCCAATATTTCTTAAAACAAAAATATTAAATTAAAAAATAACAAAATTTATTAAATTTTATTTTTATTTAATTTTAACATTTTTCACTTAACAGCACACAAAAAAAAAAACCTGAAATGAAATTTTCATTACATTTTTTACACAGCCAAGATACTTGTAGTTATAGTACGATACATATACCAAATACATACAGAATTGGAGGGGGTGAATAATACTAAACAAATAAACAAACAATTTTCCTGGGATGAGGTATACCTCAGAACAAACACACAAACAACACCGATATTACAAAACCGAAAAGCATGAAGTAAATAACATCCCTCATATAATAGCGTATAAGTCACGTTTTTACTTAAATTATTATTATTACAGCGATCTTCTTATTTTGTGTGTTTAACACAATACAAGACAAGAAAGACGAAGATCCAAAAATACAATTCAATTTGTCATTGAAAAATAAGAAAATTGACAAAAAAAAAAATAAAAAAATTGAAATAGAAAATTAAATTAGAGCTTTTTAGCAAACAAGCTTACCGATCGTAGACAAGCTGAATTTACTCGTGTACAAATAAATAATTTATATATGTACGTATGTATATAGAAAATATAAAAATTTAATTTTGCCTATTAATTCCATAAATTTATCTTAACATCAATTAAATTTTATAATCAACCCTTCATAATATATAAAATTTTATTTTCTAATCTAATCCAAATTAACTTTTTTCTATATTCACACACAATCATACACAAAAACGTCGTATTACATAGACAATTTGATAAGGTAATTTTACGAATTTTTTACACATAAATACCTAAACATGTTACATTTTTTTTTTTTGCTGGTGTTAATCAAAAGATGTGTTATCAAAATTAGATGGAGATAAATTTATCAAAGCTCGTAAATTTTCTTTTTTATTTGTGCTTTCATATTTTTACTCTTTGTATATATTAAATACGAGTAGCAGAGATATTTATATTTATACATATGTATTGTACATATATAGGATTAGATACACGTACATACGTATTCAGATATTTATGAGTCAGGGGTTAAAATGTGAATTAGAAGTAGAACATATTAAATTTTTTATGAGTTACCTAGTTGAATGGGAGTGAGTTTTTTAATTTTATTTTTTCATTAAACATCAATTAAATTATAAAATAATTATTTCATTTGTAAATAAAAATGAAAAGATTTTGTTGATTCATCACTCATCAGACAAAAAGATTTAATTAGACGAATGGTTATATTAGCTAGTATATTTCATTCTAAATAAAAGGTTTCATTCGGTGAATTCGGATCTGAAGCATTAGGACACAGACGATAAAGCAGTCTAGAGCATTATATGGTGTTGTGATAATATTCGCCCTGGCTAAGTTTCCTGCTATCCGCAGCAATTGCTTTAAGTTTAAAACATTTTTAATTTCGAAATCAAGCCCACTATTCATATATGAGCCACTGATTACAGTGAATTTAATAAAAACATAAAATTAATCAAAGGGCTTAACCTTAATCCAATACTCAAGGTTGTCATATTCTAGCAATTATCCAGAAAAATCCGAAGGTTAGAAGATGCTGGATAAGAAATAAAGCAGTCTAAATGAGGATTTAAAAAGGCTTAATGAAGTACTATCAATTCAACTCTATAATTATATAAAGGAATGAATTTTATATCCTTTATGTAATTATAGATTTGAATTGATAGAATTTATAAAATTCATAAAATTTATATTTATGACCAAAAACTTTTAATTCTGTAATTTTTTAAACTCTAAAAATTCAGTAGTAGTTCCTTAAAACTCTATAAAACCTTTATGTTTTGTAAATTCGATGAATTCTATAAATTCTACAAATTCAATAAATTTTATAAATCCTAACAAGTGTAGAATTTACAAAATTTCACTTCGGGAACTGAAAATATACGAAATGTAAATGAACGAATATTAAGAAATTCCACCCAACAACAAAATGTTCTTAAACCGCTGAATATATCTTCAGATACCTTCGGATATAGCCAAAATTATGTAGCGACTTCAGCATTATCGTACGATTTTATGGTTATGTCTGATGTAAGACACCACTGTAGCTCATTATATGTATGTATGTCTCGAGACTAAGCATAATAAAAGCTGGCTAGCCAACTGCTTTGTAGAAAGTTTTGATGCAAAATTTAAATAATTGTTTTCTTTTGGATAACAGCCGTAATGCAAATATAGTGATTATGAAATTATAACATATATTGGAGATAAATAAGGAAACGTTAAAAGCAGCTACCCCGGTATTCGGGTAGTTAAACCGAGTACCGGATACCAGCGATTAAGAGCCCTATTCCATAACAATTTACTCATTCGTCTTTTTCATTGTTATGGTAGATTTGAATTTTTATATTTTTGATTAATGATTACGATCGATTACGTCATTTTGGTGCAAATGGGTATGAATATTGCATTCATTGGTTACACCATATATCACTCACCCTCCTGATACAGCGTTATATATAGAACTATTTTGGAATTTTTTAATTGACAGTTACGTAAGCCAGTTTTAGTCGGTCGACAGCTATTGATACATTTTTACCTTTGTAATCAAAAACAAAATATTTGCGTGCGGAATCTTCGCTTAACTAAAAATAGCCCTTCATATGGTGGGGTTATTCCTGTTTTGACTTTGTCCACCCGAACGAATACATGGTCACAGTCCGTTAAGTTTTTTTTTTAATGTAAACGTTGCCCTGAAGGCTATATCACGAATCTTTGGAAACGACGTTACGCATCGACTCACGTAATTGTTCGACCAGTGAAGTTGGCTTTGTCGATAGCGTAGGATTTGGATACATTATGAGTTCTCCTGGGACCTGTAAAATGAATGGAAGTTCCTCAGTCTAATTAGGGCAATGTGATCTAGAGATACAAAGAGGCTTTTAAATGGCAATGTAGACGTTTTACCATACCGTTTGCCTACGGGCGATATTTTGTTGTTCGTATTCTGTGAGAACCCAACACTTTGGCAAGCTCGAAATGTATACTGGTCGACGAAAACTCTAATTACGGTGGAAGCTCCCATATCAGCCAGGGGTAATGCTTCTGGCTAGCGCATAAATCTGTGCATTATCGTAAAAATTTAAATATTTCCGTTTGATCGAAGTAATGGGCCGACCAGATCTAGATGAATATGTTCTAACCTGCCGGAAGGAATATTGTCTTAGCCATATTTTGAACGTGTGTGTCGATTAACCTTCGACTTCTAGCATGGAAAGTAAGTTTTGGACCAATAACAAAACAACCCGTATCTACATTCATACCTGGCCAGAAATATTTTGACGTAATTATGTTGCGCCGGTGACGATCAGAAAATGTAATTTTGTTTTAAATGTCCCATCGCTCATCGCTTGCGCTATGGGGCGAGTTGGTTTCCTCGGTTTACGTTCGGCTTTTGGCCAAATGGGCAACCTTTGAATTTTTTGCTTCGATTTCCAAATGTTCGTTGGCACTAGCAAAGCCAGTAACCAATTGTTTGATTAGATTCATCGCGAGATCCAGAGCGCCGGTTGTCTCTACTGTTCGAGCGGTGCCTGGATCGTGACTGGTTATTATTCTCGATTGAACCTGGAGGTTAGTTGGTCAATGGATTTTTGAAAGCTAGCAAGGGTAATTTCTGTTTGACTTATGTGACAAGTGGGGTTAGGCTGAAAGCCAGCTTCCACTTGGTACATCTTGGCGGTTTGATTCCTGCAGCTCGGTCAGGTAGAGGGAAATGGTGTGGGTAGAGGCACCCACAAGTAAGATCTTATTACCCGCATGATTTTTGATATGGCGGCAGGCCTAAATATTACCTTGGTGCTGAGTTCAATTAAAATTTGTAACACGTGCCGGCTTGAAATTACGAAAAGATCTGCCGAAAGAGTAGAAAGACCAGAAAATGTTGACATGGTTGACAAAAATCACAGGTGTCGCCTCAATTATCATCCTCACCATCGTCAATATCATTAGCATCATCAAAATTATTTGATTTTTTGAACAAAACTAATTTTATAAATGAATTAAATAAAATTCTTCCACTAATTGGAGTTGCACCAATTACCATCGACAAAATTAAAAAGTCACAGTCGTACTGCCGCAGTGTAATTGACCAAATACCAAAGAAACTGGCAAGCAATATTTTTGAAATATCGTTGGACTCCACTGAATCTGAGCCTGAAAAAGCTAGTAGTGAAAATGATATGGTGAGCCAGTTAAAAGTTAAATTTGCTGAAGCATAGCTTTATTTGAAAGTATGTAAAATTGTCTTTCTAAAGAGCTATTACAAGGGAAAATCGGACAAGAAATACTAAGGATCCACGTAAGTGGAAGATGTCACCGAGTTTTTACTCAAATTATATATTTTTTTATCCAGACTAACCATCTCCCTCAATTTCAAAATAATTGCACACCTTGCTTCGATATGGGCATCTGATTTCGCGTGGAATGGATTTTGCTTCACTATATAAATTTGTCCGCTTGCCACGGGTGGGGGCTATGGCAACAAATTTATTTCCTTGTTTAATGATTTAAAGTAAACCAAAAGCTCATCTCTGTTTACCATCGGTCGTGGTTACCAGTTTGATACTGCTCTCGAAATTTCCTTTATTGCCTTTTATAAATTATCTTCATTCTTGTGTATTCTGTTTATGACCCATAATCATCTGGAATGTTTTGTGATTTCTTTATATTCTAAATAGATTTATACGTTTATTCTCGCATGCCAATTATCGAGACAAAAATGTTACAGTTAATATCATCAGAATCAAAAATTTATTTCATATTAGCGGATCTCAATCACTTTTTGGATAACTTATCAAACATTAACTCTTTGGCTTTGTGAATTTCAATAAATTTAAAATTTTCAAAAGTTCAAATATCATAGATACGTAAATATGTGAGTATATAAATTTACGAATTAACTTCAATATTAAGCTCAATACTAATTTTGTAAAATGGGCGGATTAAAAATAAATTTAAACGGATCTCATCAAGGATTTGATATTTGTTTTTCCAACGGTAGTGTTGAATTGTGGCCAAAATGTAATAAATCCGAGTCACTTAGCTCATAAAGCTCAGTTACTTCAAGTGTTTATATGGAAAATGTGAAATTGGTCAACTATTCATCAACTTCATCAGAAAATATAACTGATGAACACGATAGAGTGGCCGACAATATTAAACATAAATTAAAATCTCTTGGAGATAAAAAAAAAAACTGCGAATGTACGGTAAGGATTACGTTGGTTTCAAAAAGAATGAGATTGGCAAGCAGCTGCAGAATATTAAACGCGATTCTAGATCCGTGATAACTCGAATTCTGTTACATTCAAATTCTGGTAAGACATTCTGATTTGAAGTATCTATTTTTGGCATAAAAAATTTGAATTCTGACGTGACATTGAATTTTGACATAACACATCGAATTCAGATATGCTATATCGATTTCTAACATAATTTATTCTATTCTGGTATAGTGTATCGACAAGATGTATAGAATTCTGATATACATCAAATTCTAACATAACGTATCTATTTCGGGCATACTGTACTGGCATCTGAAATTCAAATTCAGACATGATATATCGAATTCTGACATTACAATTAAACTCTGATATTTTATATCGATTTCTGATATGATAATCGAGAAGTGAACTTATCGAAATCTAAATCGAAGATAACTCAAATTCGAAGGTGGCGCATCAATTTTTGGCATGACAAATTTAAATTCTAACTGTGGCAACTTACATAAGATATAGAATTCTTTGATTTTCATTCTATTATGATTCATTACATAATATGAAAACTGTATGAGAAGCAGCTAGGGCAGATTCCGTAAAAGCTAAAAACTACCCAGAGGCGTTTTTAAAAATTGTACAATCCGGTGAATACACATTACAGCAAGTGTATAATTTCGATGAGATGAGTAACCCTAAAAACGAAAAAACAGGTCCAGGATTCAAGGCAGCTGAAAATCGAATTAGAATTTTGATTGGAGGAAATGCTGCTGGTCATCCCAAATTATTAATCGCTTCTAATCTATCATTCAGAACAGAAACTCCCCTGGCCTTCAAAAATATAAATAAGTCACAACTTAGAATTATTTGGCACTCAAATAAAAAAGGTTGGATGATTACACGAATTTTTGAGGAATGGTTAAATAATGATTTTGCAAATTCGGTTATAAAATCCAACACTAATCAAAATATTTCAAACAGGGCTTTTTTATTCGTTGACAATGCTCGTAAATGCCGTAGATATTTTTGAACCCTTAGATTGTGATAATGAGGATATTACCGCTGTTCACGCTAGTTAAAGAAACCAGCGATGCATCTGCGAAGCAAATGCTATTGAAGAATCTTCTAGTGCAAATCTTAGTAGCAGTTCCGATGAACAGTTCAGCAATTCAGACAATGAATTGTAAACTTCGTTAGATTTATAATTTAGATTTAATAAAAGTAAAAACAAAGCAACTGAAGATTGAATTAAAATTTTGATTGGGGGAAATGCTGCTGGTCATCACAAATTAATAATCAGACACTCTCCTGGCCTTCAAAAATATTAATAAGTCACAACTTGGAATTATTTGGTACTCAAATAAAAAAGGCTGGATGACTACACGAATTTTTGAGGAATGGTTAAATAATGATTTTTCTAAATTCAGTTATAACATTCAAAACTAAATTGATGTTTTTGAACCAACATTTTTTTTAAGTAATTCTGTAATAATGCATTAGTTTTGTCATATCACCTTCCAATTTTTCACAAACCGAGATTTTATCTGGCTGCAACTTGAGTTTAAAGGTTTATTTTCTCTTCGCACATCTAAGACCACTTTCCAGAAAACCTTTTGGGGCAGCTATAGCGAGGAGCAAGGATAATGTTTCCACCAGGGAAATGTCAGTGAAAACAAATGGGAAATGTCATTAATTGGGTCGACCGCATTGGAATACTGTGAAACGTATATTCAGATATCTGAAGAAAATCATTGATTTTTTCGATCAGTTAATGATAATTCAGATCTATACACAGTTTTTTGATGCTGATTGGGCCACCAACAATTTGATGATCGAAAGTCTTGCACTGGATATGTATGTATTCAAGCTGTAAAATTGTGAAATTTCTTGGGCAAGTAAAATGCAACTAACGATCGTACTCTCGGGTGCAAAGGCTGAATATATGGCAATCGCACTGGCGACTCAGGGAGCTATATGGAGTCGGCAACTAATGAGAGAGCTGTTGGATGAACAAATCAAAATTTAATGCGATAATCAAAGTGCGATCAACATCGCACACAATCAAATGTATAGCCGACGTACAAAACACATTGTTATACGTCTAACTTTGTTCGCGCAAAAAATAAATCATAAGTAAATTCAACTTCAATACAAGAATACCAATCAAATGATTGCGGATAATTTGACAAAACCCGTGAGCAAAGATAAACATGCCTTCTGCACGAAAAATATGGGCTTAGAATAGTCATAACGTTCAATTTTTTAGTTTAATTTTTTAATCACGTATTAATGCACTGAAAGATCCCTATTTTCAACAAACCAAATCACGAAATGGCTAATTGCAAATGTAAAAGAACGTGGCTCAAATACCAAAAATAAAAAATGTTTGCACTTACCAAGAGTATAGCAGAAATTGATTACATAACATTTTTTGTGCAGATATTAATGCGCGTATTGACATCGAAATAATTAGAACCTGGAATAACAACAATGTTTAAACTTTTAATTTATTTCAATACACTACTAAAAGTAAACAACATTACTGAAAACTTTCAAGCTCACCATAAATTATTTTAAAATACTCAGAATACATATTACATAATAAATTCACAAAACATAAAAATTGACACCTTATTCACAAAAAAATCAAAATGATACTAACTAAACATGACGCAACTAGATTTTGTTTTCAAATAAATCAATGAACGCACATTAAAAGTTTATTCATATCCAGAAATAAACGAAAACAAAAACGGTTGTAGATTTGAATTATTGCGGTGGTTATTCGAAATTCAAAATGAACGCAGGCAAAAGTTAATTATTCAGGTTGTATTCCAATTTGACTGTTGGATAAATTTAATATTAACGGTATTTTGTTGAGAAAAATTTAAATAAATCAATTTAGTTTTCATTTATTTTTTGTCCTTTTCTTTCCTACGTTTCAAATAAAGATTTTTTTTGCTTGATTTAGATCATGCGGTGCTTTTCATATAATGCAATTGTTGTTGTAACTTTATCAAGGAAATACGCTTACTGATTAGGCGTTTTTCTTTGGTAAACATTTTAAAATATACCGGTTTTACTGTTCGCTTTTGTGATTCTTCGCTGTGATTCATCGCTTTTGTGAATTTTTAGAAATTTCGAACAATTTTCAAAACCTGAAAAAAATTCAGAATTTTTAGAAATTTAAAAAATATCTAAATTGTGTGTGTTGACAAACGTGATTATTTTAGAATTTTTCGATTATTCGAACTTGTCGAACTCAAAATTTACAGGTGGTTGCGATTTTCTACAAAACTAGTGGTTTACCGAAATTTTTGTTCCTAAGCTTTCCGAGATTTGCATAGTATCGAGTTACATAAAGCTAGGGTAAATAAGGAGTAGGTTGAGTTTTAGGTTTTCGAGAATATTTGAGACTCTTCGACCCTAGAAATAATTTTGTATTAATGCAAATAGTGCAAATTTGAATGGCATTAGAATTTGAATGACATAAGACAGATTATTAAATATTGTTGATGTTTGGTAATTTATCGAGTTTGGTAATTGATACTTCACAAGGTGTAAAGTTAATATTTGTAATACGTGCTAAGCTACAAGCTTATCAAATTACGGGTGACGAATCGGAAATTCAGTTCTTCATTAACAGAAGAGAAATCCAAATTTTATGCGGTTACCGTGCATAAAATTACTTTCGTGGTAAGAGTAATGTTGCCTAAATCGGAATTTAAAGTCACAAATATATATGATCAATGGATATGTCATGTGCTATTGATTAATGGAAAATCAACAGGGAAATATTGCGGTTTAGAGAGTCGGATACCTAGGGACTGAAATGTTCCAGTAGTAATGAGCTTGCCAAGATTGCAGAGGTTTCGACTCCAGAGAGTCGCAGTTGCATAGTAAGGTGATTTTCAAAAAATCGAATTTTCTATAAAATGTATGGAAATTAAATTTGCATTGACACAACAATTACAGGGCCCGACACCTGTTTTTAGAGGTAGAAAGAACAGCAATCGGAGCACAATTGCAGATTTTGTTTTTTTGAGTCTGTTAATAGTCTATAAGCTAAACCCCGCTTAGGAAATTTAGGAATTCTCAAACGGAACTCTGGGACCTCGTTTTCTATATAAAAGAGTGACCGAAACTCCCGGAATTTCCCGGTTTTTGATTTAATTATTTAATAATAAATCCTGTAAAATCTCGGTTTAAGAGACTAATCGGGGGTTGGACTGTCTCTTATTCCCGACTATTTCTTAGATCCGAATGCAACCAATTTAAAACAATATCTCGTAAAACAGTTTATCCATGTACAGCACAAGTCAAATTCAGGCCTATTAGGAAGAAACTTTGCTATTTCTTAACCGATTATGGTGAAATTGAGCAAGCACGATGGAAATAGGATTCTTAAGTGAATTTTAGCTGTAGTTCTGAAATAGGGCCAATTAGTGAGAGACTAGGCTGTTTTTAACCGATTATGGTGTAATTCGATTTCCACGATGGAAATGGAGTTTTAAAATAAAATTTAGAAGAAGTATTGGAATATAGTCAGTTACCAAAAAACTTGGCTGTTTATTAACCGATTATGATGAAACTTGATTTTGAACCAAGAAAATAGAACTCTAAAATGGTACATATTCAGAAAAAATTCTGGAATATGGCCAATTAGGAAGAAACTCGGTTATTTCTAAACCGATTTTGAAGAAATTCGACAAATACGATATGAAATCGGTAAAGAAACAAATTAGTGCACTCCTAGTTGACCTTGTTTCAGAATTTTATTTAAAAATCATTTTAGAACTCTATTTCCGTCATGCTTGCAGAATTTAATCATAATCGGTTAAGAAATGGCAAGCTCCTTTCTAATTGGCCATATTGCAGAACTTCGTCGAAAACTCATGTTACAATCCCATTTCCCCCGTGCATGCTGTATTTCATTATAATCGATTAAGAAATACCTATGTTTCTTCCAAATTGGCCATATTCAAGAACTTCATGTAAAACTCATTTAGATTCCCATTTCCATCATACATCCTGTATTTCATCATAATCGGTAAAGACATTACCAAGTTACTTCCTAAAATGCCATTTTCAAGAACTTTATGCAAAACTCATCTTAGAATCCCATTTCCATCGGGCAAATAGAATTTCATCTAAATCGGCTAATAAATGATAAAGTTATTAATCGGGATGAATTTGGCAACAAAGGGAGTTTTCAAGCAAACATGGCACAAAAATAAAATATTGTTTGCAAAACCACATACATTTGACATAACAAAAAAATTTAGCATTTTGACAACAACAAAATATTATGTTTGTTGGCTTAATATAAAATTTAATTAAAATTGGGTATTTAAAATAAAGTTAGCTTAATTTGACGTTTGTCTTAGTTTGTTCTGAATTTTAAAGCTTAAAAGCTCTAATTAATATGCAAGTTGTATAAACAAATGATTCTCGATAAGTCCAAAATCTCAAATAATTCGACAAGAAAACAATTATTGGTGATCCTTTTCTATCCTAAACATAAACTTTCACTACCAAAATTTCGTATTTTTACGTGTTTACATAATCGCGTTACAAAGTCACTATAGACACATAGGTTATAGATTTCATGAGAATAAATATGCAAAACAAAATGTCACTTTCAGCGTAACTAACTAACTTCCAAATTAATTCTAGAATCAAATATCAACATATAATTGGCTCAAAAGCTGATGTTTTAAAAAATCTGACAACTAATTATTGAATTTAAGTCTCAAATATATTTTCTAACACTTTTCAAAGAATAATCACACTCAAAGCTGCAAAACTGTTTAGAATTTTTTCAAGAGAATTTCATTAAAATTTAATTTTTTATTCCAGAAAACTTCAATTTCTTAACAACAAATTACATCCAAACTTCGTAATCTTCCATATAAAATTAATTAAAATAAATTCACTAACCGTTAACATGCGTTTAAAAAAATTTGCATCCACCCTGTTTTACTGTTTAAGTGTCACATTTAAAAACTAAAAAAATTCACTATATTCATAAAGTTCTAACTTCCAACCACACAGGTATATCACAATTGTTAAAGCGCATAATCTTAATTCACAATATTTTCACTTTTTTTTTTTGTACTTTCACTTGCACGTTTCAATTACAACTAATTAATGGACTAACAAAATCCGACCAAGCTAATAATATCCGGTTTCTATTTTTGTTTGTGTTTAGTTGCATACGGTAAATTCAAAATTAAACATGAAACGATGAGTGAGTACAGCGGAGTACATAAGAAATTATAAAATAAAAACTGGAATATTGGTACAGTATACGTGAGCAGAAATATTGGTACAGTAATTAGGCCCGTAAACTGAGGTTTTATTGTAATATATTATCCATATGCGCGTTAAAAATCAAAAACCGGCTAATCCCGGGATTTCTCGGTCACCCTTTTTAGACAAAAACAGCATACCCGGATTCCATTCTAAGAAACCCTAGTCAGGAGTATGTGCACTACAAACAAGACTCAAACGGAGATGATTTCTGAACCACAGGCAGAAGTTGTTTAATCATCTGTTAAAATCCTTTCAGCAACTTAGACTCTACACGCAAGCGATGATATGATTTTGACGTTTTGTATTTAGTCGATACGATGTATCAACACGGTTACTCGTTTCCTGTACAACTGATTTTCCGTTAGGTCGTTTTTCAAATCTTTGAGAAGTTTGAGATTCTTCAGAAGAATCATCCTCAGCCTTTCTACTAGAGTCACTAAACTCAAAGCTTCTAGTTGCTTAATGGAATTATCCAATTCACCCTTTTCCTCGATGTATTTAAGAACAAATGTAGCCACAACTTTAAAATATTCAATTTCGTAAATAACAATACTTTGTCACCTGTGGCCAAACTACATTACCTGAAAGGATTTTTAAAGGGTGAAGCTGCAAATTTGATTCGACATCTCCCATTGTGTGAATCAAGTTACACCGAAGCTTGGGGCAAGCTCAAAGAGCGATACGATCGGAAAAATTATTGTCTGATGGAATTGATTCAACTATGTTCACAAATCAATCTACTCTACAAAGTTCTAATGTGAAATCATTACGCAATTCGGGCAATGGGTAGCAGTTGGGAATCCAAGGATCCGTGGTTAATCTTTATATTGTTAAATAAATTGGACTTGGAAACACAGCAGCCTTGGGCACAAGAGTCGAAAGAAACGGAGAATCCCACTATTTCACAATTTTTAAGTTTTTTGGATTTAAGATGGCGCATACAGTTGCGAAACGAGGACCGACATCATTGCCTAAACATAGTCAGTTTAAGGGTAATAAGACACATCTATATACAATCAGCATTACTCGAAGTACATGTCCAGTGTGAGCTGAAGATCATTTAATATTTCAGTGTCAACATTTTCGGGATAAAGAAATCTCAGTACGAAGAGATGTAGTGCAAAAACATCATTTATGTTTAACTGTTTAGGGCCAAACCATACTACCGCCAACTGCTCGTCGAAGGCACGATGCTACGTTTGTCAACAAATGCACCATACTTTACTCCATCTGAAAGATAAGGGACCATGTCAATATACCATGAATACCGTTAACAAAGATGAATTCCATAACACCGTAAAAGTAAGGTCAGCATATTGCTCTACGATCAATCAGTGCAATAATGAACTAACTCAGCCAGAAACTTGCAGCACCAGTAAATAAACTGTCTGCCGATTATTCACTCCGAGTTTGAGTCATTCTTCAGTAAGTTTAAAGCCGAGACAATCAACAGCGGATTCAACAAATACATCATCATTGAATTTTTTTAGTAGTTCTTTACCAATGGAAACATTATTATCAACGATCACCGTGTTGATTGCTGATCGATATAATCACATGCATAGAGTCAGGGCTCTCTTAGACAGCGGTTCACAATCTACGCTTATATCCGAAAATACTGTCCAACGTATTGGTTTGCCTAGAACAGCTGCTCCATATATTATTAATACTTTTCGGTCATCAAAAGCTGGATACACTAACGGCTGTACAACCCTCAGATTGGTATCCAATCATAACCATGAAAATTCAATCACCACAGAAGATACCTCTAGCTTCTTTTGATTTAACCAAGTGGCCACAATTAAACCAATTAAGATGGGCCGATCCTTTGGTTGGTTCACCAAATGATATTGACATCATCCGTCATGAAAGTCTTCAAAGTTTCCATACAACAATTGATGCGTTGGATTCGGAAATCCAATTGCTCGACCAATTTTGGAAGGTGGACGATATTCAGGATATGTCTATACAAAGGGTAGAAGAGCATCCATGTGAGAAACATTACATTGATACTACCACAAGAACATCAAACGGACGCTACATAGTGCGGTTACCATTTATAAAAGCACCGGAGTCGCTTGGTCATTCATTGCATAACGCTACCAAACGGCTTTTCAGTATGAAACGAAAATTTACGAGAAACATGGAATTCGCAACCGAATATAAAACATTCATGGATGAGTACCAACAGCTGGGTCGAATGGAAGTAGTACCAAAGGGTGAGATCAATCGACACAATTTTATTTACCACACCATGCTATCGTAAAAGAAGCAAGCAGAACTACAAAACTTAGAGTGGTCTATGATGGATCGTGTAAGGCGAGCCATGGGTATCTCTAAACGATATTTTAGCATGTGGTCCAACAGTCCAATTGATATAGAGAAGATGTATCGGCAGATCCTTATTCATCCTGATGATGCTGATTATCAACGAGTGGTTTGGAGAGGCAGCAACAATCAAGATATCGAACATTACCGACTGCTCACTGTAACATATGAGACGAGTTGTGCTCCTTTTCCAGCAGTTCGTACGTTGCATCAGCTCGCTGATGATTATAAAAATGAGTATCCCGAAGCGTCAACCATTTTAAAACGCGACTTTTACGTGGATGATTTGATTACTGGTAGTAATAATCTGGAAACCGCAAAAAACATTTATCATCAAATGTCAAACTTAGTAGCGAATGGTGGATTTACATTGAGGAAGCAACAAAGAGGCAGCATCCATGTAACAGACATTATCGCTTCAGCTGCACCACTGGGCGTAGTTGAACTCAATTGGGCAGAAAGAATATACATCAAATGGGCACAAATCGTAGCAAATTATTGTTATTGACACCATTTCTCGACGAACATGGTATACTGCGCGTCGGTGGCCGATTAGAGAATGCATCGTGCTCGTTTGAAACTAAAAATCCGGCAATTCTACCAAAACGGCACGTAGTAAGCAAATATCTAATTGATGAATATCACAAACGCTATTTCCATTCCGGTTTGGCTTTGCTGGCATCACTAGTAAGTCAACGATATTGGATATTGGATTGTAGAAGATTAGTAAGGACTTACATCGTAAAATGTATTACCTGTTTCAAGTCTAAACAGCATCAAAACAGCCAATTAATGAGAAATCTTCCTAACTTTCGAGTGAACGCAAGTCGCCCATTTCAATACACGGGCGTCGACTATGCTGGCCCTATTTATATGCGTAGTCGTCAAAGCGGTTCATATCGAAGTAGTCACCGCCTTGAGCACCGCTTCATTTATTGCTGCATTGCGCCGTTTCATAGCGAGGCGAAGTCTACCCGGTGAAGTGATATCAGACAATGGCACAAATTTCGTGGGCCGCAGAAAGGTACTAGGAGAATTATTTTGATTGTTTAGTAATGAAGTACAACATTTCAAATTAATTAATGAATTTTTGCCTCCACAGAAGATTTCGTTTCGTATCATGCCAGCTCGATCGCCACATTTTGGCGGGCTCTTGGAGGCCAATATCAAATCAATGAAACAGCATCTGAATAAGGCAGTTGGGTCTACCGTATTCACATACGAACAATTATATGCTGTATTTACCGAAATTGAAGCATTATTAAATTCGTTCTGGCCATTTTTTGGTTGGCGCTCCGTTGGTAGCGTTACCAGAACCTGATTTGCAGCATTTGAAACAGTCAAGATTATCGTTTTGGCAGAGCCTACAGGTGTGAGTACAGTCATTTTGGATGCAGTAGTCACTTGACTACCTTACTTCACTATAACATCGACCTAAGTGGAAGCATATACACATTTAAATGTAGATGTTGGTCGGCTGGTTTTACTACGTGAAGACAATTTACCTAAATCAACATGGTTGTTGGGTTGAATCATAGCCGTTCATGTCTCTCCTGTAGACAACCTAGTAAGAGTAGCAACCGTTAAAAAACTATGAACGGTGAATACAAATGACCAGTCGTCAAACTTATTCCATTGCCACTTTCCGATAAAGAAGTCCGACATTTTCGAAATTTATAG
Source organism: Tipula helvola (assembly GCA_963556165.1). Lineage (NCBI taxonomy): Eukaryota > Metazoa > Arthropoda > Insecta > Diptera > Tipulidae > Tipula > Tipula helvola. The sequence goes on along the minus strand of OY744483.1, from coordinate 301,240,699 downwards.
TTTTATAAATTTTCATTTTATACATACATATGTATCATTATTGTAATTGTAACTATTATTTATTGTATGATATATTTAAATTCATTTTTTGGGATAAGCAATCCAGAATACTGATCGTACCGCCAAATCTATCTTTGAATTCATCGAATTAATTCAATTTTCGGGGGCAGTATGTTTATGCACGCAAAAACTATATTTATAAAAAAATTGAATTAATTGAATTGTTCTAAATTCACATAATTACTTGTCAATTATCCACATAATTGACATGCAGATTTTTATAGCACTAAAGCAAGTGTAGTGTAAGTCCACCTTTAATTCGGCTTTGCCGCTAGGTGGTACAATTGTAAAATCTTGTAATCACCCATTTTTTTTGTATATAACTTTTTTGACGGACATACTTTTTTTTGTTGGTTTTTCGATCATTATTCTGTTGGCTTCTCTGTTCTTTAGTATGTTGTCCAATAAAATATATTGTTAAACAAACTGGAAGTTATTGATGTTTATTTATAAGCAACTGAACTGGGGTCAATTCATTATCATTGTGCAAACAAGGTTAATCTACAAAATGTTTCACTTTTATGTTTCTAGGGAGTTTCAGGTGCTTATTACATAAATTAAAAAAAAATCGATTTGTTCGTCTACCACTTTATTTATATTACATATTTCGTTTAACAATCAGATGTTTGATGCAACCAATATATTACCTCAAATTTATGAATACAGGCTAGATGTGGGCTCTCCTTCTATATCTTCTTGCATATAAAAATCGGGACTATTGTACAAGTTGAAATCTTCATCCCGATTTACATCTACTGGTGCATGTATAAATTCTCCATAATTTACCTCCTCGTCTCTGGGATACCTTAGTACGAGAATGAATTTTACATTAAAAAAATAAATTAACAAAAAAAAATAAATAAAATTACCTTGTAGGTGATTGTAATCTGGGCGTTTCATCAATCTCGCGCAATACTTCTCCTACCTCACTGATATTTTCTTTTACATCTTCATCAAGCAACTTTTTAGATATGAGTTTTGTATTTCCTAATACGGTTCCCTTTAAAATATCCATAATATTGCGTACATTTTTAATCAATCGTAAATCCCTGTGCCATTCGTGGTTGGCATCAAAAAATTCATCCGATATAAAGTGTTTTAAGTCAATTTGGCCACTTATTTGATCGCGATCGTAATTTTTTTTTAACATATACAACATAAACGAATCGTTGCCCTTCATACCACTTACAATTTTTACAGTATCATCTTTTTTATAGGTTAAATTATACTGGCCGGGTAATTGATTCCAGCTGATTGGTAATACCTCCAAAATATTAAACAATTCCTTATCATCATTTTTCACTATTTCTACACAATCATAATCTAATACTTTGGTAAGTGTATAGTGCGTAAATAAAATAAGCAAATCGGATTTGTAAGCCAATTGGTCTAAATGCAACTTTAATAGAATTTCTAAGCCGACATAATCCGACATGTTACTGTAATCAACACTTTGTTCGGTCATTTTATGTTTATAAATTTCAATTTGATTTAGCACCAACAATACGTTAACGTATGGTCACCGCGTTTGGTTAACTAACTTAAATTCCGTTTGCTCGCGATTTATATTTTTAATTTCGTTTTTATTATCTTGTTGCGAATACTTTTTTCATGTGAAAGAATGATCGTTACGCTTAATACTATTACGAACGATCGTTACGCTTAATAATATTACTATTATTTATATTACGTATACTCCCAAAATAATATTTTTTTTTAAAGATAACAAACATGTGCGCGTGTTCACCAATTATTTTATTTATAACGCACATGATTCTGGTGATTTTGTTGTGTGTAGGGATTTCAATGCAAAGCATATACTCATTGGGGGTATATTAGGGCTGATTCAATTGAAAAAATTCTGTATCAAGAGTTATTGAAACACTGTTTTAAAATAAGATTTCCTTCTACCCATACTTTCTATCCTGCCTCTGGTAAAAGTTGCTTCTCTACGCTCGATTTAATCTTAACAAAAGTTAACCATAAATTTGATCAAGTATATGCTTCCAGTGATTTAGCATTTGATCATATATGTTTTAAAATTTAGTAATGAATATAAATTTTAATGTTTTTCTAAGGCAAATTGGCCTAAATTTCAACTATTTATCAATAATTTGAACTCTGCTGTAGGTACAGGATCATAATCACCCAGTCTTTTAGATTCCGGTGTTAAACTAATAACAGCCATTATAGATTTAGCCAAAAACCAATCAATTCCTAAAATTAAAACTTTGAAACATACTGACTAATCACTACTAATCGACATATAGAAAGCTATGAGAATCAAAAATATTTGGCATCGGATCAACGAGAAAGAAGACGTTGTTGAACAGCGAAGCAATAAATAAAACCATTACCTGGACAGTTTTGATCATAGTACTAAGGCATTTGGAAGCTGACTAAGTTGTTTAAGAACCAAACACTCTCTTTACCGCCTAATGTATAAACAATGGTCGTATGTTAGCTGGAGAATTTTCCAAATCTCACAATATAAAAAACTTACTCAGTGATGCTAACACTTTTTCATTTTCTGAGGTTGATGATGCACTTGAATTTCTCAACAGCCGATATTTTGCTGTTAATAAAATTCCGTATACGTCCTCTCGTGGGTTAAAATGTATTGCTAAAAAGTTCAAAAATAGTAAAATCCCAGGTGAAGAGCAGATTAACAACGTAATACACCAATACCTCACTTTGCGACGGTAATACGTTCCATAAAAATGCGTCGCAAATTGAAACGTCGCAAACTGAAACGTCGCAATTCGAATATTACTACATATTCATATTAAAAATATTTATATTGATTGTGGATTATTTTACTATTTATTAAAATAAATTATATGTTTTAATTGTCTTTTATTTAATTTAATTTTTTAGATTCCTTTTAGATTTCCTACACAAACTAGAATACACAGCCAATTCACTTGCATGGGCAGTAAAACTCAATGAAATGAGCCGTTCGTTTCCATATTTTGTTAAAACGAGATAATGAAAGAATAGAAAAACAATAAATCCAAAATTATACGGGATTTTGTAATTTCCTATTTATTGCACGAGTGGTAGGGATTCATTTTTTTTTTATTTTCATAATAAATTATTTACCGTTAGAAAGATTATACTCTCATTTATCTCTTGTTATCATTAACTTGATTTGTTGAAAAAGAGGCTTATTCCAATTTCAAAATAAACGACTCAAATAATCAAATGTATGTAGTAATGTGACATTCCCCGATAAACGTTCAATATAACTGAATAACCTTCATGCATTTCCAGAAAAAAAAAACATTTATGTAACGACACAAAAAAAATTTAAGCGACGCAAACTGAAATTTGGTAGTAAAAATGTACCGTCGCATTTACGAAACGTCGCAACTTGAATCGTCGCAAATCGGGGTATTGGTGTACTTAAAAAATGTCCTAAACAATGTTTTGTATTTTTGACATATTTGTTAAATACATGCCTACGAATTAACTACATACTATCCTAAACCTTGGAAGACTGGTTCTGGTATAGTTGTAACCGTAATGCCTAATAATTATAGGACAATAAGTCTCATATGCACATTGAGTAAAGTATTTGAAATTGTATTATTGAACAGGTTAGAAGACTCCTGCCGGACAAATAACGTTCTTCCTATAACGAACAATTTGGTTTCAGATGAGTCTATTCTACAATTCACCAAGTAAAACGTTTATCTAATGACATTTCTCAAAACTTTGAAATGAAACATTCTTCTGGTGTCATTTTACATGACATCGAGAAGGCTTTTGATAGTGTTTGGCACCAAGCATAAATCCATAAACATCTCCAGGTAAATTTTCCCATTTATCTTATTAAAATATTGCAATCGTGTTTAGCTGATATACGTAGATTCTTTAAGGTGAAGATTGGAACTCATTACTCTGAAAAGTTTTCAATCCCAGCGGGGGTTCCCATGGTGTAGTATTAAGTCCACGGTTATTTAATATTTTTACACATGATATACCAAAACTTCATAATTGCTAACCCAAATTTAATTATGAATAGATTGGAATCTGCATTCACCATTTTACTTAAGTATTATCACAAATGGAAGCACCTCTTCTGTTGACTACGTATGAAAACGTACGTAAAAATGTAGCGTGGATTTTATTTTTAAAAGAATAAAATAAAAGAAATTCGATAATGGAGAATCCAAATCCGGCGAAGATGTGTATGGAAGGTAATTTATCCGTAAATTGGGCGAAATTTAAAAAAAGTCTGGGGATTTATTTGTGAGTAGACCATCAAACTACCAGTAACGTACCTCTAAGCATCATGATAATTCAAGGAAAAGCGAAGCACCTTCACATAGATTTGGTAGCTAGTCATGGTGAAACAACTTGCACGGAGCTGTTTTTAGCTAGCAAAGGGTGGTTTGATCGATTTAAACATTCATTACATAATATGAAAACTGTAGGAGAAGCAGCTAGTGCAGATTCCGAAAAAGCTAAAAACTATCCAGAGGAGTTTTTAAAAATTGTACAATCCGATGGATACACATTACAGCAGGTGTATAATTTCGATGAGATGGGTAACGCTAAAAACGAAAAAACAGCTCCAGGATTCAAGGCAGCTGAAGATCGAATTAAAATTTTGATTAGAGGAAATGCTGCTGGTCATCACAAATTATTAATCAGAAACTCTCCTGGGCTTCAAAAATATTAATAAGTCACAACTTGGAATTATGTGGTACTCAAATAAAAAAGGCTGGATGACTACACGAATTTTTGAGGAATGGTTAAATAATGATTTTGCAAATTCAGTTATAAAATCCAAAACAAAGATGTTTTTGAACCAACATTCTTTTTACAATAATTCTGACCTCCTAAATCTGAAATTGGCATTAGTTTTGTCCTATCACCTTCCAATTTTTCACAAACCGAGTTCTTATCTGGCTGTAATATGAGTTTGAAGGTTCATTTTCTCTTCGCACATCTAAGACCAATTTTCAGAAAACCTTGGGGCAGGCAATGGGAAATGTCATTAATTGGGTCGACCGCATTGGCATACTGTGAAACGTATATTCAGATATCTGAAGAATATCATTGATTATAAACACATTTTTCGATCAGCTGATGATAATTTGGATCTATCATATATACAGTTTTTGTGATACTGATTGGGCCACCAACAATTTGATGAACGAAAGTCTTGCACTGGATATGTATGTATTCAACCTGTAAAATTGTGAAATTTCTTGGGCAAGTAAAATGCAACTAACGATCGCACTCTCGGGTGCAAAGGCTGAATATATGGCAATCGCACTGGCGACTCAGGAAGCTATATGGTTTCGGCAACTAATGAGAGAGCTGTTGGACGAACAAATCAAAATTTAATGCGATAATCAAAGTGCGATCAACATCGCACACAATCAAATGTATAGCCCACGTACAAAACACATTGTTATACGTCTAACTTTGTTCGCGCAAAAAATAAATCATAAGTAAATTCAACTTCATTAAAAGAATACCAATCAAATGATTGCGGATAATTTGACAAAACCCGTGAGCAACGATAAACATGCCTTCTGCACGCAAAATATGGGCTTAGAATAGTCATAACGTTCAATTTTTTGTTTAATTTTTTAATCACGTATTAATGCACTGAAAGATCCCTATTTTCAACAAACCAAATCACGAAATGGCTAATTGCAAATGTAAAAGAACGTGGCTCAAATACCAAAAATAAAAAATGTTTGCACTTACCAAGAGTATAGCAGAAATTGATTACATAACATTTTTTGTGCAGATATTAATGCGCGTATTGACTTCGAAATAATTAGAACCTGGAATAACAACAATGTTTAAACTTTTAATTTATTTCAATACACTACTAAAAGTAAACAACATTACTAAAAACTTTCAAGCTCACCATAAATTATTTTAAAATACTCAGAATACATAATGGGCCCGATTCTGCAACGTTAAAATTTATGTTATGTTATTTTATTTCCCCGCTTCCTATATGAATTTGTATTGAAAAAACAAAAATTAAATAACATAACATAAAATTTTGGAAGGCAGAATCGGGCCTATTGTAAACACATTTTTATTTTGACGTTTATTGAATGTTTTAATATACGACATGTAGAATATTGACTATCTGCACCAGATAATGCCCCGTATTCCGGCATCATAAAATCCATGTTATGTTATTTTATTTCCCCGCTTCCTATATGAATTTGTATTGAAAAAACAAAAATAACATAACATAACATAAAATTGTAAATCCCAGAATACGGCCTAATATTACATAATAAATTCACAAAACATAAAAATTGACACCTTATTCACAAAAAAATCAAAATGATACTAACTAAACATGACGCAACTAGATTTTGTTTTCAAATAAATCAATGAACGCACATTAAAAGTTTATTCATATCGAGAAATAAACGAAAACAAACGATTGTAGATTTGAATTATTGCGATTACGTTTCAAATAAAGATTTTTTTTTGCTTGATTTAGATCATGCGGTGCTTTTCATATAATGCAATTGTTGTTGTAACTTTATCAAGGAAATACGCTTACTGATTAGGCGTTTTTCTTTGGTAAACATTTTAAAATATACCGGTTTTACTGTTCGCTTTTGTGATTCTTCGCTGTGATTCATCGCTTTTGTGAATTTTTAGAAATTTCGAACAATTTTCAAAACCTGAAAAAAATTCAGAATTTTTAGAAATTTAAAAAATATCTAAATTGTGTGTGTTGACAAACGTGATTATTTTAAAATTTTTTGATTATTCGAACTTGTCGAGATTATTCGACGTGTTCCTCAAAATTTGCAGGTGGTTGCGCTTTTCTACAAAACTAGTTGTTTACCGAGACTTTTGTTCCTAAGCTTTCCGAGATTTGCATAGCATCGAGTTACATAAAGCTAGGGTAAATATGGAGTATGTCGAGTTATAGGTTTTCGAGAATGTTTGAGACTCTTCGATCCTACAAATAATTTTGTATTAATGCAAATAGTGCAAATTTGAATGGCATTAGAATTTGAATGATATAAGACAGATTATTAAATATTGTTGAAGATGTTCAGTAATTTATCGAGAGTGGTAATTGATTAACAAGGTGTTAAGTTGATACTTGTAATACGTCTTCATTAACAGAAGAGAAATCCAAATTTTATGCGGTTACCGTGCATAAAATTACTTTCGTGGTAAGAGTAATATTGCCTAAAGCGGAAATTAAAGTCACAAACGTATATGATCAATGGTGAATATGTCATGTGCATTTTAGACCCAAAAAAGACGTTAATAATTAATATTGTAAGACTCCCACAACACAAAAAAAATTTGATTTTTTTTGTGGCATTTCAATTCATTTAAAACCATCAAGCCTATGGTGTTTAAGCAATTCAGTCTTCAAATAATCATATGATTCAAATCCAAGCCTAATTACTTTAGAATTAACGCTAATATGATTCACGTTCCAAAACAAATTTCTCCTCGTCAAAGTCAAATAATCATTTATTAAAATAAATGCACGTAAAATGACCCTTTAGCTATACGGCAACATACATTTTTTATGATCTGAACATTTAATGTCATTAAACTGTAAAATTTGTGATAATCAACAATGTCACTTTTGACAACATTCAACTTGAGACCATTTTGTAGAATCGTGAAAATTGATTTGTCGAAATCATACCACAATTGAAGATTTTCGATTTTTGGGCTCTGAATTTGTGGTCGAAACCTTCAGTAGATTTTCAACCAAATTGATTTTTTACGAGTTTAGTAGAATTATTCGAGCGACACAAATTCCTATTACCATTGGGACAATAAACGATAAATATTTATCCGCGGGAAACTTGAACTGAATTTTTTTCCTGCGATAGCTATTAACAAGTCACATCAATGAAATACATCTCCAGACATAACACTCTAGAGGCTGATATTCATTTTTTACTTTCGGCTGGAACGTTTTTCAAATTTTCAGAGATTTCCCGCGGGAAACTTGAACTAAATTTTTTTCCTGCGATAGCTATTGACAAGTCACATCAATAAAACACATCTCCAGGCATAACACTCAAGAGGCTGATTTTATACAAATTTTCTAATGATTTTTGGAAAATCGAATTTTCCAAGATTTCCCGCGGGAAACTTGAACTGAATTTTTTTCCTGCGATAGCTATTAACAAGTCACATCAATGAAATACATCTCCAGACATAACACTCTAGAGGCTGATATTCATTTTTAACTTTCGGCTGGAACGTTTTTCAAATTTTCAGAGATTTCCCGCGGGAGACTTGAACTAAATTTTTTTCCTGCGATAGCTATTGACAAGTCACATCAATAAAACACATCTCCAGGCATAACACTCCAGAGGCTGATTTTATACAAATTTTCTAGTGATTTTTGGAAAATCTAATTTTCCAAGATTTCCCGCGGGAAAGTTGAACTGAATTTTTTTCATGCGATAGCTATTAACAAGTCACATCAATGAAATACATCTCCAGACATAACACTCCAGAGGCTGATTTTATATAAATTTTCTAATGATTTTTGGAAAAACGAATTTTCCAAGATTTCCCACGAAAAACTTGGATTGCATTTTTGTCTAGAGTTAGCTATTAACAACTCACATCAATGCATCCATTGCGATCCATGTAACCCTGTAAAGGTAGATTTTATACCAATTTTGAATATTTTTTAGAATACGCGGATTTTCCATAATTTTCCCCGAGGAATTAGGTCTCGTTTCAATTGACAAAAGCTGCGTCACCAATTTACAGAACTATGTACTATCGACTTTTTATTTTCGGCAACTTGTATCATCATATAATATTGTTGTATTTAAATTTGTGGAATAATGAAAACTCTGGCAAAAGTACTCAAATGGGTTTAGTTTTTCATTTTGATAATCCAAACATGCCACATAAATCCCAGTTTTCTTCTCGTATTAACTTTAATTAGCTTTTGTAAAGTTCTGAGAAATGTTGTATATTGCCGCAGCATCCGATAAGAATGAAATGCAATAATGTCACGGAGAGAGATAGCACATAAGTAAACAAAACAATAAAATATAAAACGACGAACAGAACAACAACGACGAGATTCGAGCGAATTTTGTTTTTTGTTGTTTTGCTAAAACCAGTTAGATTAAAAGATGAGACATAACAGTGAGTTGATCGTACTGATGTAGAGACAATTTGCGCTGTCATTAGTACGAAAGTTTTTAAAAATCGTGTAAAATTTAACTAACATTGAACATTTTATAATTAATACAGTGATAGTGTTATAAAGTAGAAAACTGTGATCTGTGTTTCAAATAGTGCGAGTGTGTATTGTTATAATATGTAACGCGTACTTTAAGTAGTGTTAGTTTTAATTAAAATGGATTATACATTTGTTTTTGCAAAGCTGGTAAGTCTTTTTGAAAATATTTCAATTATTTTAAAGTAAAATACATAAAAGCTTAATTTATATTTATTACACATTGCCTTGGTAGAATTTTATGGGTTAGGACTTTGGGGAATTTTTATATTATTATTAATGATTAATATTTGATAATGTTTAAAGAAAAAAAAAATACGACAAGGCCATGAAAGTCCAATTAAGTAAATTTTCCTACCGTAAAGCACTGGTGATATTCTAATGATAGATCTTTTTAACTAGATGTAAAATTTCTAATAAAAAATTCAACAACATTAATCATTGATTACTGTTTTGACCATCACAATTCGTTATCTGATGCGAAACCGCAAGTATAGATCTGAATACAAATACTGCGCCTTGTTTACTTGACAAATCACACTGTCTGTACAGACGGCTGTACGTAACAATTTTACGATTTAAAATAATTAATTAAGAACAAAGCTCACCTTGCCAAGACTGCGAGTAAAAATGTTCTAAAGTCATCGATTTTATTAGTGAAAAATAGATTCATCCAGAGATTGCTTGCTTGGTTTATTTATTGTAGTTGATTAAAGGAATGCGTAGTGAATCCCATTTTGTAAAAATTTGTGAATATCCGATGATTTTTAGGGAATACAGAACGATATCGCTATTTTATCTAAAGATCATTTTTTGTATCGACAGACTAGATATAATTTACAGAATTGGTCAGATTTATAAAAATTTATGATTTTAAGGGAATCTATCTAAAAATAAGGAAATTCTCTACCGAATTTTTTAAATTTAAGTAATTTAGAGCGTAGAGAGTATTTTCAAAATTTTAAGAGTTTTTAAATTTTGTAGGATGATTCTTTTCAGAAATTTTAAAATTTTATTAGATTTGTTGGAAATACAGAATTTGTATAATTAATGAAATTGGTGGCATTTTTTGAATAAGACCTTTGAGATTATTTGTAGTATATTTAGCAGAATTGATAGAATTGAAAGATTTTAGGCATTAAGAACATTTACTGATATGGCTACTTATGGAATTTACAGAATTTAGAAAATTTATAGAATTCATAAACTTAGAATTTATAGAAATACAAGGTGCTTTCAGAAATTATAGAATTTCTAAAATTTCAAAATTTTAAATAATTTTGAATAATAAGTTATGAATTTTTTCAGAATTGGGAAAATTAGTAGCTTTCATTACAGATTTATAGAATTTACGAAATTGGTTGGATTTACAGGATTGGAAAATTGTACACTTGTACATATATTGTAGCATGTAGCTTGGCATAAAATAAAAATCAATCAAGAAAACCTATTTCTTACAAGAATTTTATTAAGAAAATTTAGTTTAGTTAAATTATTAAATAAAAAAAATAAAAATCAGAGTTATTAATTAAATTAAACATCAATTTTCATCAAAACTAACAACATAAATTTAATACTAAATTAGATAACGAAAATTAATTCGTAAAAATAACACATAAGTGGCATCCGCAAATGTTAGCATTAACCGGAAAACTTACTTGAAAAATTCAATCTCCTATAAAATTCACTTAAGATGTTATTCGAAGGATTTCGCTGATTTAAATCTCGGCTACAACTCAAAAATCATGTTCACATAAACAAACCCAGGATTATTGCTATTCGACTTAAAAATTGCTATTGTGACTTAAATCATAAAAACTATTTATAAGTAAATGCCACTACTAGACTTAAAGACAAAAAACTACTCTACTAAATTATTTTGATTTGATTTTAAATCCTTACCATGGAATGCACCCAATAACTTACCACTTAGATCTTCCATTTTATAAACATTTGCGTCCTTTACTTTACATTTTATCCATTGGCCAGCACATTTCGAACTATAATTTTTCGTTGCATCAGATAATTTAAAGTTTCGACACCAAATTGCTTCACCAATTTTAAAATTCTGGCTTCTTGATCTCAAATGGTACAGTTATACAAATATTATTCATATTATTTAAGCAAATTTGTGCCCAGCCTGTATCTAGGAAAGGGACCTAAATAGTCCACGGCTATCATCAACCACGGCTCTTTAAGTATTTTGGAACTTCCCATTAGAGGTTTAACTCCAGGATAAAGTTTGATAGCTTTACATTTCTCAATTGCGGACATAGTCTTTTACCGATTTCGATAGTTTAGGCCAATAATAGTTTTGTGACACCCTAGTTAACGTTTTATACATACCAAGATCAGCAGATGTACTCTTGAAAATTCTATCAGGCCAATTATCAACCTTTTCAGTAGATACCATATCGAACATTTCAAGTCTTGACAGCGCATCTGGAATTCCATTAACCTTTCCTTTACGATGAACCAGGTTAAATTGATACTGCTGTAATTTAAGCGTCCACCTTCCTAAGAAGCTCTGTAGGGTTCTTTAAATTGTTAAGCCAAACTAATGTGCATGATCTGTTACCACAGTGAAGTTTGTGCCCTCGATATAAGGTCAAAATTAAGAACAAATTCTACAACTAGAAAGAATTACTGCTAAACACTCCTTTTCGGTAGTATGATATTTCCTTTGTTGGGTATTTAGCTTCTAACTGAAATATGCATTCACTTTTTTACCTTGGCCTTCACCTTGAGCAAGCAATAAGCCCCGCACCTACACCAAAATCAGAAGCATTTGTTTGGATAACAAGCGGTTGACTAAAATCAGGGTTAGCTAAAATCGGTGATGAAACCAATAAGGGTTTTAATTCCCAAAATGCTGAATTCGCTTCTTCGGTCCATACAAATGGACACTTGACAAAAATTTCGTTGTTTTAAACCTTCGTAAAATTCGAGCAATATGTGATAAAGGGTAAGCGTCAGGCTTGGTAACAGTATTCAATTTTCTGTTATTCAAACAAAGCCACATTTTTCCATTAGGCTTATTTACGCAAACTAGGGGCTTACTCTGAGGACTTATCGATTTTTCAATTACTCCAAGCCGACACATATACGATTCAATTCAGCATCCAATTTCTCCTGTACAAATGGAGAGACAGGATAATTCCTTTGCTTTATAGGGCGTGCATCACCATTATCTATAAAGTACTCCAAAATATCAGTTTCGCCTATTTCTTCCCCATTCGATATTAAAAACGAATTTATAACTTCCCTTAGTTTGAGCTATTGGTATTCGTTAAATTGTGTTGCGATTCGGAAATTTTTGTATCCACATTGAATAAACTATTATTGCAACATTTATCTGTTACTGTGTGAGCCTTAAATGTTGGTGTAATATTAAAAAAAATCCAGAAATCGATTCCTAATGAATTTACAAATATTTCTCCTCCAATACCTTACTAGCCTAGAAATCAAGTAACCCTTTTATTTCTAAATCTAAAATTTTAACATACGTCCGTACATACAGTCCGACTCCTTGTCCTTGAACCAATTTCTTTTAATAGTTTTCCGAATTATACACTGGAGTACATTTTGAACATTTGCGCATGATATATTCGGATTTCCCACAAACAAAGCAAAACATTCTATCACTTCGGTTGGCCTTACAAGTTTGAAATGTATGCCCAACAGTCTTACAATTCCAGTATATTGGGCCCTTAGATACTTTCGGCACCGCTGAAATCGCAGTTTAATTTTTCGGAATTGATTTTTTCAGTATACTTTCTGGAATAGGTACTGTATACTCAAAAGCACACACTTTTTCTGCGAATTTCCTTGAGCTACTGAGGTAAGGCAATGAAGGTTCCAATGTTTCAGTATTAGCGGAAAATCTCCGATTTAAATTTTACCTAGGTCCTTAATTTGCTTGCAGTATTCCTCATCTCAATGGTTTTCATCAACCAAATGATAAGCAGAGGCTAACAATTCCTCTTCTCCTACTCTCCATGAATGTAACAAAATTTTAATCTCAGGCAAAAATTCATTTACTGACATTCCCTTATCTTCACTCGTAAAACATATTTTCCATTTATGAATGGGAAGCTAGCTACATCATATTTTTGTATACCAGCATCGACTCTTCGAAACTTATTTTCCTACTCATTATGGATAACCGAGAAACCACTTTCCTCAGAGTCAGAAATTTCTGAGCTAAAATGGTATTCGGTATGGTTTTTCCTAGCTTTGGGTACCGCGCCTTTTGATTTCTTTATTGGGCTTGATCTCATCATTTCCAATATACTGATTGTAATTTGGATAAAGGTTATCTGCTTCGGAGTTTACCATTGTACCTGCAACTAAACCTCTGATAGACTGAATCATCAAACCTACTTTTTCTTTATACGGAGAATTTGTGGGGATTATATTTTCAAACCGTTTTAATCGAAACAACAAATTCAAAAATTTTGTATGATATTGCTTACCGTTTGACTGTGTTTCCTTAGTGTTGTTGTAGTAAGTTGCCTGTATTTAACCTCACAAGCATAATACTCGACATCGAAAATTAAATTGGTTGTCTCTATTCAATGCTAGATGCCACCGCGACCTTTAAAACAAAATATTGCATCTACTAAAAAAAATTTAAATTTAAAATACAGTAGCACCCCTCTTTTACTTTTTATTAATTATCTTTTTCCAAAAATACCGATCAAAATTAACTAACGTTCACAAATCAAAATCCATGAACACATTAAAACAGTACAATATGTGTTGCATATAACATTACAATACAACATTAGATTATAGGCATGTCACGTCAAAATTGGAATTTTTGATGCCAAAAATAGATACTTCATATCAGGATTCGAAAAATCATAAGCGAATTCGATATGTCTTATATCAAAATTTAAACCTTTGATGTCTTAATTTTATATCTCATATCAGAGTTTGGATTTTTGATGCCAGAATTCTATATACTATGGCGGAATTCGATATATCAAGCCAGAATTCGATTTGTCCTGTCAACATTAGAGTTAATGCTGTTTAAATTCGATATGTCTAAAATTAGAATTTGAATTTTTGTAGTCAGAATTGTACATACGAGGTTAAAATTCGGTAAGACATGCCAGAATATGAATTTATAATGTCAGAATTGTATTGGTACCGTAGGCAGACACAAACCTTTTTATGAAAGAGTTTTTGCCTGTCTGTCATTACACGATTTTCACAAAAACAGAATTATTTCGTTTTCAGAACGCCATTTTTGACAATCAGGATAAATGAAAATCACGATCAATTTTGTGTCCGTCTAAGGTATTATGTCAAAATTAAATAAATGTTTACAGAATTCGATATGTCAAGCCAGAATATGAGTTATTTATATCCAAGTTCAAGAATTCGTTATGTCTTGGTATTTAATTGACTTGTATTTAATTCGCTGGATTTCCTAAACTTCTGCATCATCAGGTATAAATTCAAGGCTTCCGATTTGTTCGTTGGATATAAATACCTTACTAAGATGTTGAACAAATATGTTTGCTTTATCTGCATCACTTCTTGCCCATTTCCGTCAGGGAGACGAATCGGAGGACATGCAAGTGTTGGTCGTTTCAGCTTTCAGATGTATTGATATGCTTAATTTTGTGGACGAGGATTCTTAATCTCAATTTCATTAACACCATTTGACCTCCACGAAGAAAAATTTAGTGAAACAATTCCTCTCGTTGACCCTATTTTACATCGAGCAACTCCGAAACTGCCAATACTCGAATTAATACAGTGAATAGTATTGTTGGTTCCTCAAATTCTTAACATTACCTTCAACACGTTCGACCTCACTAATGAAGTCATCAGATTTGAATTTACAACTTGATCAATTTTTTTCTTTTTTTGCTAATATTAGTCAATCGTCGTTTAATGACGTCTAGACATTAAAAATAAATCATTTTCCAAAGAAAATGTTTGGAATTTTCAGAAAATTCTTTGTAATATTATGTGTGTGTATTGTGCTTATTGTCAGGACATTCTATGGTCCAAATCTGTGTATTTTGTATTTTTTCTGTTGTATTATTTGTGCCTTATTGTCGTTTATCCTCTAATTCTCTTTATTATTTGAAGCTCTTTATCTTAATCGACTTGTTTAAGAGGGATAATTATAAGCCGGTGTACCACACCATGGAAAGCAGCTCTATTATAGTGTTGTGGATGGTAAGACTCATTCGTGAAATTGACGGTCGTTCCAAAATTCGGCATTTCTGACTTTTGCCAATTACTTCTCCAAATTCTGGGAAAAAATGTCGTCTTTTTGCAGGTCTTCTAGGAAACCTAAGAATAAGTTCGATAATGAATTCCCCATTAATGTGCTTATAAATGCCACCTCTAAATTGGAAGAAATTCTCCTTCATACATATTTCAGCTAGAGAACGAAAAAGCGCAACTTTTACAGTTTCCATGTCTCGGTTTTCAATCCAATTCGTTAGTAATTTCAGTGCTTTATCTAAAGGGATGTTTAGAAAAAGAGCAGCATCACCGATTGACATCATGATCTCATTTGGACTAACCATTTCTTGTAGTAGCAAACTCGCGAGCTCCTGCGTAATCTTAAAGGTATGACCAGAGGGCCCAATTTTGAAAATTTGTCCACTAAGCACTCCAAAATCCGCTCTAATGGGCGTTACTGTTAGCAGCGATTGGTCTCCAAAGGTCCCCTGAGTCCGAAAAAGTGGGTTTCGAAATGGTGTCTGTCTGTCAGTCTATCAGTCGATCAGTCTGTCAATTTCTGAGTCTGTCAGTCCTGTGTCCTTTCTACAGCCCAGATGATTTAACCAATCGAACTGAAATTGCATATTTATGCTTTGTCACAAATTGGGAAGTCCCAGTGAATTTTAATCCAAATAGGCCAGCTGCAAGTGGCCACTTCCTCGGGCCAGAAGATTTATTTTGCAAATATCTTAAAAGTACATATATGCTTTACTGAAAAATTAAGTTAAGGTTTGAAACAAAAAATACAAAAAAAAAATACAAAATAATAAATTTGTAAGAAATTTTTATAATAAATTTCTTAAAATTCCCTGTGCGAAAAGAAAGTCGAGGTGTGATCAACAACACCCTCAATTTTTTCCATTTTCTCTATGGATGCTCCTGTGTATTTAGTTGTTTTTTCGGCTTACTAACCCTCCCGGTCAATTTTGTATTATGATTCTCGTTGTTGCCGCGGCCGCAGGACTCGTCGTCGAATTTATTTAATAAAATAAAAAAAATGAGCCAGCGGTTACGAGACTTCACTATGTAGTATGTACCAAGCACGTGTATCGGCTTCTAATAATTTCATTGTAAGTGTTTATCAATTTTCTGTTATTGATTGCCACGTTTGCCATACTAAATGGCGTGATATTAATTTTTGGTAAATTAAGTTGGATACGTCGATCACTATTGGCTGAAGTTCCCATAATCGTTATCTCAGGTGATCCATCTATGCTCTCTGCACCATTTATTGAATCCCGAAATAATTCTTTAGTATAAGTATCACAAAATCTAAAATCTTCTCTCATTCGATCTCACTTACAATGTTAAAGAGTTCCTTAAAACGCTTTTCTTTGACAACGAGCCCTTTTGTTCATCTTTCTCATCTAGGTAACACTCGTTAACTTGTAACTTTAACGTTTAATTAGAAAATAACTTTCAGTTCAATCAATTTATTTACTTTATGAAAATTTGGTTATTTTATTTAATTTTTAATTTTGACACGTCAACTTGAACAGTCTCCAAAATTAATTTTTAACCTTTTGAATTTTAAATAAATGTAGTACAGACTGAGTCAATTTTGATTTAGTATAACTTATGTATATCATAATATGTAATGTTGATTGATATATGTCACTATACATTCTTAACCACATTTATACTTGTGTTCCAAATACCTTACTTGAGTGCGCAAAATCGGATTTCAAAGTGGTGTCTATCTTTCTGTTTGTCTGTCTTGCTACGTCCTAAATAGACTCAGTAGAATTGACCAATCGAACTGAAACGTCATTTAAAGACATAACGCTCAAAGTTTCAAATGATTTTTGGAAAATCGAATATTCCCAGTTTTTCCACCGAAGCTTGAACTGCATTTTTGTCTAGAGTTAGCTACATATTAACAAATCACATCAATGCATCCATTGCCATAAATGTAAGTATGTAATGGTAGATTTTATACCAATGTTGAATACTTTTTAAAATGCGGGGTTTTTCCATAATTTTCCCCGAAGAATTAGGCCTCGTTTCAATTGACAAAAGCTGCGTCACCGATTTACAGAACTATGCACTATCGACTTTTTATTTTTGGCAACTTGTATCGTCATATAATATTGTTTTATTTAAATTTGTGGAATAAAGAAAACTCTGGCAAAAGTACTCAAGGGGGTTTAGTTTTTCATTCTGATAATCAAAACATGCCACATAAATCCAAGTTTTGTTCTCGTATAACCTTTAATTAGCTTTTGTAAAGTTCTGAGTAATGTTGTATATTGCCGCAGCAGCCGATATGAATGAAATGCAATAATGGCACGGAGAGAGATAGCACATAATCAAACAAAAACAATAAAATATAAAACGACGAACAGAACAACAACATGATTCGAGCGAATTTTGTTTTTCTTGTTTTGCTAAAACCAGTTAGTTTAAAAGATGAGTCGTAGCATTGAGTTGATCGTACTGATGTAGTGACAGTTTGCGGTGTCATTAGTACGAAAGTTTTTAAAAATCGTGTAAAATTTAATTATCATTGAACATTTTATAATTAATACAGTGATAGTGTAATAAAGTGGAAAACTATGATCTGTGTATCAAATAGTGTAAAAAAATATTGTTTGCGCTGTACGGGCGAGTGTGTATTGTGATAATATGTAACGCGTACTTTAAGTAGTGTTAGTTTTAATTAAGACTGTGTGTTTTCCCACTGTATTTTACAATGGATTACACATTTGTTTTGCAAAGCTGGTAAGTCTTTTTGAAAATATTTCAATTATTTTAAAGTAAAATACATAAAAGCTCAATTTATTTGGTAGAATTTTATGGGTTAGGACTTAATGGTTAATATTTGATAATATTTAAACTAAAAAAAAATACGACAAGGCCATGAAGGTCCTATTACGTAAATTTTTCTACTGTAAAGTACTGGTGATATTCTAATGATATTCCTTTTTACCTAGATCTAAAATTTCTCATAGAAAATCCAACAAAATTAATCATCAATTACTGTTTTGACAATCACAATTCGTTATCTCATGCGAAACCAAGTATAGATCTAAATGTAAATACTACGCCTTGTTTACTTGGTAAATCACACTTATCTAATTTATAGAATTTATAAAATCGATCGAATTTATAAAGCTGACAGAATTAATAGAATTAATGGAATTTAAAATTAAGTAATTTTATGATTTTAAGGAAATTTATCTAAAAATAAAAAAAATTGAAAAGAGAGGAAAACTCTTAAATTTATGTAATTTAGAGCGTAGAGAGTATTTTCAAAATTCAAGGAATTTTTAAACTTTGTAGAATGATTCTTTGCAGAAATTTTAAAATTTTATTAGATTTGCTGGAAATAGGGAATTTGTATAATTAAGGAAATTGGTGGCATTTTTTAAATAAGATCTTTGATATTATTTGTAGTATATTTAGCAGAATTGATAGATTTTATGATTACGGAAATTTACTGATACGGCTACAGCTACATATGGATTTTACAGAATTTAGAAAATTTGTAGAATTCATAAACTTTAGAGAATACGCAGGATTCTTAGTATTTTAAGAATGGTTAGAATTTATAGAATTAGAAGGTGCTTTCAGAAATTATAGAATTTCTAAAATTTCAAAATTTTAAATAATTTTGAATAATCAATTATGGATTTTTTTCAGAATTAGGCAAATTAGTATCTTGCACTATAGAAAATTGTATACTTGTATATTGTTGCGTGCAACTTGGCATAAAATAAAAATCAGTCAAGAAAACCTATTTCTTATAAGAATTTTATTAAGAAAATCCACAAATCAACATGAAACAAAATTCTATACATATAAAGTTAATCGAAAGTTTCCAGCCTTAAACTCAACAAGTCGAAAATAAAAATCTAGTCGTTATCAGCCGATAATGATCAGCCAAAACTTACTTTGAGTAGCATTGAAAGCTTTTGCCAATAGTCACTCGTTCTAGTGGGGCGAGTTTTACTTTCTTGTGGAAAATTGAAAATTCAAAATCTGGCAATTGATTGCTTTGATGTGATTTGACAATAGCTAGAAAAGTTGAAAAAAATGCAATTCAAGTTTCCCGTAGAAAATCTGGGAAAACTCGATTTACTAAAAATCATTAGAAATTTTGTGTAAAATCAGCCTCTAGAGATTTTTGCGCTGAATATTTTTCGAGCGATAGCTATTGACAAATCACATCAATGCAAGATGCAATCGCAAGAGAATATAAAGCGAAGATTTTCCACGTAAGACTATTAATAAAAGTCTTTATTGCATCTCAATCATCAAATTTTATATTTTCTGTTGGGATACCATAATCTGTATTAGCATAATTTTTTTACTGTCGTTTGGAATGCATTTTTTCCCCAGAGATTTCTATTGACAAATCAAATAAAGGTAATCCACCCCTAGATATAACAAATATTTTTCTGATTCTTCTGATTTTACCAAATTTTCGACGAATAAGTGGAACTAAGTTTTCCATGTAAGTCCATTGGCAAAAGGTTTTATTGCAATCTTGATACCCAGTTAATTTCGGCTGATGAACCAGACTTGTACAAGCGGTCCTATAATTCTGATAATTCTGGGATAATGCAACATGAAATGATGTTTTGGTTTTAGTTGCAAATTAAATATTTGAATAAAGTTCTTATGGTGTTCAGTAAATAATATTTTTAATAATGATATCATACTTTCGGAAATAATATTAGAAAAACGTATATCAACTATTTGCCGCAAGATTAAAAATAGTTCCCACTTTTCATTTTTTGGCTTAAGCCAGTCCCCAATTAATATTCCAATAAATTTGAAAAACCACATCATTTCAGATGCAGAAATTTTAATTTGTTCTGTTTTAAGTGATCCGTAGTTATTTGCTGAGGTTTATTCACTTTTGCAGAGTTTCCAAAATCGAAAATGCTAATTTTGTTGTTAAGCTCATCCAAAGTGAAAATTTTTTCATTTTGTATAAAACTGAGTAATATCAAGGCCAATTCATAATTTAAAACTCCCTCTAAAAGATCATGCATAATATCTACTGAAAAGTTATCTACCGCATGGAAATCTCTAAGAACATTGAAACTATTCCAGTTTCCGAAACAGATTTCTTGTCTAAATCTGCCCTATAATTAGCTCGATTCCTTAAAAAAATTTGATCTTCTTTTGTTAAATTACTCATAGTATTCTTATTTACTTTACAAAATCTGCAACATTCTGTAAAGCCTAACATTGAATTTAGCCTTTTGTTGTCTCCGACGCAAACACATAAAATGAAATTAAAGATTTTTCCGTTAATTATAATCCCTGTACTTTCCAGTTCCTACAGGATATTACAGGTTCAAAAATTCTATTTCCATAGCTTTTACGGTCTAAACTATTGAAAAGTAGAATAGGAAATATTAAATCTAATTTTGAACGAAATTTGGGGGGCACGAAAGGTAATGCTATATACACGGCACACAAATTTTGAAGGCCTGATCTTGAACCCAATGCGTTATTTGTTTCAAATTCATCAGCATATAAAATTATTGGCAACACTTCAGACTCTAAATTTATACTTTTAACACCTGCACCTGCTTTCGTCATTTTTTAAAGATTCAATATACTCAAAACATCTTTCATAGAAACCATCAAGTTGGAAAATAGATTGCAAGATTTTTTTGAAAGGTCCAACACTGGATTCTGGTCTAAAATAGTGCACAGAAGTTCGTAATAATTTTTAGCCGCCGCTGTTCTGTCTTAGCAATACTTAAACTATTCCGTATTTATTTAAATACGTTTATTATGATTGGGATTACACTCATAATTTTATGTATCTCACGGTAGTCCAAAATGTTGCTTTGTATCAATTTTTCAGCGACCGAGAAAATACTACTATTTAAGAAAGAATCGAATATCTCAATATTCGTCTGAATTGAATTCCTTCAAATGTTGTGATTGCTATAAATTTTACCGACAAATTTGACTACTTCTTTTTGAATTTCAATTTCTTACTTTCAATTGTTAAAGAATTTTCTTCGTTAATAAAACTTTTGTTTTGTAATTCAACCGTTTTAGCTTTAGATAGTATATTATCTTTTTATTTTCAAAATGTTGATTAATATGCTTACGAAAACTATTAATGCTAGAAAAATATCGAACTGTATCGCAATTGTAGCACTTTAAATTCTTACATTCTATTTTATGCTTAATATAGTATTTCGCAGTAGGAACCTGTATTTTAAACTTAAAACAATTCATGATTCTAAAAATAACTAAAAAATTATAAAAAAACTAACAGAAAATAATAAATAATAAATAAATTAGGAATCAACAATAACTGATAAATCCTTCCACAAAGTTAGCACACTCGAGAAATTACGATCGTATTTGGTTTCGATGTTAAAAATATATCGCTGCAGGAAAGTCCAAATTGGCATAGCTTCCTCTGGTTATATGCAATTCAAAATATTAATAATTTTGAAACAAGCGTCCAAAGCAGATAAAAGTTATCAAATTTATATATGTATATTATCGTTCAAATAGACGTCAGTGGCTTCAACTTCATCTGAAAGTATACAGTACCTAGAAATTAATTAAAAATACGTTAATTATCACAATATAATATATTGTTACCAAAAGTTTTTCCAATAACAATAATTCCTGGCTGCACAGGTTTGATTTTTTTTTCTATTTTCTTCCTTTAATTGTTGTACCACTTCTGTTATAAGATTACCATCCTATAAAAATAAATAAAATTTTAGCCAAAAATTTTAAAATAATTTGAATGTAAAATTAATTACGTTTTCAAGCAGGAGGAATGATCGCAGAACTTCTATATGTGAAACTTTTCTTCGTTTAACAGTTTTCTGTTTTATTTTAGTATCGCTAACTGTTTCCTTCTCCTGAATCTCTTCGCTTTTAGGCTGTGCATATGCCGAATTTGCCAATAGATGACTTAAGATTAAAAGCCCTTTAAATTGACAATTGCTATTTAAAATATCTTTTATTTCTTTTTTAGTTTTAGATTGAGCGTAAATAATAATTTTTTTTTTCGATATTTGGCCAGATACTGTAAAAAAGTTTGTTTGCTTTCTCTGGATATGTTTTATCAAAATCTTCTATAATAAGAATAGAGCCTTTATCGGTTTTCAATATCGGCAATAGTTCAAAATATTCATAAACGGAGTTAATTTTATTCAAAATTGAAGCTCTATGTTCTCTAGTAGCAAGCCATATATCACGTATTTTGTCCCATGGAGCTAAATCCCTTTTGAGATACTCAATTTTATCTAGAACGTATTCATCTGGTTTCTTCAATAATAGGGAGTTGCGTAGCATTCTGCCTCATTTCGATAGCTTAGCCTTTCAATTCAAAGGTTTTAGCTTTAAGAAGATATTACAATTTTGGAGTAGAGATTCGATCGATTGGTCCTATTTAAAGAAAGACATCAAGAATTTGTAGCGGAATATTTGCAGCTGGGGCATACGAGACGACCCACGTCTGAAGAAAAATCCTTTTTTTTTACCTTACCTTGGAGTAGTAAAAGGGCCTATAGTAGTACAAAGAAACTACAAGTTGATACAACAAATGATGCATCACTAAAACTCAAACGGTGCATTTGCGACTAGAACAAACGATGCATCATTGGAAAGTCAGTTAACTGTTGGTCCAGTAGTGCAGTCAATCCTATTTAATACCCTTCTAATTTCGAAATAAGGGAAATGTTTCGACAACAGCGAATTTTACAGTAACTTGACTGCATTCGTGCACCAACTTCAACCAACTGTCAACCGATTATCAAGGGTAATATTTGTAACATCGGCACAGGTTATAAAAGCTAATTTCTACACGAACGATTAAATGTCCGGAGTTAATCCATCAGCGAAGTATGGCGCACTTCTTTGCAACTGATCAAGCTGCTTGATTATGGAGGATTTAAATTAGAAACTGAACCTGAAACAGTCGAGAATTTCTTAAAGAAACACAGGAAATCATCAAAAATTTTCGTTTTAGATTTCGATAGCGGACGTCAAGTAGTTATACACTGTGTGGTTTGAGGTAATCGAGAGCCAATGATACATTTGGTTTTAAGGTACGAGTAAACAGTGGATGGAAAAGTCACTTCAATTATTTAGAGAAAATACAAATTTACCGATGGTTAAGCAGGGAACGTGTATGTAACAAGGTAAACACATCGTATCATAGTATAGTTGGTGTACAAATAGCGCCAAAACTATTAGTATACCACAGTTAAGAATTTGCGCAATGGTGTTAGATACGAAATTGTTACGGTCAATTATAAAGGCATCTCATGGAGAAGCGAGAATTCAGTGCTATTTACGGACTGATTCTCAAATTATACCCGATTGGATATCGTCCTGGCCAAGACGATGGAAAACTTTCGTGGCGAATAGGGTATCCATGATCCTACAGCATAATGTACCAAAAGGATCATCTGGAGGCATCTATCATCTAAAACTAACCAAACAAACTGCTCATCTCGAGGTTTGAATTCTTTGGAATTGTCAAAATTTAGATTGTGGTGGACCCTATTAAAGTTAGCCGAAAGTTTCCAGCCGAAAGTAAAAAGTCGATAATGCAGATTACCTTATTAACATTCCAGCCGAAAATAAAAAAATTTATGGTTATCAGCCGAAAGTAAATAGGATACATGTCTCTTAATAAACAATTTTGTAAAAAGTCTTACGTGGAAAACTTTGTTTAACCTAATCGCGGAAAACATTGGAAAATCAAAAGAATTCACAAAATTGGAATAAAATCAACCTCTAGAGTGTATATCTGAAGTTAAATTGTGTTTAATGGATTTGTCAATAGCCATCGCAGGAAAAAAATTAAGTTCAAGTTTCCCGTGAGAAATCTTGGAAACTTTGAAAGACGTTCCAGCCGAAAGCAAAAACATTGAATTTTAAACATTCTAGATGATTTTTGGAAAATCGAATTTTCCGAGATTTCTCACGGGAAACTTGAACTGAATTTTTTTCCTGCGATAGCTATTGACCAGTCACATTAATAAAATACATCTCTAGACATAACGCTCTATAGTCTGATTTTATACAAAGTTCCAAATGATTTTTGGAAAATCGAATTTTCCTAGTTTTCCCACAAAAAACTTGGATTGCTTTTTTTCTAGAGTTAGTTATTAACAAATCACATCAATGCATCCATTGCGATCCATGTAATCCTGTAAAGGTAGATCTTATACCAATATGGAATATTTTTTAGAATACGCGGATTTTCCATAATTTTCCCCGAAGAATTAGGCCTCGTTCCTATTGGCAAAAGCTGCGTCACCGATTTACAGAACTATGCACTATCGACTTTTTATTTTCGGCAAACTTGTATCATCATATAATATTGTTTTATTTAAATTTGTGGAATAATGAAAACTCTGGCAAAAGTACTCAAGGGGGTTTAGTTTTTCATTCTGATAATCAAAATATGCCACATAAATCCCAGTTTTCTTCTCGTATTAACTTTAATTAGCTTTTGTAAAGTTCTGAGAAATGTTGTATATTGCCGCAGCAGCCGATATGAATGAAATGCAATAATGGCACTGAGAGAGATAGCACATAATCAAACAAAAACAATAAAATATAAAACGACGAACAGAACAACAACATGATTCGAGCGAATTTTGTTTTTCTTGTTTTGCTAAAACCAGTTAGTTTAAAAGATGAGTCGTAGCATTGAGTTGATCGTACTGATGTAGTGACAGTTTGCGGTGTCATTAGTACGAAAGTTTTTAAAAATCGTGTAAAATTTAATTAACATTGAACATTTTATAATTAATACAGTGATAGTGTAATAAAGTGGAAAACTGTGATCTGTTTATCAATTAGTGTAAAAAAATATTGTTTGCGCTGTACGGGCGAGTGTGTATTGTGATAATATGTAACGCGTACTTTAAGTAGTGTTAGTTTTAATTAATACTGTGTGTTTTTCCACTATATTTTAAAATGGATTACACATTTGTTTTTGCAAAGCTGGTAAGTCTTTTTGAAAATATTTCAATTATTTTAAAGTAAAATACATAAAATCTCAATTTATTTGGTAGAATTTTATGGGTCTTTGGAGAGTTTAA
Source organism: Tipula helvola (assembly GCA_963556165.1). NCBI lineage: Eukaryota > Metazoa > Arthropoda > Insecta > Diptera > Tipulidae > Tipula > Tipula helvola. The sequence continues at coordinate 301,215,091 of OY744483.1, read as the reverse complement.
AAATTTTTCTATTACTATTAATGATTAATCTTTGATAATGTTTAAACTAAAAAAAAATACGACAAGGCCATGAAGGTCGTATTACGTAAATTTTCCTACCGTAAAGTACTGGTGATATTCAAATGATAGGCCTTTTTAACTATATGTAAAATTTCTACTAACAAATTCAACAAAATAAATCATTTATTACTGTTTTGACCATCACAATTCGTTATTTCCTGCGAAACCGCAAGTATAGATCTGAATAAAAATACTGTGCCTTGTTTATTTGAAAAATCACACTGTCTGTACAGATGGCTGTACAGACGTAGCAATTGTACGAATTAAAATATTTAATTAAGGACAAAGCTCACCTTGCCGAGACTGCGAGTAAAAATGTTCTAAAGTCAACGACTTTATTAGAGAAAAATAGATTCATCCAGAGATTGCTTGCTTGGCTTATTTAGTTGATTAAGGGGATGTGTAGTGAATCCCATTTTGTAAAAATTTGTGAATTTCCGGTGATTTTTAGGGAATACAGAACGATATCGCCATTTTATCTAAAGATAATTTTTTGTATCGACAGAATTGGTCAGATTTATAAAAATTTTGATTTTAAAGGAATTTATCTAAAAATAAGAAAATTTGATGAGAAGAAAACTCTCTACCGAATTTTTTAAATTTAAGTAATTTAGAGCGTAGACAGTATTTTCAAAATTTAAGGAGTTTTAAACTTTGTTTGGATGATTCTTTCCAGAAATTTGAAAATTTTATTAGATTTGCTGGAAATACAGAATTTTTATAATTAAAGAAATTGGTGGCATTTTTTTAATAAGAACTTTGAGATTATTTGTTGTACAATATATTTAGCAGAATTGATAGAATTGAAAGATTTTAGGCATTAAGGAAATTTACTGATACAGCTATACTTATGGAATTTACAGAATTTGGAAGATTTATAGAATTCATAAACTTTAGAGGACACGAAGGATTCTTAGTATATTAGGCCTGGTTAGAATTTATAGAATTATAAGTTGCTTTAAGAAATTATAGAATTTCTAAAATTTCAAAATTTTAAATAATTTTGATTAATCAATTATGGATTTATTCAGAATTTATGAAATTGGTTGGATTTACAGGATTGGAAAAATTTACACTTGTATATGTTTGTTGTTTTATTGATAAAATTTAAAAAAAATCCGCAGAATTTAAAGGTAAAGAATCTTAGAAATTGACAGAATTTATTAAATTGGTCCAAATAGACAAAATTTCAATTAATAACGCAATTTACAAATATGAGAGAATTATTAGAATTTATAAAATTTAGTAATTCTGAGGAAGAAATGTGGCGTTATTTTACTTTACGTATACATCAAGAAAACCAGGTTAAGGAGTATACATATATGTATTTTGAAAATTTTTGAATGTAGGATTGTGGATCTATAGTTTTTAGGAGAGGGGAAATCAAATTTCCCCGGAAAATTACCTCATTTTTCGGGGAAAATTTTCACTTTCGAGGTCGTCAGCTGATAAACAAAGGCATCGAGTTTAATATCGCTTCTATTTCAGTCAGTAACGTGGTCATCTCCTCATAGGTAAATATGTTCTGCCCGATAACCCTTTTCAGATGGAACTTGGTTGACTTGATACATTTGTGAACAACATTTCTAACTAAATTGCGATAGCTTAAGATCCACCGCGTTTGACATATCGTACTGATCAAAATTGACTGCCCTGCATGACGGTACCGAAGATGTAAATCTTGAATGATAATGCTGGAAATGTAGCAACTAAGTAGGATAACTGGATGCTTTGAATCGAAAGACGCCAAAGAGTGTTTTATTCTATATCCAACTCTAATGAGGTCATCATCATCGATAAATGGGTTAACAAATTTTAACTTACTGGATGAACAAACCGGTTCCCGATGCTTGTAATTTCGCAATTCGGATGCAAGGTAATACATTGAGTTGCCTCAATGTCAGCTAATTTTATCACCTTTTCTGATGATTTGTTGGGGCTGTTTTCTCGTTCTTGCTGGGATAATTTGGCTTTAGTAACAAACCGATGAATGATCGTAAGAGATTTTAGAAATTTATGTCTGGTTGAGAACTTTGTAGCAACTTCTTCAATAAAAGTAGGTAATTTCACTATTTGCGACGCATAGATGTTTCTCGAAATAACTACTGGTCCTTGTGATGGCCACTTCTCCGACGACTGTGGCAACCAACTCGGTCCGTTCCACCACATGAAAAATTTGTTCAAGTCCTTCGACGACATTCCTCGAGAAGCACAATCGGCAGCGTTATCCTGGGAGGATACAAGATACCAATGATCTCGATCAATTGTCCTAAGAATTTTGGCAGTCCTGTTAGCCACAAAGGTCGGCAAACATGAGGGGTGTGACGAAAGCCAATCGAAAACGATTTTCGAATAGGAAAGGTACTGCAGCGCATAGCACCAGACGTGATATTGTTGTTTTACTACGCGGTGCTATCTTGGTCTTGGCTGAAATTAAAAAAACCTTTATTAAATTATCACTGGAGGTACATCTACAATAAACGTCAGCAGCGTAAGCCTTTTTGCCAATTGGTTGAAAGCCAGCAAGGAATTGTAATACTTTGCAGATCTGCTAGTTCGCTACGAAATAAAAACCATTCTTCCTTTAGGCTGTTTGGCAGCTCGTCGTCTCAACCTAACGAGCTACGATGGGAGGAGCTAACCATCCTAACGAGTCGAAAACTCGCGACGTTTTCGACAATATTTGTCATTTGGTTGGTACTGTCTCACCTTTTAATGTCACTTGAAAGGAAAAGCTATCATCAAATGTATTTCACTGAAGACCCAGCAGCTTAGTTGCTTTCGAGTTTTCTTCAATCTCTTTTGGGTTTATTTCTATCTGGTCTTCAGGCAAATCTTTAAGTAATGATGGTTTGTTAGAAGTCCACTTTCTTAAAGGGAACCCAGATTCAGACAACAGTTGCACAATTTTAGATCTTAGAATCTTTGCCTCTTCGATTGAATTCGCACCGGTCATAATATCATCCATATGTATATAATCTCTGATCCGCTTAGCTTCTTTAGGAAATTTAACGCGATTTTCTTCTTCTATCTGATGTAAGGTCCTGTTTATAAGAAATGACGCTGGGCCCATTCACGATGGGGCCAATAACCAGAATATCGTTGAGTGAATATCCACTGCTCGTTTTAGCAGAGGCATCGAACACCACTCGTAACTTGGTTGTCGAACTCGACGCTTTTATAACACCATGAATGATTAGGAAGAAAACAGGTATTTGGCTCATTTATGGTTACAGCTTCCTCCATGTGTCCTAAAGCTAGGAATACTTTCTTGTAATTTTTATACAGCTCATAAAACACTGAATTTCCCGCATCCTTTTTCTCTATTGCTTTTAATCTTTGAAACGCTATTGTGTAGGACTTCCCGAGAAGAGTCGAGAAGCTTTAAATGGCGATAAATCGGCCATCGGTGTTCCTTGTCGGAGTTTGAATGAAATATTGCTCACATTCTTCCTCGTCTACGGTGAGATGCTTTTGCTCTGGCAAGTCGTCTATTTCCCACAACCTTGGCAGAGACAGGTCAATATCAGCTTCAATCTAAGAGCATATAGTGGTATGATAAGAACGCACAGCATGTCGATCTTCGGTACATCCAGCAATGATCCATCCAAAAATTGAGTTTAGAGCTATTGGTTGATTGCCAACTTTTGTGACCTTCTCATCACTTATGACTTGGAAGTAGTGATCATTTCCGATAAAAATATCAACCAGGATGGTCCAGGTGTTGTCACTGATCGGTCTTTACCTCAGTGTAGGGAATAAGGCTGACGTAACAACAGGCAGCACATATGCTTGAACAGAAAGCTTTCGTCTGAGTTAACTGAAGATATTGCAACCGTGATTCTTCCTCTTGATGTGCTGGTACCAAGCTTTCTAAGCCCAGTAATAATGAGATTCTGAATCCAAAAGAACTCGACATCGTAACGAACTACCCGTGTCGGTTTTAACGTTTACCACAGCTTTAGTTAAAAGCGTAACAGCAGAAAAAATTGATACATCAAGCGAATTGATTCCAAAAATGTTCGCTGTTTGAACGTTCTGTGTTGGCTGCCTGTTAACTGGATTAGACCCAGGATTATTTTGAACTTGGCGTATTTTATTAGGATATGGTGTAGCTACTAGTCATGCCGAACTAGATGTACCAGGAACTGGAGCTTGTGGTTTATTGGCAAATGTATAAGTGTTTTTTTCCTCAGGTTCGATATGTAGAAATGCATCATGTTTCTTGTGGTTTTTTGAAGGTGTTCCAAGAGAGTGTTCGAAGAATGCGACGAGTTTAGGCAATTAAAGCATTGCTATTAGCTTTTATGCACTAACCTCCCTTGATTCGGTAATGGCCAAATGGATTTATGGCCAAAAAAATTTCAATGAATTTTCTCACTGTGTGCTTGTTTTGATCGTCCCATCGTAATATTGAAGCGCTTCAACAGGTTAGCTGCCTCACTCAGATTCAACAGAAAGACTACCACTTCGTATAAGCGCCTGAAAATTGCGGTATGTTTATCTTAGGGAGCTTCACATCAGCTACATAGGTACCCACCATTAACGCGCTTTCATTCAGGTTTGTCAGCGTACTTCATAATAGTTTTCCTTAAAATCAGGCATATCGGAAGCCTCTGTTTCGCTCCGGTTGAAAATTCTCGTTTCTGTAGCCGCAAAATCTTTTAACAGGGGCTCTCTCTAATCGTATGGCTAATTCATCAACAGATGTCGTCCTCGTAACTTTCTCGTTAATGTAGTTAACGAATTTAGTCATCTGACCTTTAATCATCGCTAGACATTACTTCGCACCACCTGATGTCTCAGTTGGTTCCTGCATTTAATAATATTTGTTTGATTGATGGCGGATAGGCATGGTGATGTTTCAGTTTTATAACTATCCAACAAGATGGTTTCCTTTCTGCTACGCGCTTCAGTTTTGTATCACTACTTCACACTTCACAATATGGCTTCCTTTTATAAATAGCAACCACATAGACGGCGGCAAATTTTCATCTTTGATAAGAAGTAACTCGTAGGTTTTTATGGTAGTCTCCTTGTTTTTTCATTTGGACCTTTGTAGCAAGTGGTTGAGAAGCTCATTAGACCAACGGTGCCAAAACACTTGTACCCATTGTTGTAAATATTGCCATCTTCAAAGCCGCGATTCTTTTATCTCCAACAAGCTTGAATGTGGTAACTGGACTAATTATTGCCCAATTAAGAAATGATCCGGTGTTAAGACGTCAATTGCCGTTGGATCGTCATGAAGTGGGCTTAGTGGCCTGCTGTTTAATAGTGCTTCAATTTGAATAATGATGTTGTATGCATTTACTGCCCGCTCTAAATGAAATTAAATGGCTTTAATGTTGGCCTCTCAAATTCCTACGAAATTGGAGGCGCGGGGTGGAATAAAATTGAATTTTATTCTGTGCTGCAACAGGAATCGGGCGTTGGCAATTTTATCACGATTACCATCAAAGAAAGAAAAAATGTCAGTAAAATAATTTTTGATGCCTATGAAATTACTCCCATTATCTTAGTAAATCTCCGCAGGCAAACTTCTCCTGGAACAAAACCTCTTTAATGCCTGGATATATGCATTTGTCGAAAGTTCGTTAACCACTTCGATATGTACAGCTTTAGTTGCAAGATATATTTAAAATACCTCTACCATTGCGAAATTTAAGCTGTGTTGGGCCAGCATAATCGATACCAACTCGAAAGAATACACGTGAAGATGTTGCATGGGCGGCTGAAAGATTACTCATTGGTTAATTTATTGGTTTTGCACGATATCTGACACAAACCAGAACCGCTGCCTAATCAAACTGGTCAGTAATGTCGGATCTGCATGTAAATTGGCTTCGTGTAAATCCCTAGCAATGATTATAAATATCCAATCGGATGATAATTGGTTAGAAAGATTGTGTGATGGGTGAATGATTTTTTTATCCATGCCAATACTTTCTTGGAATCACACCAAGCATTAATATCGCTGACTGTTGCACCACAAAGTTCGAGTTTTGGTAACGACATTTGTTTTATTGGTGCAATCTTTGATTTAGCGATTACCATATTTATGTGTACCTTAGCGGCATTATCTAATATGTGCAAATATACCACTGCACCGTAAGCCTTCTCTGAAGCACGCAGAAACCATGAATTACTACACATTTGACCATCAAACTTACTTGTACTTATCGTGGGGTTCGAAATTTTTTATTTACAGGGGCGATGTCCTATTTAAATAGTGTCCAATAGTATAATAGCTCATTAGGTTCCACTTGATGATTGGTGATATCTAGCCGATTGGATCAAATAATTTTGCGACATATGACAGCAGTTTTCGTTTTGCTGAATTGTGCCATGCAATGAACCATGCAGTGGTTCTTCAAAGTTACATCCGAATTCATCAATATTTGAATTCCATTGCAGACCGAGAATACGTTGTCAATAATTAGCAGTCGTCTTCTGATATGTGGCTGAATAGTTCCACACAATTAGATTTTAACTTCCGTAGATGTAATCCACCAGCTTTGATGACGTCCTTCAAGAGTTGTCGGGCATCCTTTCTTGTTTCTCCACCACCCTTGTTTCTCCAAAGCAAATGATTAACATAAAATGAGTCATGCATTGATTTACATGCAAGCTGGAATTCATTCTTATAATCCCTAGCTAATTTTATTGGAGTTTTAACTGCTAGGAACGCGGCTGGGCTCATACCATGTAGCCGAGCTCATAGTGAGTGGCTTGCTTATACGGGTTGGTTCACCACACTATTCTCTGCATATGCCTATCCTCTGAGTTAACCAAAACCTGGCGGTACATCTTTTGAATATCACCAGAAGAAAACCCTATCTTGTGCTGTCGAAATCGTGTAATTACATCATTCAGATCATTTTGAAGGACTGGACCAATCTCTAAAATATCATTTTGATATGCCACTGGGAATTACAAGCCGTTAAAAATGACCCTAAGCTTAATTGTTGAGCTGTTCTTCTTAATTACTCCATGATGTGGTAGGAAATAATTGTAATCATATGTCCCAATTGTAAGTATTCCTCCATGAACTTATGGTATTCCGCCTTGAAGTCGGGATGTTTTTGGAATGATCGTTCCATTACATTTAACCATTTCAATTGTGCTGTATGTGAATCTCCAATTATATTCTCCAGGTTCCTTAGAGGTAAGCGCACGATATATCGACTACATCATGTTTTACAGAATTTTCATAAAATAATTCACACTTTGATATCGGCATTCGATGTTTAGTAGGTGGCTCCACCAACTCTCAGAATTTTGTCAAGGCATTCCATACAGATTCTTCCTCAGTAACCATGATCGAGCAGGATCTTAGACTGCTTTGGTTTTGAGTAGTGCCAGTAAAAAGGCATCCAAATATTGACGAGTGAAGTGTGATATCTCCAGAAATTAATTTTTTTCTGGCCTCAAGCATTTGAAGAAAACGTCAGCACCTAGCAGGACGTCAATATTTGCTGATACTGAAAAGTTTGGATCAGTCATGTTACACTTTTAAGAATCTGGCTTAAATTGTCGATTGGAACTGGATGAGTAGGAATCGAAATTGCTATTCTGCCTACAATTAGTACATTCACGTTTAGCTCTTTAAATGTAGCATCTCTAGCCATAATTTTGATGTTGGTTCGTCCTCTTGTCATCGTTGTTGCAACATCAGCTAAACCCGTGATTGTACACTTGGAAAATCTCCTGGTGAGGTTGAGTGTTTGGACTAGTGACTCTGTAACTAATGAGGAAACCTACCTGTGCAGTGGGTAAGAGGACGCTACGATTGACCTGAACATTGGCACTTAAAACTGAAAAATATTTTGCTTTGTGTTATTTGAGTTACGCCTGTAATTACGAGTATATCGTACGAACTTTTTAGATAAATTTCTAACACAAATATATCCATAATAATATATTAAAACAACACTAACAGACTATTGAAATCTCCTACATATATAATATTAGATAAATGTTACATACAAGCTATCGTTGTTGCTTTATTATTTTATTGTTAGAATATATTTTGTATTGCCATTCATGGCATGTCTCGTGGTTTTTTTTGTGTTAAACTCAACACAAAACGTAACAACATAACACCACACACAAAAACGAAAACCAAACGTATACAAGAGGATACCATCGAAATAAAGGATATGGTGTATATAGATGCGGGAACGTGGTTCACATTAGTACCAAACAAGAGTACAAAGAAGGTCTGAGGTGTCAGTGTTAAAGAGATATAAAATAAAACAAATTTAGAATGCAGAAGATAATGTGAAAATAGTGTTCTGTTAACACTATGTTGTATCAGATTGTGGTAAAGAAATTTTTTTGTAATACAAAATTACCATAATACTACACCTTGTTATACACAAATTAATCAATACCAACAAAACTACATCCCCTTTAAAATTTTTATGTTTACACAATCAAATATAATTAATGTTTAAAATTGATTACATTTCCAAAACAAAATTAACCAAAATTAACTTTGTAACACTAACCCATTAATTTTTTTATATTTTTTTATAATTATTTATTTTATGTATATAGGTGGGTGAATTATACAGGAAAATTAATTCAATTTTATCACCCTACAACATCCACCTTTCAACTAACTACCCCTATTTTATATTCATTTATATTGCCATCCACTTTAACATATTTAACAAACATAATAAATTAAAAAAATAAAAATAAAAAAATTCATTATTTTTTCACCTGAATTGTTGTTGTTGTACTCATTTTTATTTTTTAAAATTACTTTCGATTTTACCTTATTTTGGCATTATTTTGGAAAATTCTAAATAAACTTAATTATTTTTTTTGTTTTTTTTTGATTTTCCAAAATTGGAATGGAATTTTTGCTATTTTGTACGTTGAGTAGACAAGCTTTCTTGATGTCTTCTGTTTGTGTTTCATTTGGAATTAGTTAATGCTAACACTAAATTTGCTCGACAATCATTTATGAAAGAATAGAAATTTGTTTATTCACTTTCAGAAAGAATGTTACTTGTAAAGGTAAATCGGGAATTACTTTCATTCCAGGAAATAAAGTATTATTTGCTCTAAAATGTTGAATATCCTGAATTCCGCTGGCTAACATTAAACTTAGCTAAACAACAAATCCTGAAAAAGTTCAATATATTATAAAAGAAACCGGACGTAAAAAGATGAAACCTACAGGGAGAGACAAGAATTGCTTACTAGCTATTCTCATACACAATGAATTATTCGGAACCTGAAATAGTTTTGCTAACTAGCATTTAGATTGCTCACATTGTTTTACCCAATGTTTTGTCACTAAAATCTCATTATTATTAACACGAAATGTAATACTAATCTAAGTGATTTAATGAATGAGGTAGGTTTGGCTTATAAGGAATTGTATGAATTTATTAGGATTAGTGGGATAACGGTATAAAACATATAAGAAAGAGCCGGTAAAGTGTGTGTATAGGGAGTAATCTGGTTCTTTATTAAAAATTAAAAATTATGAGTAAAATTGATTTGTGGATATAAAAATTTAACTAGAAATTTATACATTTTGATTTTTGGCAATATGGCTATTTTATATAGGAGCCAAGCCTTAAAAAAAAATACTAAAATGAAGCTCAACTTGACAACGACAACGTTTTATTAAAGATTTTGACAACAACAAAATATTGTGAAAGTTTTTTGAAAATTGGATTTACAGTTGGTATTGATGGCTGAGATCGAGTTTCTTATTTACTTAAGACGATTTAATCATTGTTTGGTATTACTTTTCTAAATTTATAAGTATTAAAACTCTGCACAATGTTTTATAACTAAAATTGAATTATTGTTGTTACATTCGCTTAATTTTAAATAAATAAAAGACGCTCTCCCAGTGCTATTTGTAACATCTAGTTTTAATCATGGCTTACTCAACACTTCGCTAAGATTTTAAAACTTTAATATCATTTATTTCGCCGAATTGGCTAAAAAATACGAATTAAAAGGCGGTCCATTATCAGTGCAAATAGATTTCATCAGACCGAAATATTTAAAGATTGATTTCATCTGGCTAATCACTCCTGAAGAATCATATTTTTTCAAGTATTTTACATCGATAAATTTACTGTAAGAATTAAAACAAATTTTTGAAATATTGGTTTAGGGCTCTTTTTATTTTTAAAAAAATTTAATTACAGCTTTAGCTTTCGATTCCTATTAGGAATCATTCTCAAAAGCGTTATGAAAACCTTATATCAAAATTGTTTCTTTTATACAAATTTGAAATTTTGCAAAGCTACCTTAATAAACCCATTTATCATAGAAACGCACAGCCTAGACAATTTATTTTCAAATAAATTGTCTAGGCTGTGCGTTTCTATGATAAATGGGTTTATTAAGGTAGCTTTGCAAAATTTCAAATTTGTATAAAAGAAACAATTTTGACATAAGGTTTTCATAACGCTTTTGAGAGTGATTCTGAATAGAAATCGAAATCTAAAGCTGTAATTAGGTTTTTAAAAAAATTAAAAGAGCCCTAAACCAATATTTCAAAAATTTGTTTTAATTTTAAATCATTGGCTTAATAAAATAAAACTAATTACTGTAAGAATCTACTAAGATTAAAAAATTTTCATTTTGCCAGTGAAAGAAATCTAAATGAATTCTTTCAATACGAAACAGGCCATTTAGATGTCACTACTTCTTTCTTCACCCAACAAGTTCTATTTTTCTATTTCGATCGTTCATAGTTTCCCACCAGAAAACGTTTCTACCCAATATTCTCATTCTCACAATCCCTTTGTGGTTACTGTGCAGTAAGCTCAAAATAAACGATATCGCTTAGTTTGGGACCACTAATATATTCCCGTAATACAAACATCCATCCTGAATACTTAAAGAATTCCTTAATCTAAAATAATACTCGAGGTTTGCTTCACGATTATTTGACCAACCATCCTTGACATAATTAAAGAATTGCGATAAAATAAAATCTTCCTGTGTGAACCTAGCAGAATTTTCCGTACGTAGACCTCTATTCTCTTAAATATTTGCTGTTTTTAGAAAATTAATGGTGTCTGTATCATCAGTAGTACCTGCAGATATTGGGAGCCTTGATAAAGCATCAGCGTTTGCATTATTTTTTCCTGGTCGGTGGTGCAATTCACAATCGTATGCCAAAAAATTCTTTTACTGCTTGTGAATCAGTAACCAAAGTGATCTTATGACCGTAAATATATTTATTAAACTTCTTTACTGCGAAAATCACAGCCAAAGCTTTTCGTTGAAGCTGACAATAATTTTTTCTGCTTAGGAAAGAGTGTTAGAAGTAAACAAAGCTGATTATTCTACTCCATCAACTCAATGAGATAACACAATTTATTGCTTACTAACATCTTTGCATTTCTGAAATGTATTTTTACAGGCATCACTCCAAATATATTTTGTTCCTTTCCTCAACAGTTTGTATAACTCATGTAGTTCTATCGATAAATTTGAAATGAATCTGCCATAATAGTTTATAATACCCAAAAATGATTGCAATTTCTGAATGTTTTTTGGAGCTGGAGCTTTAAGGATAGCTGTTACTTTATCCATATTGGGGCTAATACCCTCAGCTGCAAAGGCATCTCTTATGTGGAAGTTGTCTTTATGAAAAATTGGTTTCTCCATTAAAATGCCGAATGGTTCCACTCGAACCAGACAATATGGGGAAACCTTTTCATGATATCTTGTACATATACCGTATTTTCAGAAGAATTTTGACTCACTCGATTAATTTATTGACTATAATTTAATTTAATTTATGCCCAACCTGGAGGACTAAGGCTGGGATTAAAATGTACAACCATGTGCGACCCATATCCCACTGGTTTTCTGCGGTTCTATAATAATTAGATCCAACCACTGAACTTCACCATCACCAATTTCAACTCGCATTCCTCTCTTCCCAACAACATTGATTATTTCACTGTATAACAGAAGAAAATCTGTGATATATATTTTCATAATTTAAATTAATAAAAATTGTTTTGAACTTATCTAAAGTCATTGCACAGGCACCGGTGTCCACCTCCATTTGTATAAGCTGCTCCTCCATTTTGATTGTAACCCATAACTGATTATTGGTTGAGCATCCACAATATTTATTTTTTTCAAGCTTAAATTATTATGCTCCTCGTTGAATTCCTTAACAGCTTGATGTGTTGAATTGCGTGGTGACATATTCTTACCTCAAGACGACCTTGATGATGATCTTGATCTTTCATTCCGGTGAAAACATATGCTAGCTATGTGGCCAATTTTACCGGAATAAGAACTTTCCCACATCCTAACAAGACAATTTTGTGGATTATGCTGTCGATTGCATCGAAAACGGCGACTTTGGACATTCCTATTTCCACCTCTTTGTTGACCCCTACCATGCGACCGACTTTGACTTCCACCTCTTCTGGTTTGTTGGTTGCCGTTTTTGTTTTCAAGAACCGCTAATTGTCGTAACGGTTTTTTCGCGTTTCACCATTTCCTAACTTATGGCTGTTTCCGCAGTATTTTCAAAAGTTAGTCTCTTTTCTTTAAGTAGATGAGCCATTAAATAATTGTCTCTCAACCCAAGAACAAAACGATCTCGCAAAGCTTCATTTAAAAATGCAACAAACTCGCACGTTTGCGCCAAGGCTTTTGACTGTACAATGTATTCCTGTATGGCTTGACTTTGTTTTTGATCTGTTTTTGAAGGTAACGGTACCTTTCCGGAATCTCGTTTACTTCCGGTGAAAAATGATTCCTCAAAATATTAATAAGTTGTTTATAATTTTTTTTTTACGGTTCATCAGGAACAAAGAGCTTTTTAAGTACCGAATAAGTTTCGGTACCGATAAATGTAAGAACAAATGCCACTTTCTTTTCTTCTACTATATCGTTCAATAAAAAAACTTGTTCCATACGTTCAATTGTATTTATTGAAAACATCTCAAAGCATACACTGAAAACTTCACAACAGAATTGAACAAATTATCTGCTTTTTTCCATTCACTTTCGAATTTTCGATCTTTAATTTGTACTTTTCCCTTAATTTTTTTCCCTCCCTGTTTAATTACTTTGATTTTTTATCTCGTCACCATTTGTTACATTCGCTTAATTTTAAATAAATAAAAGACGCTCTCAGTGCTACTTGTATTATCTCTCTTTAACCAAGTCTTGTTCAACACTACTCTAAATAGAATATTTTCCTATTTATAATTTGTACTATAATTCTTACTATAATACATACAAAGGTAATTTCACATTTGGGGATCATACACTTAATGACATTGCGCTAACTTACTTACACCAAATAACGTTTAAAATCGCAATTATTTTAAATTTTAATAGGTTTGACAACAACAATGTCACATAAAGGATTTTGACAACAACAAAATATCGTAATGTTTTAATTGAAAATAGCACAAGATAAAGATTTAACAGTTGTTTGGTTTAGCTTTTCGAAAGCTAAAAGCTCATAAAGCTCAACATAAGGTTTTATAACTAAAATTGTGCTACTGTTAATACCAAATAAGACAGAAAAATGATGTTCAACCTCCAAAATGACAAGATAATTTAATCGTTGTTTCGTCAAAGCTTTTCCTAAATTTAAAAGCTGTGGAATTTTTTATAACTAAAATTGTATTACGGTTATTGTGAAAAACCACACACTTTAAAGTAATTAACAAGCACAGCTAACCAATATTTCGTTAAATCATCTTGCATTGTAAGAATACACTTATTATCACAATGATTTAGTACAAGAGGACCCACAATGTCAAGGAAAAGTTTTTGTAAGGGCTCAGTGGATATTGTCGTTACTTTCATTCAAATTTTGTTGCGTTTTCCGGCTTTGTTTTTTTTTTGACATAAAATACATTTTTGAATACATTTTCTCACGCGAGGCTTGATTTTTGCGAAATAGTAATATGATTTTATTTTACGAACTGTTCTCAAAACTCCCTGATCCTAACTGTGTGCAATGAAATTCTTTGATAATTCGACTAATTTCCGATTCCGATTCAAGTTTTATGATGTTAGTACATATCGGTGATTTAGAATTTGAATTAGAAATAGGACTAGTAGAAATCGCTGAGTTAAATATTAAACTATAAGGTATTGTAGGAGTGAATTTGAAGAACTGGGACCAATCGAACTGTTATAAACTTGCGCTTTTGCTTGAGCGTATACATTTTTATGAACAATACGATTTAACGTAGCTGCTTTTTAATCTGGATAGATTAAAATCGGCGGAGAAATGAGCTTTTGTATTAACGAATTGAAGGAATTATCACAAAATGTATACCAAGTAAAAATTACATCGATTCGGCAAGCTTTGAATATTCACTGATGAATCTACGATAGTAGCCAGTGAGACCCAAAAATGACTTGACTTGGAGTCGGAAAACTTTGCACAGCTTCTACTTTTGCTTGGTCGGGTTTGACACAATCACTCGTAACTATGATATATGGCCAAAATATGTGACCTCAGATATTTATTTGGTTGCAGTTTAAGATTAAGATTTTTGAAACACTGTAAAACATCTGTTAACGACGTTAACGACATCTGTTAATATAACGACGTCATCGAGGTACGTAAAACATTTTATCACATTTAAACCACTGAGGATTTGATTCATTAGGCGCTGAAAAGTTGCCAGAGCCCCTTTAAGACCAAATTGCATTCTGTTTCAGCAAAATGTTCCCCAAGGTGAATTGAATGCTATCTTTGTTAAGACTTAGCAGAATGTCCCATTTTTGATCATAATTGATACTTTTCTTGACAACTGTTTAGGGATTTATTAAAATTTTTTTGAAACGGAATTTTTAAAATATAAAGGGCTGAAACCTCACGAGGTGATCAGAACTTCGGTCTTTGGTATCTTCAATAATGTCATAAAGTTGGTGTGACAGTTTTGACATTATTGATTTCTATTTTAACCAAATTATATTTACTTATACAACAACAGCCAAACAGGTCAAAAGCTTTAATATCATGGGTACAAGCATCCAATTTAAAACGAAAAATCGTATGCTAGAACTATATACCGAAAATAGTATAACAAATTATACTGATACTTCTAACCGTTTAACTGACCATATTCCAGAAACTTATCCAAAAACTCATTTTAGAATCCCATTTACAACTCGCATGTCAAATTTCATAACAAACGGGTAAGGAATAACTAAGTTCCATCCTACAAAGCCATATTCCAAAGCTTTATCCAAAAATCATTTTAAAATCCAACACACATATCAAATTTCATCATAATCGGTTAAGAAATAGCAAAGTTCCATCATACTTGGCCATATTCCTGAACTTCGTCCAAACCTCATTTCAGATTCCCAATTTGAATACACATGTCGAATTTTATCATAATCTGTTGAGAAATGGGCAAGTTCCATCATATTTAGCCATATTCCAGAACCTGATACAAAACTAATTTTAGAATCCCATTTCCATTACACATGTCGAATTTCATCATAATCGGTTGAGAAATAGCCAAGTTCCAACATACTTGGCCATATTCCAGAACTTCATCCAAAACTCATTTTAGAATCCCATTTCTAACATACAAATTAAATTTCATAATAATCGGTTGAGAAATAGACAAGTTCCATCATACTTGGCCATATTCCAGAACTTCATCCAGAAATCATTTTAAAATTCCAGAACTTCATCCAAAAAACATTTTAGAATCCCATTTCAAATACAAATGTCGAATTTCATCGTAATCGGTTGAGAAATGGGCAAGTTCCATCCTACTTGGCCATATTCCAGAACTTCATCCAAAACTCATTTGGGAATCCCATTTGTAACATACACATTGAATTTCATAGTAATCGGTTGATAAATAGGCAAGTTCCATCATATAAATAGTTTGTTAACTATTCACTACATCCAAATCCAACCCCAACTCAACCCCAACTCAACCCCAACTCAACTCCAACTCAACGCGCAAATTGACCCCTAATTTAACCTTCAAATCAATTCCCAATTCAATGCCCAATTCAATAATCAAATAAGCATGTATAAAAAAATCGTAAATATTTATAAAAGCAGGTATTTTGGGTCAATTCGTATGGCAGGTACCCCACCCCTTTGACGTACAGTCTCCAAAAGCTTTTAAAATCTCCGCCTTGACCATAGAAACAGATTGGCGTAAAAAAAATCCAAATCGGACAAGCCGTTCTCGAGATACCATGGGTCCAGACACACAGACACACAGACACACAGATAGACGGACATTTTTTTTTTTTTGCATTTTCAGACTCAGGGACTTTCAAAACGTCGAGAAAAGTGGTTTTGGACCAACCAAATTTTTCGTCATTTTTGACAGGATTTCAATACTTTGGTCTTTGTAGACCGAAGTAATCAAATCGTGAAGTATTAGTTTGAGATTCTCCCTCTTCTATACGGCTTTGGATACAGCACCTTTGAAAACCTACACGCTTTGACTAACAAACTATTTTGAAATGTGTTCAGCGCTGAAATTGAATTTGGGCTGCGAATGTGCTCTGCAGTATCTTCACCTTATCTGGAGATGCATGCCTTATTGAGATCTGCAAGTAGTTCCTCAATTTTAAATGCCAATTCTCTGACAGGTTCATTATATTGTTTTACTAGTTCAACTTGTAACTGTTCAACTGGGCGGCTATCAGACAATTGTAATAACAATTCCTTTTTCAGATCCAGAAATGTTTAAACGCCTAGTTTAGATTTTAAAATGTCTAAAAACGATGATTTATCTGGTTTGTCAACTAATGGATTATAGACAATTTCACAACAAGCTATGAATTTATGACGATTTTTAGGATGCCTATCGAAATCAGGTATAATCTTTAACATATGACCGGCGTTTAGCTTAGACATTTTTAACTCGTATTTCTGTTCAGTAACAGACAAAGATAATGATTGACTTAAATATGAGCAAGAATCTTCATTAATTAAACTAGGTCTGAAATTATTCGGGTGATTTATGATATGTTAAAGCAATATGGTGAATCGTTCAAATTAGGTGACGTGGACTCAATAACAGATTTTTTGATTAAAACAGGAGAGAGCAAACATGTAGTAAAATCACTGGCACTACAACTATCACATAAGCTACTTACCGATATAACTGGTGGTTCTTCTGATAATTAATCTTCGTTATCAGAAGTATTTAGGCTTTTTTCATTTGGTATATAGCTTGCTGTATTTAGATACAGTTGTTCAGCTTGATAAATTTAAATGTTTGATGTCTCAACCTCCGAAATGACAAGATTTGAAATTGTAATAGATTTCACTTCAACAACGTTTCATTTTAACAACAACAAATTGTCGACAAAAGAAAAATCCACAATTTTGGACTGATGAATTTCATTGTTACTTAGGTAGTACAACTTTTTCTAAGCCTAAAATCTTAAAAGCTCGCACATAATGTTAAAATCAATCAATATGACCGAAAACTGATGTTAAACTTTCAAAAAGAAGTATTTACAATTTTGATAAATTTGACAGCAACAACGTCTCTTTAAAATTTTTGACACAAAATATCGTAATAGTTTAATTTAAAATTGGGTGTAAGGCTTTTATTTAAAGAAAAATGCTACAATCTTGAACGGAACTTCTTGAATTATTACTTAAGTAGTATCAGTAGCTTTATGTAAGCTTAAAAGCTCACACAGTTTTACACAGGTTTTATAACTAAAATTGTATTGCTGCTAACACCAAATATGACAGAAGACTTATGCTCGACTTCCAGAAAGAGAAGCATTTGAAATTTAAATAAATTTGACAACAACAACGTCTCATTGAGGATTTGAACAACAACAAAATATTGTCATGGTTTTAATTAAAAATTAGATGTAAAGCTGGTATATAAAAAAATGTAAACCATCTTAGACTTTCGTGAATTGTTATACCTAAAACGATTTAATCATTGTTTGGCAGTAGCTTTTCTGAACTTAAAAGCTCTAAAGCTCTGCACAATATTTTTTAACTAAAATTGTAATAGTGTTAACAGTCAGCAAATCAGAATCCGCTAAGGGTTCCGTGAGAGAGCATGTAGTAGCAAGTGAACCAGTGATATTTACCTGTGTCGCGAAGTATTTGATTGTTCACAATTCAACAATATGGATTCTAAGAGGAAGGATTGGATG
This sequence comes from Tipula helvola, assembly GCA_963556165.1. Taxonomy (NCBI): domain Eukaryota; kingdom Metazoa; phylum Arthropoda; class Insecta; order Diptera; family Tipulidae; genus Tipula; species Tipula helvola. Next base: position 301,196,878 of record OY744483.1, on the reverse strand, counting down.
AAAAAATTAATTGTTTTAGCAGTAGACAAGTTCTAGTCAAGTGCTAGTCAAGGTGGCGATTTCAAATTTGTGCAGGCCATTAGAAAACACCAGACTTTGCTTCATGTCAAAGAATCAGAAAATGAAAAAGTTTCTTAGAGCATTCCATCAACATGTAAAGCAGGACAAATAGCGTCCAGCCTACAGAAAGTGGTCAGACCATTTACTGCGACGGTCCGGAAATAATAATTTTGCAGTCAATCCACCACAACTGCTTTAATTACAGCGCTTGATTGTTTTGGAAGACCACAACTTTGCCAAGCCTTACTCGATTCAGAATCCCAGGGCAGGTTAATGGTATGCGTACCAAGGCTTAGGTTAAACCCCATCAATTTACGAACTGTTGTAATTGGGCTTGGTGAGTGTACGTTTGAGTGTGAGTGTCACATTTTATACAACCAGAACGTCATTCTAATTTCGTGGTAAATGCGTTAATTTTGCCAGAAATAACTTGGAAGTTTGGGACAATTTTTAACTGGCTGCTCCAGATTTAATTTCATCTCTTCTCCATTTTGCTCGATAGAAGAAGGCAAATCAACCCAGATGGCCAAATTCTTCAAAACACCATCTTTGGTTGGGTAGTATCTGAAAGATGCAGAGAAAAACATGAGTCTACATCATCATATCTAACAACAAAGTAGGTGGATACACTAACCAATCTAGATGTCGCGTTGACACGGTTCTGGGAGATTGAGTGTCTATTTGTGAAGGCAGGAACATCCTACCGAAGTGGCGATGTAAGACGAATTTTGTAAACAACATTTGAAGGAGAATGCAATGAGAGATTTATTATCAAGTTACTGTTGAAACAACAACCAACTAAGCAACACCTTGCCTATAGCCGTTGGAAAAACAAAATTTTATATCATACCTTTATAAACGAATATGAACATTGAACACCTATAGAAAGAATTTCAGAAAATGAAGTCAACAACGAGTGGTATTATTGGCCACGGTGTGTTAAAAAAGCTCCATGAGCATAGCTCCACTATGGGTCAATCTATCAATAGTTACCTAGCCGTAGGACCCACCATACAACCAACTCTCTACGCCATAATTCTTCGGTTTAGAGAACACACATTTCCAATCTGCTTGGGTGTTAAGGAAATGTACCGGCAGATCTTAAGGAAACCGAACGACACAAATTTCCAAAAGATTGTTGGCGTAAACACCCGTCTGATCCGATTGGTCACTGTCAGTTTTTAACGTTAACATATAGACTCTCCAGTTCACCGTTCCTATCCATAAGATGTCTCAAAAAATCGTAGACGATAAAAAGCAACATTTAAAGCCGTAGCTTGTTGCGGAATCAAGAAAAGAATTACAAACATCCTAGAAATAAATAAATTTATTGGGTGTAGGTTGGAATCCGCGAAATGATGAGTTCATATTTAAGGCGAACTATACTTTCCGAAGCCAGTAGATTATTCGACCCGTTTGGATTTTTAACTTAGAATGGGATGATCCATTACTAGAGGATTACAAGTAGCAGTGGGGAAAAAATCGTTCAAATCCTCAGGATGTTGAGAATATTTCAATAACAAGATTCTTACAATTTTATAACACCTCCATGGCCGACTTTCATGGATTCTGTGATGCAAGCGAGAGTGCATATGCAGTAGTGGTTTATTTTAAAATCACCACACCTGAATAAAAGTACACGTAAAATTAGTGATAGCAAAATGTAAAGTTGCACTAATCAAGTAAGTATCGCTACCCAGACTTAAGCTATGTGGGGCCGTTCACCCAGCCTAGGAGATATAAAACGTTAAAAAAAAATCAGTCTTATGTGTTCCTGGGCAGATTCAAAAATTGTCCGTAATTGGCTTGCTGGTGAACCTCTCCTATGTGCAACATTCGTAGCCAACCGAACTTCGGGCACTTTGCGTATTGTACCACGTTACAAATGGAGGCTCTTGCCTAGGAGAAGTAACTAAATTGATTTTTGAAGACTTGCATCAGAAACATAATCATGCTGGGCCATCTTTATTATTGTCCATTTTTTCGACAAAGCCATTGGGTAACCGGTGGGTGAGCCAGAGTACGTAAAATAGTTCAGCTACAACACCAACTGATGGGTAATTTTCCAGGATTTTGAGTGAAACTGTATGTCGATTTTAAAAGATGGTCATAGATTTTGCTGGGCGCATCCATTCTTCTAATGAAAAGAAGAGAACAACAAACATATAAGTCATACATTTGCGTATTCGTATGTATGAGTACAAAAGCCGCGCATTTGGAACTTGTGGGAGCTTCTTACCAGTGAATCTTTTATCGGCGTTCTAAAGCAGTTCGTGGCATAAAGAGGCGTGCGGTTGAATTAAATCCTGATAATGGCTACCATTTTGTTGCATAACACAATTCAAAAAGAAATAGAGAAAATAATCAAACAATCAACCAATTTATCTAATTTTCTTTCAAGAAACACGATTTTCTGCCACTGTATACAACCAGGCGCACCACATTTCGGAGGGATTTGTGAAGCGGCAGTAAAGTCACCGAAGTTTTACTTAAGGAGGATTATAGGAAAAATCATCCTAACTATTGAGGAAACGAATAAGCTACTAGCCGAAGTGGAAAGCTGTTTAAATTCCAGGCTTATCTATGTTTTAGCGACCAATTAACAGCGTCACGCTTTGGCGTAGGGCACCCATTAACAAAAATTTGTGAATCGGACATCAATGAACTCAAACCAACCTATCTTGGTGGCTGCTCACTGCAACAAAGAACAAAATGGCAGTTCCCAGGGACTTCCATTCAAATAAATGATCTTGACCACACGAAAATATCGTAATGGTTCAATTGAAAACTTTCATGAATTGTCACTTAAACGATTTATTCGTTGTTTCGTAGTAGTTTGTTCTAAACTTAAAAGCTCATAAAGCTCATCGCAAAGTTTCATAACTGTAATTTTATTGCTGCTACCCCAATTATAACAGAAACAGGAAACTCATTCATCGAAGTGACAAGCGTTTGAATTTTTAATAGATTTGACAACAACAACGTCTCATTAGGAAATTTGACAACAACAAAATATCGTAATGTTTTAATTGAAAATAGAATGTAAATTTGGTATTTAAAAAATGTCACAATATTAGACCGAGTTATTGAAACTGTTACTAAGACGATTCAATTGTTGTTTGGTAGTACCTTTTTCTGAACTTAAAAGCTCAAAAAGCTCTGCACAGTATTTCGTATTTAAAATTGTATATCCGTTAGCACCAAATATGATAGAATAATGAATAATGATGCTCAACCTACAAAATGACACACAGAAGGCGATTTAACTGTTGCTTAGTAGTGGTGGCGTTTCTTATACTTAAAAGCTCTTCTCTACACTATAAAAGAAAAATGAAGCTCAAACTACAAAATTGTAAATTTTTCTGCAAAATTTATTTTTGAATGGAATACTACTACATATACGTAATTAACAGGATTTTGAATGCATTTTATTTCTTTGGTGTGGTTATTACCTTGTTTCGTAAAATAGATCGAAAATAATTAAGGTCATTGTCATAAAACTTCCTGATGATTAACTTTGAAAAGTCACACCTGGGCCCATACTTTTGTATGGGATTGTTGTTTGGTGGTCAGCTTTAAACTATATGGCTAATCAAAATTTGCTGATCAGAGAACATTCACCATGTGTATGAGTGGTGTACTTAGTAGTAGGTGAACTCAGGCATTGGATGTTCTTTTTTATCTCATACCCTTAGATATTCTGGGCACTCAAAAAGCAGCGAGCATAGCCATAGGGCTCAAATCCATTTCTATGTGGAGTTGCAGTAATACATGATACTCATCTATTTTGTGTAACAGAGACATCCCTGGTACCACCGATTACATGATTCCATTACCATCTTTTGAGGAAAGGTTTTGTACTGTTACTCCTTGCAGAGAGGACTGGCTGAGTGACACATGTCCGTAGCTTCGCTGTAAGCTCTGGATGGTTCAGTGAGTAGAGCCGAGAAAAATTGTTTGGGGTATGGCTGTACGGACCATTTTTGTGTCTATGCCGATCTCTTAGGACAGCCACCCTAACCTAACCTAACCTAGCATCACAATTATGTTGCTGCTTAGCGGATTAAGTTGCCTAATTATTAATCGTCTCACATTATCCTCTAGTTTACTAAACATTTATGAAGTACATTATTCGAAATTGGACAAGTGAACTATCATAATGCCTTTCCCAAATCGACAGCCTTAAAAACTCTAACGATGGTCTTTAGATTCGATTATTATCTGCCTGGTTAGTAAATATAAACTGGAGAGAAAAGAAATTTAATTATCCCGTAACGACAAACTATACCAGAGACAAAAATAACAAACAAACAAAAATGTTTAAAAGTTAACTCACGATTCGATAACAAACAAAAGTATTTTCAATCCTCCTCTAGTTTATAACTAAGGTTCGCATATAGATTGTGGGAAAAAAAAAACACAAATTTTCTTCAACTCTTTTAAGTCTTCCTATATATTTCTACTGCTGCTACTACTTAAAATTTACAGCTTCCCGTTATAACGAAAACAAAAAAAGAAACTTAAAGAAAATCCTAATAACCATCTTACTTGTGTTTTGTTTTTCTTTCGTCATGTCTTATTTTTTTATTTTCCATTCTGTTTTCTTATTATCATCGAATGTTAGTTTAATGTCGATAACAGAAAACTTCACAAAAGTGTGTCTAGAATATTCAATACGATATTTTGCAATGTAAAATAGATGACAAATACAACGACAAAATTTATTTGAATTATAATGAAGAAAAAAAAAAGTAAAATTAAGGTTATCTTAAAACTTTTTTTTTACAACAACAATAACTACCACCAACAAATATTTTGTTATCAGGAAAAGATGAATTCAATTATATTCAAGTCAGAAACAAACAAAAATTGATCAAAGTTTTTTTTTCTTGTTTTCCATCCGCATTTTGTTGTTGGTGCATTTTCTTTCGTTTTCATGAATTTATAAATTTTTCGTTTTTGTAATTTCAAAATTAAATTCATCACAAAGTAAAATTAATAATTATTCCGAAAAATTTGGCAGAACAAATTTTGTGTAATTAGATTTTGGGTTGACGCGCGCGCCAATTTGATGGACATCAGTTCATTAATTTTAGTAGAAAAATGAAAAACTTGGAAAACTATTATTTTCGTGTAATTTCTGTGTAAACTCTTAATTGATTGTGCGATAATGGATTTGAATTAATAATCGATAGATAACGTGACTGGAAGTAATCTGATTTATTGGAGATGGAATTGAATAAGTTTTATAAATTTTTCTTATAATTCATTTAGTCAATCCTCCCCCAAAATGAAACTAAAATTTGCTCAAAATTATTGAAGCGGTAGTGAAGTCAATAAAATGCATATTCACCGAGTACTATTGGTCCAGATAGAAGCTAACACCAATGAATAACGAGCCCGACGATTTGGGTATTTTAGCACCAGGACGTTTTTTGATCGGGTCATCGCTTCTTGAAATACTGGATAAAGGCACAAACGACGTTATGTTGAAATTCAGTGAACGATGGGAACTTCTGCAAAACATCTAAAAAGGTTTCTGGAAAAGGTGGCATTTGGAATATCTCTCCATGTTACAAAAAAGATCCAAATGGCAGCACCAACAGCAGATCATCAAAGATGGCGAGTGGTCATCAGAACTTCGTTTAAATATAGCCCAGAAATCGATTTACAAGAGCCATCAAAACAACGCTTAGCTATTTGGATGTGATGCGTGTTTAAATTCAGCGTGATGTAATAAATAATATCCCTTGCCTTTTTGACCAACTAATTCAAGATCGGAAGTGCGTGTAATGTATACTCTGCTGCCACGTTTCGATTGCCATGGCCGATACAACCAATAATAAATTTTGACATTTGCAAATATTTTGCCAATTTAGGTTTAAACCACCTGGTTATTACTACAGCTTCTTTAGAAAATTTGAGTTTTATTGAAAAACGCTAAAAAAATTCTGCCCAAATATGTATACTCTGCTGCCATGTTTCGATTGCCATGGCCGATACAACCAATAATAAATTTTGACATTTGCGGATATTGTGCCAATTTAGGTTTAAACCACCTGGTTATTACTACAGCTTCTTTAGAAAATTTGAGTTTTATTGAAAAACGCTAAAAAAAATTCTGGCCCAAAAATGTATACCCTGCTGCCACGTTTCGATTGCCATGGCCGATACAACCAATAATAAATTTTGACATTTGCAAATATTTTGCCAATTTAGGTTTAAACCACCTGGTTATTACTACAGCTTCTATAGAAAAATTTGATTTTCCTTGAAAAACGGTAAAAAAAATTTTGGCATAAAAATGTATACTCTGCTGCCACGTTTCGATTGCCATGGCCGATACAACCAATAATAAATTTTGACATTTGCGGATATTGTGCCAATTTAGGTTTAAACCACCTGGTTATTACTACAGCTATAATAGAAAAATTTGATTTTGGTTGAAAAACGCTAAAAAAAATTCTGGCCCCAAAATGTATACTCTGCTGCCAAGTTTCGATTGCCATGGCCGATACAACCAATAATAAATTTTGATATTTGCGGATATTGGGCCAATTTAGGTTTAAACCACCTGGTTATTACTACAGCTTGTATAGAAAATTTGAGTTTTATTGAAAAACGCTAAAAAAAATTCTGGCCCCAAAATGTATACTCTGCTGCCACGTTTCGATTGCCATGGCCGATACAACCAATAATAAATTTTGACATTTGCGGATATTGTGCCAATTTAGGTTTAAACCACCTGGTTATTACTACAGCTTCTTTAGAAAATTTGAGTTTTATTGAAAACGCTAAAAAAAATTCTGGCCCCAAAATGTATACTCTGCTGCCGTGCTTCGATTGCCATGGCCGATACAACCAATAATAAATTTTGACAGTTGCAAATATTGTGCCAATTTAGATTTAAACCGCCCGGTTATTACTACAGCTTCATTAGAAAATTTGAGTTTTATTGAAAAACACTAAAAAAAATTCTGGCCCCAAAATGTATACTCTGCTGCCACGTTTCGATTGCCATGGCCGATACAACCAATAATAAATTTTGACATTTGCGGATATTGTGCCTATTTAGGTTTAAACCACCTGGTTATTACTACAGCTTCTTTAGAAATATTTGATCTTTATTGAAAAACGCTAAAAAAAATTCCGGCCCCAAAATGTATACTCTGCTGCCGTGCTTCAATTGCCATGGCCGATACAACCAATAATAAATTTTGACATTTGCGGATATTGTGCCAATTTAGGTTTAATCCACCTGGTTATTACTACAGCTTCTATAGAAAAATTTGATTTTTATTGAACAACGCTAAAAAAAATTCTGGCCCCAAAATGTATACTCTGCTGCCGTGTTTCAATTGCCATGGCCGATACAACCAATAATAAATTTTGGCATTTGCGGATATTGTGCCAATTTAGGTTTAATCCACCTGGTTATTACTACAGCTTCTATAGAAAAATTTGATTTTTATTGAACAACGCTAAAAAAAATTCTGGCCCCAAAATGTATACTCTGCTGACGTGTTTCGATTGCCATGGCCGATACAACCAATATTAAATTTTGACATTTGCGGATATTGTGCCAATTTAGGTTTAAACCACCTGGTTATTACTACAGCTTCTATAGAAAAATTTGATTTTTATTGAAAAACGCTAAAAAAAATTCTGGCCCAAAAATGTATACTCTGTTATAGATGTTGTCGATGTTATTGTTCGATACATCTATTTTACTTAACCTAAACTACTGATTTGATGTCTATCTGTGTTTTATAGTTATAGATGGTGAGTGGTTTCTATGGTTAGTTATAGAGAACCGACTCACAGGAGATATTTTATGTTAGTTGAATAATCTTAAACTAAGAAATTTCTCCTTCTCAACTAATCAATTATTACAGCAATTACGCCGATTTTCTCTCAATTAGTTGGTCTAAACAAACCTCGACCACGATTGTTATTAGTTGCACGTTAGTTTATACTTACCAATTTGTTGGTGTTGTTAATAAGCTGCTTCCAAATTCTCGAGTAGTGATACAAATTTATTATTTTTCTTACTTTTTATTTAAACTACTTTTATTTTCTAAGGAGGTAACAGTGTCTCCAATTACGAATTATGAATTACCAAATATGAATTAAATGTGAATTACGAATGAATTTCTAGTTACAATTTTGGTTCTTATATACTAAAATATTGTGTGTTTCCAACAACAACACATATACAAATATAATTGCTGATATTCTAAAATCATTTCCCCATATTCATATTTTTAATTATTTTTGTTTATCATAAAATTTCTTTTCCTCATATTTTATTTATTTTAGGTCATTATATATTAATTTCGTTACTTTACTTTGGGTTACATCATATATTTTATTTATTATTGATGTCCCACATTTTATTATTACCAGACGTTTTATTTTAATTTTGACAATTTTGTATTTCCTTATATTTCATTATCACCAGACTTTATTATATATTTTTATGCATACGATATTTCATAATTTGGTTCACAACATACCTTCCCCCTTTATGGAGATTTTTCTGAAGGAAAAATCTTATGGGACATATGTAGGTGGTATATATATATATGTATTTTTATAGTTATGTCTAATTTTACAATTATAATTTATTTTAATATCTATTTTTGAACTGTTTTGTATGGTAGTTTCGTTGTTCATCATGTGTTCTTGTCACTGCTGCTTATTCTTGAAGTTTTCTTGTTGATTCGCTCAAATTACTCGGATTTAAATCATTTTACAATTTACATTAACTTTATAACATCTTTGAATTTTCCTTTTTCGCTTTGATCTGGATGCATTCTCTTCTAAGTATTCTCGTTGTCTCTTTGATGGCTCCATGACGTTATATTAAATGGACCCTCTTTATGAGTTACTGGACATGCATATGTAGTGTTTTGAGATGTACAGTGATGGCGTCTATATTTCATCAGGATGGCGGGATAAATAGCTCTATTTGTCTAATTGTGTTAACATTTATTGACTTATGATAATACAATAATTATTATAGCGCTCTTGATGTAGTTGTATTTAAAGCTCAGCTGTTTTCGTGTGCTGTATATGCCGGAGTTCTCATGTTGTCGTGCATGTCGTAATTATGATGATGTCTCGATTAATGGTGATATACCGTTGTGAGATGACTTCCAATATACTTCAATACTTGGGATAAATTTGTGGTGCATCTTGGTATAGTTGGATGTTATGTATGTTAAATGAAACATTGTAAATTTGATTTTAAACCTTTTCATTTATTATGTTGGACTACTTCCTTCTTCCTTGGTCTTCTTTTTTTTTTTGTTTCCCATTGAGTTCAACTACCTTACATAAATTTTCTTTACTACATAATACATACAGTGAAAGATTCTAATTTCTCCTTTTTTTATCTAACCTTAACCTAGGCTAACATATGTTTGTGTAAAATGAATATTGTTGTGAAAGCATAAAAATACGTATGAATGGAATATTGTTTTGTAATACGATACTTTGCAATGGAATTTATATATGAGGAAAAACTTGACCTTGCTTTAATTTATTTCATATGAGTTTTACATTTTTTTTTTTTTTTAAAATATGAATTTTATGTGTGTGGGTTTTTGTTTTAATTTTTTTTTTTTTTTTTTTTGTAAGAAAATTTTGAAATTTGATAATTTGATTTTTTTTTTTTAAAATTGATAATTTGAATTATTTTTCTTTTTTTTTTTTTTAATTTTTTTTTTTAATGTAGTTTTAGAGTTTTAAATTTACTAAAATGTAATATTTCTAGATAATGCTTCTAGATTTATCATTAGATAACAAAAAATTTCAATAAATTTTGATTTATATTTTAAATAACAGTATAATCTTATTATTTTTTTTTATGTGTTTCAATTTGATTAAGAGAAATTTTTTAGATACTTTTTTTTTTATATTTTTTTTTTTATATATTTAAATTTTATGATTTAATGTCTGGATTTTGATGTTAGGTAAAATTTTGCTTCATCTTATAGCCAATTTTGAACTTGTTTCCTCATGCTTGTTAATTTTGTGAGACATAAGGGAAACAATTTTTAAATTTTGATTATGATCCAATAGAGAAGTATTAAAGGAACTGGGTTGAAATTATGGATTTATTTGAAATAATGGATTTATTAAAAATTATGGATTTATTTGAAACTATAAATTTACTAGGAATATTAAGGTTTGATTAGTTCTTTATTTTCTTTTCCTAGTTTTGTAATTGGGAATATTGGTTTGGAAATGGTGATATGGATAATTGGATGTGATTTCACCTTGTGTATCGGAATATAATAAACTATTCAGCGTATTAATACCGGATAACTGGTCTCGAAAGTGCTCTACGCTACAAAGAAAATTGGCGTCTCGTGCTACTGGGATTGCAACACTGCTAGAGCTTTTTGAACGCTTATAATCTAATGGTTGAGACTCTGATATTGAGATTGGCTCAATGTTATCATTTGATTCTTTCAACTTTGGCATATTTCTTGCCTCATGGGTAGGTTTTTGTATTAGAGATGAGTGTGCTGAAGTAATTGTATCTTGATTACTTGATTTAGCACTTTGATGATCTTTTGAGACGGTACTCAATGGCTCGATTATTTCGTTACCCACGACGGAACTTGATTTTAAACTATTGCGTTCTGAGATAAAATTTGGAGGAGAACTCATAGACGAGTCGGAACTTAATTTACTTATTCTAAGGTCTGAGACGGTACTCAGAGGATTTATTTTTTGATTGTCTGAGGCGGTACTCAGAGGATTTATTTTTTGATTGTCTGAGGCGGTACTCAAAGGATTTATTTTTTGATTGTCTGAGGCGGTACTCAGAGGATTTATTTTTTTATTAACTGAGGATTTTCTCAGATGATTTGATTTAATAGCTGGGGAGGTTCCCAGTGGATTTGTTATTTTATTATTGACTGAGGAGGTTCTCAGTGGATTTGTTATTTTATTATTGACTGAGGAGGTTCTCAGTGGATTTATTTTATTATCTGGGGAGGTTCCCAGTGGATTAATTTTTTTATTTTCTGGGGAGGTTCCCAGCGGGTTAATTTTTTTTATTTCTGGGGAGGTTCCCAGTGAATTTATTTGTTTACGATCTGGGGAGGTTCCCAGCGGATTAATTTCTTTATAGTCTGAGGCGGAACTCAGTTGATTTATTATTTTATTTTCTGAGGCGGTACTCATTTGTTTTATTTTATTATGGTCTGAGGCGGAACTCAGTTGATTAATTTTTTTATAGTCTGAGGCGGAACTCAGTTGCGATTCGTAACTCATTGGTATCGGTTTTGTATTAATTTCCGTAGTTTCTAATCTTTGTATGGGCTTTATGTGATAGACGTCGAACATGGGGCTTAGAGAATTATTTGAGACAGAACTAAGGGGATTATATGTTTTCGAGGTGGGATATGATTGATTGGCTAAATGATTTTTCGGACTCGCTCGGAATGGTGTTATCATTCGGCGAGCCCCAAGTCGTTTCCCTGTTGGCAGATCATATCGTCGTATACGTTGCTGTCCTCTATGTATTTTATTTTTAAATTTGCTAGACCTTCATTTATCTGCTCAGCGCTTGGCTTTTTCCTCGTAAAATTTTGTATTTGTTCGTTATTGAAGTGCTGATTCGTCTGTCTGAGTGAGTCGTTTGGAGCTTGATTGTATCTTTGATTAGGATAGTTATTACTTGGATATGCCTGACGGATTGGGTAGTTGGATTCGTTTAATGTATTCTGATTTATTAGTCTCGGATAGTTCGGATTTGTGTAGTTGGTTTGGCTGACTGCTTGTTGGTAGTTGTAGTTCGGTCTAAAACTCTGTTGTTCGGATCTGTAGTTTTGATAGTAGTCATTCGGTTGTGATTTTATTGGTATTGTCCTTTGTTGAAATAAAAATTCTTCACGCCTAGCATCACTCGCTTCTCTCGCCCTACATTCCTCTAATGAATGCCCTCGCTTCTTGCAATATCTACAGAATCTCGAGGTTAGGTGCTGAGCTGCTTGATTTTGGCTGGAATTATTTATTGGACAATTTCTAGCTACATGGCCTATATTATCACACAATTGGCAAACCTCACCTAATAGATGATGAGTTGACTGTTTTTGACTAGGATTATTTTTCTGGCAGTTCTTGGCGACGTGCCCTAATTTCTCACAGATTTGACAAACCGAATCACCATACTGTTGTTCTGTTTGATTTAGCCTATGGCTTTGATTGTATCCTAATTGCATTTCCAGTCTGCTTGCTTTTTCTATTAATTCTACTAATGGTGCATCCGAAATCATGGTCATGTGTGTTCTAATTACCTCATTTTTTAATCCTCTGACAAAAGCATCTCTTTGCAATGTCTCCAGGAATGGCTTTGGTAAACTATTTCCTTCACCAAATTTAACTCTAACCCCTGCTTCATAATCAAGGGCGTAACCTTGTACTCTTGTCCCAAATTCAGAGCAATCTTCCGATCTACCCTGACTGGCTGAATACAATCTGTTACTTAGAGATTCTATGGAATGGAATGGTAGGAATTTCTTCGTGAGGACTTTGTAAAGTTCATTTAAGTCCTTTACTTTGGCGTCCCTCACTAATGTAAACGCTCTACCACGGAGCCGCAATTTAACTTCTTCAAGAAGTATTTCTGCTAATGCTGGAGTTTTAAAATCGTCTTTTTGACTGATGTGCTTGCACACTTCAATGAAGTAGTGTACCTCACTCGTGTCTACGTCATGTTGACCATAGAAGATTGGTACTCTTCTTTCAACCAAATTTTGGATTTCTGTTTCTGTCAATGCTACCATTTTTGTTTTAATGCTACGAACTGGTTTCTTTCTAAATTGTGTAAGAGCCGATTCTAATTTTAAACTAGGGTCGCTATTAATTCGCTTTCTTGTTAATGTAGGAGAATAAACAACCGCTAAATCTGATTCACTAACTCTATTGACTTTTATTATTGGATCTGTTTCGTCTTGCATGAACTCTATGCAAGGAAATAAAATATTATGGATACCAAAATAACGTGGAAGTGTTTAAATTATGTTCAAAAATATAACGTATACCAATGCTAAAACAATTCTATTCAAAGTGCGTAATTAATTTTATTCCAGTGCCCTAACGGAAACTTTATCTACAGCGCCAATGTTATAGTTTGGCGTGTACTTGAAATAATGTGTTTGCCCTAAATAATGCGGATGCCTAACGGAAAGTTAGTCTACAGCGCCAATGTTATAGATGTTGTCGATGTTATTGTTCGATACATCTATTTTACTTAACCTAAACTACTGATTTGATGTCTATCTGTGTTTTATAGTTATAGATGGTGAGTGGTTTCTATGGTTAGTTATAGAGAACCGACTCACAGGAGATATTTTATGTTAGTTGAATAATCTTAAACTAAGAAATTTCTCCTTCTCAACTAATCAATTATTACAGCAATTACGCCGATTTTCTCTCAATTAGTTGGTCTAAACAAACCTCGACCACGATTGTTATTAGTTGCACGTTAGTTTATACTTACCAATTTGTTGGTGTTGTTAATAAGCTGCTTCCAAATTCTCGAGTAGTGATACAAATTTATTATTTTTCTTACTTTTTATTTAAACTACTTTTATTTTCTAAGGAGGTAACAGTGTCTCCAATTACGAATTATGAATTACCAAATATGAATTAAATGTGAATTACGAATGAATTTCTAGTTACAATTTTGGTTCTTATATACTAAAATATTGTGTGTTTCCAACAACAACACATATACAAATATAATTGCTGATATTCTAAAATCATTTCCCCATATTCATATTTTTAATTATTTTTGTTTATCATAAAATTTCTTTTCCTCATATTTTATTTATTTTAGGTCATTATATATTAATTTCGTTACTTTACTTTGGGTTACATCATATATTTTATTTATTATTGATGTCCCACATTTTATTATTACCAGACGTTTTATTTTAATTTTGACAATTTTGTATTTCCTTATATTTCATTATCACCAGACTTTATTATATATTTTTATGCATACGATATTTCATAATTTGGTTCACAACAACTCTGCTGCCACGTTTCGATTGCCATGGCCGATACAACCAATAATAAATTTTGACATTTGCGGATATTGTGCCAATTTAGGTTTAAACCACCTGGTTATTACTACAGCTTCTTTAGAAAATTTGAGTTTTATTGAAAAACGCTAAAAAAAATTCCGGCCCCAAAATGTATACTCTGCTGCCGTGTTTCGATTGCCATGGCCGATACAACCAATAATAAATTTTGACATTTGCGGATATTGTGCCAATTTAGGTTTAAACCACCTGGTTATTACTACAGCTTCTATAGAAAAATTTGATTTTTATTGAAAAACGCTAAAAAAAATTCTGGCCCAAAAATGTATACTCTGCTGCCACGTTTCGATTGCCATGGCCGATACAACCAATAATAAATTTTGACATTTGCGGATATTGTGCCAATTTAGGTTTAAACCACCTGGTTATTACTACAGCTTCTTTAGAAAATTTGAGTTTTATTGAAAAACGCTAAAAAAAATTCCGGCCCCAAAATGTATACTCTGCTGCCGTGTTTCGATTGCCATGGCCGATACAACCAATAATAAATTTTGACATTTGCAAATATTTTGCCAATTTAGGTTTAAACCACCTGGTTATTACTACAGCTTCTTTAGAAAATTTGAGTTTTATTGAAAAACGCTAAAAAAATTCTGCCCAAATATGTATACTCTGCTGCCATGTTTCGATTGCCATGGCCGATACAACCAATAATAAATTTTGACATTTGCGGATATTGTGCCAATTTAGGTTTAAACCACCTGGTTATTACTACAGCTTCTATAGAAAATTTGATTTTTATTGAAAAACGTTAAAAAAATTCTGGCCCCAAAATGTATACTCTGCTGCCATGTTTCGATTGCCATGGCCGATACAACCAATAATAAATTTTGACATTTGCGGATATTGTGCCAATTTAGGTTTAAACCACCTGGTTATTACTACAGCTTCTTTAGAAAATTTGAGTTTTATTGAAAACGCTAAAAAAAATTCTGGCCCCAAAATGTATACTCTGCTGCCGTGCTTCAATTGCCATGGCCGATACAACCAATAATAAATTTTGACAGTTGCAAATATTGTGCCAATTTAGGTTTAAACCGCCCGGTTATTACTACAGCTTCATTAGAAAATTTGAGTTTTATTGAAAAACACTAAAAAAAATTCTGGCCCCAAAATGTATACTCTGCTGCCACGTTTCGATTGCCATGGCCGATACAACCAATAATAAATTTTGACATTTGCAAATATTTTGCCAATTTAGGTTTAAACCACCTGGTTATTACTACAGCTTCTTTAGAAAATTTGAGTTTTATTGAAAAACGCTAAAAAAAATTCTGGCCCCAAAATGTATACTCTGCTGCCGTGTTTCGATTGCCATGGCCGATACAACCAATAATAAATTTTGACATTTGCAAATATTTTGCCAATTTAGGTTTAAACCACCTGGTTATTACTACAGCGTCTTTAGAAAATTTGAGTTTTATTGAAAAACGCTAAAAAAATTCTGCCCAAATATGTATACTCTGCTGCCATGTTTCGATTGCCATGGCCGATACAACCAATAATAAATTTTAACATTTGCGGATATTGTGCCAATTTAGGTTTAAACCACCTGGTTATTACTACAGCTTCTTTAGAAAATTTGAGTTTTATTGAAAAACGCTAAAAAAAATTCTGGCCCAAAAATGTATACCCTGCTGCCACGTTTCGATTGCCATGGCCGATACAACCAATAATAAATTTTGACATTTGCAAATATTTTGCCAATTTAGGTTTAAACCACCTGGTTATTACTACAGCTTCTTTAGAAAATTTGAGTTTTATTGAAAAACGCTAAAAAAAATTCTGGCCCAAAAATGTATACCCTGCTGCCACGATTCGATTGCCATGGCCGATACAACCAACAATAAATTTTGACATTTGCGGATATTGTGCCAATTTAGGTTTAAACCACCTGGTTATTACTACAGCTTCTTTAGAAAATTTGAGTTTTATTGAAAAACGCTAAAAAAAATTTTGGCATAAAAATGTATACTCTGCTGCCATGTTTCGATTGCCATGGCCGATACAACCAATAATAAATTTTGAGATTTGCGGATATTGTGCCAATTTAGGTTTAAACCACCTGGTTATTACTACAGCTTCTTTAGAAAATTTGAGTTTTATTGAAAACGCTAAAAAAAATTCTGGCCCCAAAATGTATACTCTGCTGCCGTGCTTCGATTGCCATGGCCGATACAACCAATAATAAATTTTGACAGTTGCAAATATTGTGCCAATTTAGGTTTAAAACCGCCCGGTTATTACTACAGCTTCATTAGAAAATTTGAGTTTTATTGAAAAACACTAAAAAAAATTCTGGCCCCAAAATGTATACTCTGCTGCCGTGTTTCAATTGCCATGGCCGATACAACCAATAATAAATTTTGACATTTGCGGATATTGTGCCAATTTAGGTTTAATCCACCTGGTTATTACTACAGCTTCTATAGAAAAATTTGATTTTTATTGAACAACGCTAAAAAAATTCTGGCCCCAAAATGTATACTCTGCTGCCATGTTTCGATTGCCATGGCCGATACAACCAATAATAAATTTTGACATTTGCGCATATTGTGCCAATTTAGGTTTAAACCACCTGGTTATTACTACAGCTTCTATAGAAAAATTTGATTTTTATTGAAAAACGCTAAAAAAAATTCTGGCCCAAAAATGTATACTCTGCTGACGTGTTTCGATTGCCATGGCCGATACAACCAATATTAAATTTTGACATTTACGGATATTGTGCCAATTTAGGTTTAAACCACCTGGTTATTACTACAGCTATAATAGAAAAATTTGATTTTGGTTGAAAAACGCTAAAAAAAATTCTGGCCCCAAAATGTATACTCTGCTGCCAAGTTTCGATTGCCATGGCCGATACAACCAATAATAAATTTTGATATTTGCGGATATTGGGCCAATTTAGGTTTAAACTACCTGGTTATTACTACAGCTTGTATAGAAAATTTGAGTTTTATTGAAAAACGCTAAAAAAAATTCTGGCCCCAAAATGTATACTCTGCTGCCACGTTTCGATTGCCATGGCCGATACAACCAATAATAAATTTTGACATTTGCGGATATTGTGCCAATTTAGGTTTAAACCACCTGGTTATTACTACAGCTTCTTTAGAAAATTTGAGTTTTATTGAAAAACGCTAAAAAAAATTTTGGCATAAAAATGTATACTCTGCTGCCATGTTTCGATTGCCATGGCCGATACAACCAATAATAAATTTTGACATTTGCGGATATTGTGCCAATTTAGGTTTAAACCACCTGGTTATTACTACAGCTTCTTTAGAAAATTTGAGTTTTATTGAAAACGCTAAAAAAAATTCTGGCCCCAAAATGTATACTCTGCTGCCGTGCTTCGATTGCCATGGCCGATACAACCAATAATAAATTTTGACAGTTGCAAATATTGTGCCAATTTAGGTTTAAACCGCCCGGTTATTACTACAGCTTCATTAGAAAATTTGAGTTTTATTGAAAAACACTAAAAAAAATTCTGGCCCCAAAATGTATACTCTGCTGCCACGTTTCGATTGCCATGGCCGATACAACCAATAATAAATTTTGACATTTGCGGATATTGTGCCAATTTAGGTTTAAACCACCTGGTTATTACTACAGCTTATATAGAAATATTTGATCTTTTTTGAAAAACGCTAAAAAATTTCCGGCCCCAAAATGTATACTCTGCTGCCGTGTTTCAATTGCCATGGCCGATACAACCAATAATAAATTTTGACATTTGCGGATATTGTGCCAATTTAGGTTTAATCCACCTGGTTATTACTACAGCTTCTATAGAAAAATTTGATTTTTTATTGAAAAACGCTAAAAAAAATTCTGGCCCCAAAATGTATACTCTGCTGCCAAGTTCGATTGCCATGGCCGATACAACCAATAATAAATTTTGATATTTACAAATATTGTGCCAATTTAGGTTTAAACCACCTGGTTATTACTACAGCTTCTATAGAAAAATTTAATTTTTGTTGAAAAACGCTAAAAGAAATTCTGGCCCCAAAATGTATACTCTGCTGCCACGTTTCGATTGCCATGGCCGATACAACCAATAATAAATTTTGACATTTGCGGATATTATGCCAATTTAGGTTTAGACCACCTGGTTGTTACTACAGCTTCTTTAGAAAATTTGAGTTTTATTGAAAAACGCTAAAAAAAATTCTGGCCCCAAAATGTATACTCTGCTGCCGTGTTTCGATTGCCATGGCCGATACAACCAATAATAAATTTTGACATTTGCAGATATTGTGCCAATTTAGGTTTAAACCACCTGGTTATTACTACAGCTTCTATAGAAAAATTTGATTTTTATTGAAAAACGCTAAAAAAAATTCTGGCCCAGAAACGTATACTCTGCTGCCACGTTTCGATTGCCATGGCCGATACAACCAATAATAAATTTTGACATTTGCGGATATTGTGCCAATTTAGGTTTAAACCACCTGGTTATTACTACAGCTTCCTTAGAAAATTTGAGTTTTATTGAAAAACGCTAAAAAAAATTCTGGCCCCAAAATGTATACTCTGCTGCCGTGTTTCGATTGCCATGGCCGATACAACCAATAATAAATTTTGACATTTGCGGATATTGTGCCAATTTAGGTTTAAACCACCTGGTTATTACTACAGCTTCTATAGAAAAATTTGATTTTTATTGAAAAACGCTAAAAAAAATTCTTGCCCCAAAATGTATACTCTGCTGCCACGTTTCGATTGCCATGGCCGATACAACCAATAATAAATTTTGACATTTGCGGATATTGTGCCAATTTAGGTTTAAACCACCTGGTTATTACTACAGCTTCTTTAGAAAATTTGAGTTTTATTGAAAAACGCTAAAAAAAATTCTGGCCCCAAAATGTATACTCTGCTGCCGTGTTTCGATTGCCATGGCCGATACAACCAATAATAAATTTTGACATTTGCGGATATTGTGCCAATTTAGGTTTAAACCACCTGGTTATTACTACAGCTTCTATAGAAAAATTTGATTTTTATTGAAAAACGCTAAAAAAAATTCTGGCCCCAAAATGTATACTCTGCTGCCACGTTTCGATTGCCATGGCCGATACAACCAATAATAAATTTTAACATTTGCGGATATTGTGCCAATTTAGGTTTAAACCACCTGGTTATTACTACAGCTTCTTTAGAAAATTTGATTTTTATTGAAAAACGTTAAAAAAAATTCTGGCCCAAAAATGTATACTCTGCTGCCACGTTTCGATTGCCATGGCCGATACAACCAATAATAAATTTTGACATTTGCGGATATTGTGCCAATTTAGGTTTAAACCACCTGGTTATTACTACAGCTTCCATAGAAAAATTTGATTTTTATTGAAAAACGCTAAAAAAAATTCTGGCCCCAAAATGTATACTCTGCTGCCGTGTTTCGATTGCCATGGCCGATACAACCAATAATAAATTTTGACATTTGCGGATATTGTGCCAATTTAGGTTTAAACCACCTGGTTATTACTACAGCTTCTATAGAAAAATTTGATTTTTATTGAAAAACGCTAAAAAAAATTCTGGCCCCAAAATGTATACTCTGCTGCCACGTTTCGATTGCCATGGCCGATACAACCAATAATAAATTTTAACATTTGCGGATATTGTGCCAATTTAGGTTTAAACCACCTGGTTATTAATTACTACAGCTTCTTTAGAAAATTTGATTTTTATTGAAAAACGTTAAAAAAAATTCTGGCCCAAAAATGTATACTCTGCTGCCACGTTTCGATTGCCATGGCCGATACAACCAATAATAAATTTTAACATTTGCGGATATTGTGCCAATTTAGGTTTAAACCACCTGGTTATTACTACAGCTTCTTTAGAAAATTTGAGTTTTATTGAAAAACGCTAAAAAAAAATCTGGCCCTAAAATGTATACTCTGCTGCCACGTTTCGATTGACATGGCCGATACAACCAATAATAAATTTTGACATTTGCGGATATTGTGCCAATTTAGGTTTAAACCACCTGGTTATTACTACAGCTTCTATAGAAAAATTTGATTTTTATTGAAAAACGCTAAAAAAAATTTTGGCCCCAAAATGTATACAAAATTTGAGTTTTATTGAAAAATGCTAAAAAAAATTCTGGCCCAAAAATGTATACTCTGCTGTCACGTTTCGATTGCCATGGCCGATACAACCAATAATAAATTTTGACATTTGCGGATATTGTGCCAATTTAGGTTTAAACCACCTGGTTATTACTACAGCTTCCTTAGAAAATTTGAATTTTATTGAAAAACGCTAAAAAAAATTCTGGCCCAAAAATGTATACTCTGCTGCCACGTTTCGATTGCCATGGCCGATACAACCAATAATAAATTTTGACATTTGCGGATATTGTGCCAATTTAGGTTTAAACCACCTGGTTATTACTACAGCTTCTATAGAAAAATTTGATTTTTATTGAAAAACGCTAAAAAAAATTCTGGCCCCAAAATGTATACTCTGCTGCCATGTTTCGATTGCCATGGCCGATACAACCAATAATAAATTTTGACATTTGCGGATATTGTGCCAATTTAGGTTTAAACCACCTGGTTATTACTACAGCTTCTTTAGAAAATTTGAGTTTTATTGAAAAACGCTAAACAAAATTCTGGCCCAAAAATGTATACTCTGCTACCACGTTTCGATTGCCATGGCCGATACAACCAATAATAAATTTTGACATTTGCGGATATTGTGCCAATTTAGGTTTAAACCACCTGGTTATTACTACAGCTTCTTTAGAAAATTTGAGTTTTATTGAAAAACGCTAAAAAAAATTCTGGCCCCAAAATGTATACTCTGCTACCACGTTTCGATTGCCATGGCCGATACAACCAATAATAAATTTTGACATTTGCGGATATTGTGCCAATTTAGGTTTAAACCACCTGGTTATTACTACAGCTTCTATAGAATATTTGATTTTTATTGAAAAACGCTAAAAAAAATTCTGGCCCTAAAATGTATACTCTGCTGCCATGTTTCGATTGCCATGGCCGATACAACCAATAATAAATTTTGACATTTACGGATATTGTGCCAATTTAGGTTTTAACCACCTGGTTATTACTACAGCTTCTTTAGAAAATTTGAGTTTTATTGAAAAACGCTAAAAAAAATTCTGGCCCAAAAATGTATACTCTGCTGCCACGTTTCGATTGCCATGGCCGATACAACCAATAATAAATTATGACATTTGCGGATATTGTGCCAATTTAGGTTTAAACCACCTGGTTATTACTACAGCTTCTATAGAATATTTGATTTTTATTGAAAAACGCTAAAAAAAATTCTGGCCCTAAAATGTATTCTCTGCTGCCATGTTTCGATTGCCATGGCCGATACAACCAATAATAAATTTTGACATTTACGGATATTGTGCCAATTTAGGTTTTAACCACCTGGTTATTACTACAGCTTCTTTAGAAAATTTGAGTTTTATTGAAAAACGCTAAAAAAAATTCTGGCCCAAAAATGTATACTCTGCTGCCACGTTTCGATTGCCATGGCCGATACAACCAATAATAAATTATGACATTTGCGGATATTGTGCCAATTTAGGTTTAAACCACCTGGTTATTACTACAGCTTCTATAGAATATTTGATTTTTATTGAAAAACGCTAAAAAAAATTCTGGCCCTAAAATGTATACTCTGCTGCCATGTTTCGATTGCCATGGCCGATACAACCAATAATAAATTTTGACATTTACGGATATTGTGCCAATTTAGGTTTTAACCACCTGGTTATTACTACAGCTTCTTTAGAAAATTTGAGTTTTATTGAAAAACGCTAAAAAAAATTCTGGCCCAAAAATGTATACTCTGCTGCCACGTTTCGATTGCCATGGCCGATACAACCAATAATAAATTTTGACATTTGCGGATATTGTGCTAATTTAGGTTTAAACCACCTGGTTATTACTACAGCTTCTATAGAAATATTTAATTTTTATTGAAAAACGCTAAAAAAATTCTGGCCCCAAAATGTATACTCTGCTGCCATGTTTCGATTGCCATGGCCGATACAACCAATAATAAATTTTGACATTTGCGGATATTGTGCCAATTTAGGTTTAAACCACCTGGTTATTACTACAGCTTCTTTAGAAAATTTGAGTTTTATTGAAAAACGCTAAAAAAAATTCTGGCCCCAAAATGTATACTCTGCTGCCGTGCTTCGATTGCCATGGCCGATACAACCAATAATAAATTTTGACAGTTGCAAATATTGTGCCAATTTAGGTTTAAACCGCCTGGTTATTACTACAGCTTCCTTAGAAAATTTGATTTTTATTGAAAAACGCTAAAAAAAATTCTGGCCCCAAAATGTATACTCTGCTGCCATGTTTCGATTGCCATGGCCGATACAACCAATAATAAATATTGACATTTACGGATATTGTGCCAATTTAGGTTTTAACCACCTGGTTATTACTACAGCTTCTTTAGAAAATTTGAGTTTTATTGAAAAACGCTAAAAAAAATTCTGGCCCAAAAATGTATACTCTGCTGCCACGTTTCGATTGCCATGGCCGATACAACCAATAATAAATTATGACATTTGCGGATATTGTGCCAATTTATTGGCACAATATCCGCAAATGTTTTATTGAAAAACGCTAAAAAAAATTCTGGCCCCAAAATGTATACTTTGCTGCCACTTTTCGATTGCCATGGCCGATACAACCAATAATAAATTTTGACATTTGCGGATATTGTGCCAATTTAGGTTTAAACCACCTGGTTATTACTACAGCTTCTATAGAAAAATTTAATTTTTATTGAAAAACGCTAAAAAAATTCTGGCCCCAAAATGTATACTCTGCTGCCAAGTTTCGATTGCCATGGCCGATACAACCAATAATAAATTTTGATATTTGCGGATATTGGGCCAATTTAGGTTTAAACCACCTGGTTATTACTACAGCTTGTATAGAAAATTTGAGTTTTATTGAAAAACGCTAAAAAAAATTCTGGCCCCAAAATGTATACTCTGCTGCCACGTTTCGATTGCCATGGCCGATACAACCAATAATAAATTTTGACATTTGCGCATATTGTGCCAATTTAGGTTTAAACCACCTGGTTATTACTACAGCTTCTATAGAAAATTTGATTTTTATTGAAAAACGCTAAAAAAAATTCTGGCCCCAAAATGTATACTCTGCTGCCATGTTTCGATTGCCATGGCCGATACAACCAATAATAAATTTTGACATTTGCGGATATTGTGCCAATTTAGGTTTAAACCACCTGGTTATTACTACAGCTTCTTTAGAAAATTTGAGTTTTATTGAAAAACGCTAAAAAAAATTCTGGCCCCAAAATGTATACTCTGCTGCCGTGCTTCGATTGCCATGGCCGATACAACCAATAATAAATTTTGACAGTTGCAAATATTGTGCCAATTTAGGTTTAAACCGCCTGGTTATTACTACAGCTTCCTTAGAAAATTTGATTTTTATTGAAAAACACTAAAAAAAATTCTGGCCCCAAAATGTATACTCTGCTGCCACGTTTCGATTGCCATGGCCGATACAACCAATAATAAATTTTGACATTTGCGCATATTGTGCCAATTTAGGTTTAAACCACCTGGTTATTACTACAGCTTCTATAGAAAATTTGATTTTTATTGAAAAACGCTAAAAAAAATTCTGGCCCCAAAATGTATACTCTGCTGCCATGTTTCGATTGCCATGGCCGATACAACCAATAATAAATTTTGACATTTGCGTATATTGTGCCAATTTAGGTTTAAACCACCTGGTTATTACTACAGCTTCTTTAGAAAATTTGAGTTTTATTGAAAAACGCTAAAAAAAATTCCGGCCCCAAAATGTATACTCTGGATATTGTGCCAATTTAGGTTTAAACCACCTGGTTATTACTACAGCTTCTATAGAAAAATTTGATTTTTATTGAAAAACGCTAAAAAAAATTCTGGCCCCAAAATGTATACTCTGCTGCCGTGTTTTGATTGCCATGGCCGATACAACCAATAATAAATTTTGACATTTGCGCATATTGTGCCAATTTAGGTTTAAACCACCTGGTTATTACTACAGCTTCTATAGAAAAATTTGATTTTTATTGAAAAACGCTAAAAACAATTCTGGCCCCAAAATGTATACTCTGCTGACGTGTTTCGATTGCCATGGCCGATACAACCAATATTAAATTTTGACATTTGCGGATATTGTGCCAAAATACGTTTAAATCGCAAGGTTATTACTACAGCTTCCTTAGAAAATTTGATTTTTATTGAAAAACGCTAAAAAAAATTCTGGCCCCAAAATGTATACTCTGTTGCCGTGTTTCGATTGCGATGGCCGATACAACCAATAATAAATTTTGACATTTGCGGATATTGTGCCAATTTAGGTTTAAACCACCTGGTTATTACTACAGCTTCTTTAGAAAATTTGAGTTTTATTGAAAAACGCTAAACAAAATTCTGGCCCAAAAATGTATACTCTGCTACCACGTTTCGATTGCCATGGCCGATACAACCAATAATAAATTTTGACATTTGCGGATATTGTGCCAATTTAGGTTTAAACCACCTGGTTATTACTACAGCTTCTATACAAAAATTTGATTTTTATTGAAAAACGCTAAAAAAAATTCTGGCCCAAAAATGTATACTCTGCTGCCACGTTTCGATTGCCATAGCCGATACAACCAATAATAAATTATGACATTTGCGGATATTGTGCCAATTTAGGTTTAAACCACCTGGTTATTACTACAGCTTCTATAGAAAAATTTAATTTTTATTGAAAAACGCTAAACAAAATTCTGGCCCCAAAATGTATACTCTGCTGCCATGTTTCGATTGCCTTGGCCATACAACCAATAATAAATTTTGACACTTGCGGATATTGTGCCAATTTAGGTTTAAACCACCTGGTTATTACTACAGCTTCTATAGAAAAATTTGATTTTTATTGAAAAACGCTAAAAAAAATTCTGGCCCCAAAATGTATACTCTGCTGCCGTGTTTCGATTGCCATGGCCGATACAACCAATAATAAATTTTGACATTTGCAAATATTTTGCCAATTTAGGTTTAAACCACCTGGTTATTACTACAGCTTCTTTAGAAAATTTGAGTTTTATTGAAAAACGCTAAAAAAATTCTGCCCAAATATGTATACTCTGCTGCCATGTTTCGATTGCCATGGCCGATACAACCAATAATAAATTTTGACATTTGCGGATATTGTGCCAATTTAGGTTTAAACCACCTGGTTATTACTACAGCTTCTTTAGAAAATTTGAGTTTTATTGAAAAACGCTAAAAAAAATTCTGGCCCAAAAATGTATACCCTGCTGCCACGTTTCGATTGCCATGGCCGATACAACCAATAATAAATTTTGACATTTGCAAATATTTTGCCAATTTAGGTTTAAACCACCTGGTTATTACTACAGCTTCTTTAGAAAATTTGAGTTTTATTGAAAAACGCTAAAAAAAATTCTGGCCCAAAAATGTATACCCTGCTGCCACGATTCGATTACCATGGCCGATACAACCAATAATAAATTTTGACATTTGCGGATATTGTGCCAATTTAGGTTTAAACCACCTGGTTATTACTACAGCTTCTTTAGAAAATTTGAGTTTTATTGAAAAACGCTAAAAAAAATTTTGGCATAAAAATGTATACTCTGCTGCCATGTTTCGATTGCCATGGCCGATACAACCAATAATAAATTTTGACATTTGCGGATATTGTGCCAATTTAGGTTTAAACCACCTGGTTATTACTACAGCTTCTTTAGAAAATTTGAGTTTTATTGAAAAACGCTAAACAAAATTCTGGCCCAAAAATGTATACTCTGCTACCACGTTTCGATTGCCATGGCCGATACAACCAATAATAAATTTTGACATTTGCGGATATTGTGCCAATTTAGGTTTAAACCACCTGGTTATTACTACAGCTTCTATACAAAAATTTGATTTTTATTGAAAAACGCTAAAAAAAATTCTGGCCCAAAAATGTATACTCTGCTGCCATGTTTCGATTGCCATAGCCGATACAACCAATAATAAATTATGACATTTGCGGATATTGTGCCAATTTAGGTTTAAACCACCTGGTTATTACTACAGCTTCTATAGAAAAATTTAATTTTTATTGAAAAACGCTAAACAAAATTCTGGCCCCAAAATGTATACTCTGCTGCCATGTTTCGATTGCCTTGGCCATACAACCAATAATAAATTTTGACACTTGCGGATATTGTGCCAATTTAGGTTTAAACCACCTGGTTATTACTACAGCTTCTATAGAAAAATTTGATTTTTATTGAAAAACGCTAAAAAAAATTCTGGCCCCAAAATGTATACTCTGCTGCCGTGCTTCGATTGCCATGGCCGATACAACCAATAATAAATTTTGACAGTTGCAAATATTGTGCCAATTTAGGTTTAAACCGCCCGGTTATTACTACAGCTTCATTAGAAAATTTGAGTTTTATTGAAAAACACTAAAAAAAATTCTGGCCCCAAAATGTATACTCTGCTGCCGTGTTTCAATTGCCATGGCCGATACAACCAATAATAAATTTTGACATTTGCGGATATTGTGCCAATTTAGGTTTAATCCACCTGGTTATTACTACAGCTTCTATAGAAAAATTTGATTTTTATTGAACAACGCTAAAAAAATTCTGGCCCCAAAATGTATACTCTGCTGCCATGTTTCGATTGCCATGGCCGATACAACCAATAATAAATTTTGACATTTGCGCATATTGTGCCAATTTAGGTTTAAACCACCTGGTTATTACTACAGCTTCTATAGAAAAATTTCATTTTTATTGAAAAACGCTAAAAAAAATTCTGGCCCAAAAATGTATACTCTGCTGACGTGTTTCGATTGCCATGGCCGATACAACCAATAATAAATTTTGACATTTACGGATATTGTGCCAATTTAGGTTTAAACCACCTGGTTATTACTACAGCTATAATAGAAAAATTTGATTTTGGTTGAAAAACGCTAAAAAAAATTCTGGCCCCAAAATGTATACTCTGCTGCCAAGTTTCGATTGCCATGGCCGATACAACCAATAATAAATTTTGATATTTGCGGATATTGGGCCAATTTAGGTTTAAACTACCTGGTTATTACTACAGCTTGTATAGAAAATTTGAGTTTTATTGAAAAACGCTAAAAAAAATTCTGGCCCCAAAATGTATACTCTGCTGCCACGTTTCGATTGCCATGGCCGATACAACCAATAATAAATTTTGACATTTGCGGATATTGTGCCAATTTAGGTTTAAACCACCTGGTTATTACTACAGCTTCTTTAGAAAATTTGAGTTTTATTGAAAAACGCTAAAAAAAATTCTGGCCCAAAAATGTATACTCTGCTGCCATGTTTCGATTGCCATGGCCGATACAACCAATAATAAATTTTGACATTTGCGGATATTGTGCCAATTTAGGTTTAAACCACCTGGTTATTACTACAGCTTCTTTAGAAAATTTGAGTTTTATTGAAAACGCTAAAAAAAATTCTGGCCCCAAAATGTATACTCTGCTGCCGTGCTTCGATTGCCATGGCCGATACAACCAATAATAAATTTTGACCGCCCGGTTATTACTACAGCTTCATTAGAAAATTTGAGTTTTATTGAAAAACACTAAAAAAAATTCTGGCCCCAAAATGTATACTCTGCTGCCACGTTTCGATTGCCATGGCCGATACAACCAATAATAAATTTTGACATTTGCGGATATTGTGCCAATTTAGGTTTAAACCACCTGGTTATTACTACAGCTTATATAGAAATATTTGATCTTTTTTGAAAAACGCTAAAAAAATTTCCGGCCCCAAAATGTATACTCTGCTGCCGTGTTTCAATTGCCATGGCCGATACAACCAATAATAAATTTTGACATTTGCGGATATTGTGCCAATTTAGGTTTAATCCACCTGGTTATTACTACAGCTTCTATAGAAAAATTTGATTTTTATTGAAAAACGCTAAAAAAAATTCTGGCCCCAAAATGTATACTCTGCTGCCAAGTTTCGATTGCCATGGCCGATACAACCAATAATAAATTTTGATATTTACAAATATTGTGCCAATTTAGGTTTAAACCACCTGGTTATTACTACAGCTTCTATAGAAAAATTTAATTTTTGTTGAAAAACGCTAAAAGAAATTCTGGCCCCAAAATGTATACTCTGCTGCCACGTTTCGATTGCCATGGCCGATACAACCAATAATAAATTTTGACATTTGCGGATATTATGCCAATTTAGGTTTAGACCACCTGGTTGTTACTACAGCTTCTTTAGAAAATTTGAGTTTTATTGAAAAACGCTAAAAAAAATTCTGGCCCCAAAATGTATACTCTGCTGCCATGTTTCGATTGCCATGGCCGATACAACCAATAATAAATTTTGACATTTGCAGATATTGTGCCAATTTAGGTTTAAACCACCTGGTTATTACTACAGCTTCTATAGAAAAAATTGATTTTTATTGAAAAACGCTAAAAAAAATTCTGGCCCAGAAACGTATACTCTGCTGCCACGTTTCGATTGCCATGGCCGATACAACCAATAATAAATTTTGACATTTGCGGATATTGTGCCAATTTAGGTTTAAACCACCTGGTTATTACTACAGCTTCCTTAGAAAATTTGAGTTTTATTGAAAAACGCTAAAAAAAATTCTGGCCCCAAAATGTATACTCTGCTGCCGTGTTTCGATTGCCATGGCCGATACAACCAATAATAAATTTTGACATTTGCGGATATTGTGCCAATTTAGGTTTAAACCACCTGGTTATTACTACAGCTTCTATAGAAAAATTTGATTTTTATTGAAAAACGCTAAAAAAAATTCTTGCCCCAAAATGTATACTCTGCTGCCACGTTTCGATTGCCATGGCCGATACAACCAATAATAAATTTTGACATTTGCGGATATTGTGCCAATTTAGGTTTAAACCACCTGGTTATTACTACAGCTTCTTTAGAAAATTTGAGTTTTATTGAAAAACGCTAAAAAAAATTCTGGCCCCAAAATGTATACTCTGCTGCCGTGTTTCGATTGCCATGGCCGATACAACCAATAATAAATTTTGACATTTGCGGATATTGTGCCAATTTAGGTTTAAACCACCTGGTTATTACTACAGCTTCTATAGAAAAATTTGATTTTTATTGAAAAACGCTAAAAAAAATTCTGGCCCCAAAATGTATACTCTGCTGCCACGTTTCGATTGCCATGGCCGATACAACCAATAATAAATTTTAACATTTGCGGATATTGTGCCAATTTAGGTTTAAACCACCTGGTTATTACTACAGCTTCTTTAGAAAATTTGATTTTTATTGAAAAACGTTAAAAAAAATTCTGGCCCAAAAATGTATACTCTGCTGCCACGTTTCGATTGCCATGGCCGATACAACCAATAATAAATTTTGACATTTGCGGATATTGTGCCAATTTAGGTTTAAACCACCTGGTTATTACTACAGCTTCTTTAGAAAATTTGAGTTTTATTCAAAAACGCTAAAAAAAAATCTGGCCCTAAAATGTATACTCTGCTGCCACGTTTCGATTGACATGGCCGATACAACCAATAATAAATTTTGACATTTGCGGATATTGTGCCAATTTAGGTTTAAACCACCTGGTTATTACTACAGCTTCTATAGAAAAATTTGATTTTTATTGAAAAACGCTAAAAAAAATTTTGGCCCCAAAATGTATACAAAATTTGAGTTTTATTGAAAAATGCTAAAAAAAATTCTGGCCCAAAAATGTATACTCTGCTGTCACGTTTCGATTGCCATGGCCGATACAACCAATAATAAATTTTGACATTTGCGGATATTGTGCCAATTTAGGTTTAAACCACCTGGTTATTACTACAGCTTCCTTAGAAAATTTGAATTTTATTGAAAAACGCTAAAAAAAATTCTGGCCCAAAAATGTATACTCTGCTGCCACGTTTCGATTGCCATGGCCGATACAACCAATAATAAATTTTGACATTTGCGGATATTGTGCCAATTTAGGTTTAAACCACCTGGTTATTACTACAGCTTCTATAGAAAAATTTGATTTTTATTGAAAAACGCTAAAAAAAATTCTGGCACCAAAATGTATACTCTGCTGCCATGTTTCGATTGCCATGGCCGATACAACCAATAATAAATTTTGACATTTGCGGATATTGTGCCAATTTAGGTTTAAACCACCTGGTTATTACTACAGCTTCTTTAGAAAATTTGAGTTTTATTGAAAAACGCTAAACAAAATTCTGGCCCAAAAATGTATACTCTGCTACCACGTTTCGATTGCCATGGCCGATACAACCAATAATAAATTTTGACATTTGCGGATATTGTGCCAATTTAGGTTTAAACCACCTGGTTATTACTACAGCTTCTTTAGAAAATTTGAGTTTTATTGAAAAACGCTAAAAAAAATTCTGGCCCCAAAATGTATACTCTGCTGCCACGTTTCGATTGCCATGGCCGATACAACCAATAATAAATTTTGACATTTGCGGATATTGTGCCAATTTAGGTTTAAACCACCTGGTTATTACTACAGCTTCTATAGAATATTTGATTTTTATTGAAAAACGCTAAAAAAAATTCTGGCCCTAAAATGTATACTCTGCTGCCATGTTTCGATTGCCATGGCCGATACAACCAATAATAAATTTTGACATTTACGGATATTGTGCCAATTTAGGTTTTAACCACCTGGTTATTACTACAGCTTCTTTAGAAAATTTGAGTTTTATTGAAAAACGCTAAAAAAAATTCTGGCCCAAAAATGTATACTCTGCTGCCACGTTTCGATTGCCATGGCCGATACAACCAATAATAAATTATGACATTTGCGGATATTGTGCCAATTTAGGTTTAAACCACCTGGTTATTACTACAGCTTCTATAGAATATTTGATTTTTATTGAAAAACGCTAAAAAAAATTCTGGCCCTAAAATGTATACTCTGCTGCCATGTTTCGATTGCCATGGCCGATACAACCAATAATAAATTTTGACATTTACGGATATTGTGCCAATTTAGGTTTTAACCACCTGGTTATTACTACAGCTTCTTTAGAAAATTTGAGTTTTATTGAAAAACGCTAAAAAAAATTCTGGCCCCAAAATGTATACTCTGCTGCCGTGCTTCGATTGCCATGGCCGATACAACCAATAAAAAATTTTGACAGTTGCAAATATTGTGCCAATTTAGGTTTAAACCGCCTGGTTATTACTACAGCTTCCTTAGAAAATTTGATTTTTATTGAAAAACGCTAAAAAAAATTCTGGCCCCAAAATGTATACTCTGCTGCCATGTTTCGATTGCCATGGCCGATACAACCAATAATAAATTTTGACATTTACGGATATTGTGCCAATTTAGGTTTTAACCACCTGGTTATTACTACAGCTTCTTTAGAAAATTTGAGTTTTATTGAAAAACGCTAAAAAAAATTCTGGCCCAAAAATGTATACTCTGCTGCCACGTTTCGATTGCCATGGCCGATACAACCAATAATAAATTATGACATTTGCGGATATTGTGCCAATTTAGGTTTAAACCACCTGGTTATTACTACAGCTTCTATAGAAAAATTTAATTTTTATTGAAAAACGCTAAAAAAAATTCTGGCCCCAAAATGTATACTTTGCTGCCACTTTTCGATTGCCATGGCCGATACAACCAATAATAAATTTTGACATTTGCGGATATTGTGCCAATTTAGGTTTAAACCACCTGGTTATTACTACAGCTTCTATAGAAAAATTTAATTTTTATTGAAAAACGCTAAAAAAATTCTGGCCCCAAAATGTATACTCTGCTGCCAAGTTTCGATTGCCATGGCCGATACAACCAATAATAAATTTTGATATTTGCGGATATTGGGCCAATTTAGGTTTAAACCACCTGGTTATTACTACAGCTTGTATAGAAATTTGAGTTTTATTGAAAAACGCTAAAAAAAATTCTGGCCCCAAAATGTATACTCTGCTGCCACGTTTCGATTGCCATGGCCGATACAACCAATAATAAATTTTGACATTTGCGCATATTGTGCCAATTTAGGTTTAAACCACCTGGTTATTACTACAGCTTCTATAGAAAATTTGATTTTTATTGAAAAACGCTAAAAAAAATTCTGGCCCCAAAATGTATACTCTGCTGCCATGTTTCGATTGCCATGGCCGATACAACCAATAATAAATTTTGACATTTGCGGATATTGTGCCAATTTAGGTTTAAACCACCTGGTTATTACTACAGCTTCTTTAGAAAATTTGAGTTTTATTGAAAAACGCTAAAAAAAATTCTGGCCCCAAAATGTATACTCTGCTGCCGTGCTTCGATTGCCATGGCCGATACAACCAATAATAAATTTTGACAGTTGCAAATATTGTGCCAATTTAGGTTTAAACCGCCTGGTTATTACTACAGCTTCCGTAGAAAATTTGATTTTTATTGAAAAACACTAAAAAAAATTCTGGCCCCAAAATGTATACTCTGCTGCCACGTTTCGATTGCCATGGCCGATACAACCAATAATAAATTTTGACATTTGCGCATATTGTGCCAATTTAGGTTTAAACCACCTGGTTATTACTACAGCTTCTATAGAAAATTTGATTTTTATTGAAAAACGCTAAAAAAAATTCTGGCCCCAAAATGTATACTCTGCTGCCATGTTTCGATTGCCATGGCCGATACAACCAATAATAAATTTTGACATTTGCGTATATTGTGCCAATTTAGGTTTTAACCACCTGGTTATTACTACAGCTTCTTTAGAAAATTTGAGTTTTATTGAAAAACGCTAAAAAAAATTTCGGCCCCAAAATGTATACTCTGCTGCCGTGTTTGAATTGCCATGGCCGATACAACCAATAATAAATTTTGACATTTGCGGATATTGTGCCAATTTAGGTTTAAACCACCTGGTTATTACTACAGCTTCTATAGAAAAATTTGATTTTTATTGAAAAACGCTAAAAAAAATTCTGGCCCCAAAATGTATGCTCTGCTGCCGTGTTTCGATTGCCATGGCCGATACAACCAATAATAAATTTTGACATTTGCGCATATTGTGCCAATTTAGGTTTAAACCACCTGGTTATTACTACAGCTTCTATAGAAAAATTTGATTTTTATTGAAAAACGCTAAAAACAATTCTGGCCCCAAAATGTATACTCTGCTGACATGTTTCGATTGCCATGGCCGATACAACCAATATTAAATTTTGACATTTGCGGATATTGTGCCAAAATACGTTTAAATCGCAAGGTTATTACTACAGCTTCCTTAGAAAATTTGATTTTTATTGAAAAACGCTAAAAAAAATTCTGGCCCCAAAATGTATACTCTGTTGCCGTGTTTCGATTGCGATGGCCGATACAACCAATAATAAATTTTGACATTTGCGGATATTGTGCCAATTTAGGTTTAAACCACCTGGTTATTACTACAGCTTCTTTAGAAAATTTGAGTTTTATTGAAAAACGCTAAACAAAATTCTGGCCCAAAAATGTATACTCTGCTACCACGTTTCGATTGCCATGGCCGATACAACCAATAATAAATTTTGACATTTGCGGATATTGTGCCAATTTAGGTTTAAACCACCTGGTTATTACTACAGCTTCTATACAAAAATTTGATTTTTATTGAAAAACGCTAAAAAAAATTCTGGCCCAAAAATGTATACTCTGCTGCCACGTTTCGATTGCCATAGCCGATACAACCAATAATAAATTATGACATTTGCGGATATTGTGCCAATTTAGGTTTAAACCACCTGGTTATTACTACAGCTTCTATAGAAAAATTTAATTTTTATTGAAAAACGCTAAACAAAATTCTGGCCCCAAAATGTATACTCTGCTGCCATGTTTCGATTGCCTTGGCCATACAACCAATAATAAATTTTGACACTTGCGGATATTGTGCCAATTTAGGTTTAAACCACCTGGTTATTACTACAGCTTCTATACAAAAATTTGATTTTTATTGAAAAACGCTAAAAAAAATTCTGGCCCCAAAATGTATACTCTGCTGCCGTGTTTCGATTGCCATGGCCGATACAACCAATAATAAATTTTGACATTTGCGGATATTGTGCCAATTTAGGTTTAAACCACCTGGTTATTACTACAGCTTCTTTAGAAAAATTTGATTTTTATTGAAAACGCTAAAAAAAATTCTGGCCCCAAAATGTATACTGTGCTGCCATGTTTCGATTGCCATGGCCGATACAACCAATAATAAATTTTGACATTTGCGGATATTGTGCCAATTTAGGTTTAAACCACCTGGTTATTACTACAGCTTCTATAGAAAAATTTGATTTTTATTGAAAAACGCTAAAAAAAATTCTGGCCCAAAAATGTATACTCTGCTGCCACGTTTCGATTGCCATGGCCGATATAACCAATAATAAATTTTGACATTTGCGGATATTGTGCCAATTTAGGTTTAAACCACCTGGTTATTACTACAGCTTCTTTAGAAAATTTGAGTTTTATTGAAAAACGCTAAACAAAATTCTGGCCCCAAAATGTATACTCTGCTGTCACATTTCGATTGCCATGGCCGATATAACCAATAATAAATTTTGACATTTGCGGATATTGTGCCAATTTAGGTTTAAACCACCTGGTTATTACTACAGCTTCTTTAGAAAATTTGAGTTTTATTGAAAAACGCTAAAAAAAATTCTGGCCCAAAAATGTATACTCTGCTGCAACGTTTCGATTGCCATGGCCGATACAACCAATAATAAATTTTGACATTTGCGGATATTGTGCCAATTTAGGTTTAAACCACCTGGTTATTACTACAGCTTCTATAGAAAAATTTGATTTTTATTGAAAAACGCTAAAAAAAATTCTGGCCCAAAAATGTATACTCTGCTGCCACGATTCGATTGCCATGGCCGATACAACCAATAATAAATTTTGACATTTGCAAATATTTTGCCAATTTAGGTTTAAACCACCTGGTTATTACTACAGCTCCTTTAGAAAATTTGAGTTTTATTGAAAAACGCTAAAAAAAATTCTGGCCCAAAAATGTATACTCTGCTGCCATGTTTCGATTGCCATGGCCGATACAACCAATAATAAATTTTGACATTTGCGGATATTGTGCCAATTTAGGTTTAAACCACCTGGTTATTACTACAGCTTCTATAGAATATTTGATTTTTATTGAAAAACGCTAAAAAAAATTCTGGCCCTAAAATGTATACTCTGCTGCCATGTTTCGATTGCCATGGCCGATACAACCAATAATAAATTTTGACATTTACGGATATTGTGCCAATTTAGGTTTTAACCACCTGGTTATTACTACAGCTTCTTTAGAAAATTTGAGTTTTATTGAAAAACGCTAAAAAAAATTCTGGCCCAAAAATGTATACTCTGCTGCCACGTTTCGATTGCCATGGCCGATACAACCAATAATAAATTATGACATTTGCGGATATTGTGCCAATTTAGGTTTAAACCACCTGGTTATTACTACAGCTTCTATAGAATATTTGATTTTTATTGAAAAACGCTAAAAAAAATTCTGGCCCTAAAATGTATACTCTGCTGCCATGTTTCGATTGCCATGGCCGATACAACCAATAATAAATTTTGACATTTACGGATATTGTGCCAATTTAGGTTTTAACCACCTGGTTATTACTACAGCTTCTTTAGAAAATTTGAGTTTTATTGAAAAACGCTAAAAAAAATTCTGGCCCCAAAATGTATACTCTGCTGCCGTGCTTCGATTGCCATGGCCGATACAACCAATAAAAAATTTTGACAGTTGCAAATATTGTGCCAATTTAGGTTTAAACCGCCTGGTTATTACTACAGCTTCCTTAGAAAATTTGATTTTTATTGAAAAACGCTAAAAAAAATTCTGGCCCCAAAATGTATACTCTGCTGCCATGTTTCGATTGCCATGGCCGATACAACCAATAATAAATTTTGACATTTACGGATATTGTGCCAATTTAGGTTTTAACCACCTGGTTATTACTACAGCTTCTTTAGAAAATTTGAGTTTTATTGAAAAACGCTAAAAAAAATTCTGGCCCAAAAATGTATACTCTGCTGCCACGTTTCGATTGCCATGGCCGATACAACCAATAATAAATTATGACATTTGCGGATATTGTGCCAATTTAGGTTTAAACCACCTGGTTATTACTACAGCTTCTATAGAAAAATTTAATTTTTATTGAAAAACGCTAAAAAAAATTCTGGCCCCAAAATGTATACTTTGCTGCCACTTTTCGATTGCCATGGCCGATACAACCAATAATAAATTTTGACATTTGCGGATATTGTGCCAATTTAGGTTTAAACCACCTGGTTATTACTACAGCTTCTATAGAAAAATTTAATTTTTATTGAAAAACGCTAAAAAAATTCTGGCCCCAAAATGTATACTCTGCTGCCAAGTTTCGATTGCCATGGCCGATACAACCAATAATAAATTTTGATATTTGCGGATATTGGGCCAATTTAGGTTTAAACCACCTGGTTATTACTACAGCTTGTATAGAAATTTGAGTTTTATTGAAAAACGCTAAAAAAAATTCTGGCCCCAAAATGTATACTCTGCTGCCACGTTTCGATTGCCATGGCCGATACAACCAATAATAAATTTTGACATTTGCGCATATTGTGCCAATTTAGGTTTAAACCACCTGGTTATTACTACAGCTTCTATAGAAAATTTGATTTTTATTGAAAAACGCTAAAAAAAATTCTGGCCCCAAAATGTATACTCTGCTGCCATGTTTCGATTGCCATGGCCGATACAACCAATAATAAATTTTGACATTTGCGGATATTGTGCCAATTTAGGTTTAAACCACCTGGTTATTACTACAGCTTCTTTAGAAAATTTGAGTTTTATTGAAAAACGCTAAAAAAAATTCTGGCCCCAAAATGTATACTCTGCTGCCGTGCTTCGATTGCCATGGCCGATACAACCAATAATAAATTTTGACAGTTGCAAATATTGTGCCAATTTAGGTTTAAACCGCCTGGTTATTACTACAGCTTCCGTAGAAAATTTGATTTTTATTGAAAAACACTAAAAAAAATTCTGGCCCCAAAATGTATACTCTGCTGCCACGTTTCGATTGCCATGGCCGATACAACCAATAATAAATTTTGACATTTGCGCATATTGTGCCAATTTAGGTTTAAACCACCTGGTTATTACTACAGCTTCTATAGAAAATTTGATTTTTATTGAAAAACGCTAAAAAAAATTCTGGCCCCAAAATGTATACTCTGCTGCCATGTTTCGATTGCCATGGCCGATACAACCAATAATAAATTTTGACATTTGCGTATATTGTGCCAATTTAGGTTTAAACCACCTGGTTATTACTACAGCTTCTTTAGAAAATTTGAGTTTTATTGAAAAACGCTAAAAAAAATTCCGGCCCCAAAATGTATACTCTGCTGCCGTGTTTGAATTGCCATGGCCGATACAACCAATAATAAATTTTGACATTTGCGGATATTGTGCCAATTTAGGTTTAAACCACCTGGTTATTACTACAGCTTCTATAGAAAAATTTGATTTTTATTGAAAAACGCTAAAAAAAATTCTGGCCCCAAAATGTATACTCTGCTGCCGTGTTTCGATTGCCATGGCCGATACAACCAATAATAAATTTTGACATTTGCGCATATTGTGCCAATTTAGGTTTAAACCACCTGGTTATTACTACAGCTTCTATAGAAAAATTTGATTTTTATTGAAAAACGCTAAAAACAATTCTGGCCCCAAAATGTATACTCTGCTGACATGTTTCGATTGCCATGGCCGATACAACCAATATTAAATTTTGACATTTGCGGATATTGTGCCAAAATACGTTTAAATCGCAAGGTTATTACTACAGCTTCCTTAGAAAATTTGATTTTTATTGAAAAACGCTAAAAAAAATTCTGGCCCCAAAATGTATACTCTGTTGCCGTGTTTCGATTGCGATGGCCGATACAACCAATAATAAATTTTGACATTTGCGGATATTGTGCCAATTTAGGTTTAAACCACCTGGTTATTACTACAGCTTCTTTAGAAAATTTGAGTTTTATTGAAAAACGCTAAACAAAATTCTGGCCCAAAAATGTATACTCTGCTACCACGTTTCGATTGCCATGGCCGATACAACCAATAATAAATTTTGACATTTGCGGATATTGTGCCAATTTAGGTTTAAACCACCTGGTTATTACTACAGCTTCTATACAAAAATTTGATTTTTATTGAAAAACGCTAAAAAAAATTCTGGCCCAAAAATGTATACTCTGCTGCCACGTTTCGATTGCCATAGCCGATACAACCAATAATAAATTATGACATTTGCGGATATTGTGCCAATTTAGGTTTAAACCACCTGGTTATTACTACAGCTTCTATAGAAAAATTTAATTTTTATTGAAAAACGCTAAACAACATTCTGGCCCCAAAATGTATACTCTGCTGCCATGTTTCGATTGCCTTGGCCATACAACCAATAATAAATTTTGACACTTGCGGATATTGTGCCAATTTAGGTTTAAACCACCTGGTTATTACTACAGCTTCTATACAAAAATTTGATTTTTATTGAAAAACGCTAAAAAAAATTCTGGCCCCAAAATGTATACTCTGCTGCCGTGTTTCGATTGCCATGGCCGATACAACCAATAATAAATTTTGACATTTGCGGATATTGTGCCAATTTAGGTTTAAACCACCTGGTTATTACTACAGCTTCTTTAGAAAAATTTGATTTTTATTGAAAACGCTAAAAAAAATTCTGGCCCCAAAATGTATACTGTGCTGCCATGTTTCGATTGCCATGGCCGATACAACCAATAATAAATTTTGACATTTGCGGATATTGTGCCAATTTAGGTTTAAACCACCTGGTTATTACTACAGCTTCTATAGAAAAATTTGATTTTTATTGAAAAACGCTAAAAAAAATTCTGGCCCAAAAATGTATACTCTGCTGCCACGTTTCGATTGCCATGGCCGATATAACCAATAATAAATTTTGACATTTGCGGATATTGTGCCAATTTAGGTTTAAACCACCTGGTTATTACTACAGCTTCTTTAGAAAATTTGAGTTTTATTGAAAAACGCTAAACAAAATTCTGGCCCCAAAATGTATACTCTGCTGTCACATTTCGATTGCCATGGCCGATATAACCAATAATAAATTTTGACATTTGCGGATATTGTGCCAATTTAGGTTTAAACCACCTGGTTATTACTACAGCTTCTTTAGAAAATTTGAGTTTTATTGAAAAACGCTAAAAAAAATTCTGGCCCAAAAATGTATACTCTGCTGCAACGTTTCGATTGCCATGGCCGATACAACCAATAATAAATTTTGACATTTGCAAATATTTTGCCAATTTAGGTTTAAACCACCTGGTTATTACTACAGCTCCTTTAGAAAATTTGAGTTTTATTGAAAAACGCTAAAAAAAATTCTGGCCCAAAAATGTATACTCTGCTGCCATGTTTCGATTGCCATGGCCGATACAACCAATAATAAATTTTAACATTTGCGGATATTGTGCCAATTTAGGTTTAAACCACCTGGTTCTTACTACAGCTTCTATAGAAAAATTTGATTTTTATTGAAAAACGCTAAAAAAAATTCTGGCCCCAAAATGTATACTCTGCTGCCACGTTTCGATTGCCATGGCCGATGCAACCAATAATAAATTTTGACATTTGCGGATATTGTGCCAATTTAGGTTTAAACCACCTGGTTATTACTACAGCTTCTTTAGAAAATTTGATTTTTATTGAAAAACGCTAAAAAAAATTCTGGCCCAAAAATGTATACTCTGCTGCCACGTTTCGATTGCCATGGCCGATACAACCAATAATAAATTTTGACATTTGCGGATATTGTGCCAATTTAGGTTTAAACCACCTGGTTATTACTACAGCTTCTTTAGAAAATTTGAATTTTATTGAAAAACGCTAAAAAAAATTCTGGCCCAAAAATGTATACTCTGCTGCCACGTTTCGATTGCCATGGCCGATACAACCAATAATAAATTTTGACATTTGCGGATATTGTGCCAATTTAGGTTTAAACCACCTGGTTATTACTACAGCTTCTAAAAAAAAATTTGATTTTTATTGAAAAACGCTAAAAAAAATTTTGGCCCCAAAATGTATACAAAATTTGAGTTTTATTGAAAAATGCTAAAAAAAATTCTGGCCCAAAAATGTATACTCTGCTGTCACGTTTCGATTGCCATGGCCGATACAACCAATAATAAATTTTGACATTTGCGGATATTGTGCCAATTTAGGTTTAAACCACCTGGTTATTACTACAGCTTCTATAGAAAAATTTGATTTTTATTGAAAAACGCTAAAAAAATTCTGGCCCCAAAATGTATACTCTGCTGCCATGTTTCGATTGCCATGGCCGATTCAACCAATAATAAATTTTGACATTTGCGGATATTGTGCCAATTTAGGTTTAAACCACCTGGTTATTACTACAGCTTCTTTAGAAAATTTGAGTTTTATTGAAAAACGCTAAACAAAATTCTGGCTCAAAAATGTATACTCTGCTACCACGTTTCGATTGCCATGGCCGATACAACCAATAATAAATTTTGACATTTGCGTATATTGTGCCAATTTAGGTTTAAACCACCTGGTTATTACTACAGCTTCTTTAGAAAATTTGAGTTTTATTGAAAAACGCTAAAAAAAATTCTGGCCCCAAAATGTATACTCTGCTGCCACGTTTCGATTGCCATGGCCGATACAACCAATAATAAATTTTGACATTTGCGGATATTGTGCCAATTTAGGTTTAAACCACCTGGTTATTACTACAGCTTCTATAGAAAAATTTGATTTTTATTGAAAAACGCTAAAAAAAATTCTGGCCCCAAAATATATACTCTGCTGCCATGTTTCGATTGCCATGGCCGATACAACCAATAATAAATTTTGACATTTACGGATATTGTGCCAATTTAGGTTTAAACCACCTGGTTATTACTACAGCTTCTATAGAAAAATTTAATTTTTATTGAAAAACGCTAAAAAAAATTCTGGCCCCAAAATGTATACTCTGCTGCCACTTTTCGATTGCCATGGCCGATACAACCAATAATAAATTTTGACATTTGCGGATATTGTGCCAATTTAGGTTTAAACCACCTGGTTATTACTACAGCTTCTATAGAAAAATTTAATTTTTATTGAAAAACGCTAAAAAAATTCTGGCCCCAAAATGTATACTCTGCTGCCACGTTTCGATTGCCATGGCCGATACAACCAATAATAAATTTTGACATTTGCGGATATTGTGCCAATTTAGGTTTAAACCACCTGGTTATTACTACAGCTTCTATAGAAAAATTTGATTTTTATTGAAAAACGCTAAAAAAAATTCTGGCCCCAAAATGTATACTCTGCTGCCATGTTTCGATTGCCATGGCCGATACAACCAATAATAAATTATGACATTTGCGGATATTGTGCCAATTTAGGTTTAAACCACCTGGTTATTACTACAGCTTCTACAGAAAAATTTAATTTTTATTGAAAAACGCTAAAAAAAATTCTGGCCCCAAAATGTATACTCTGCTGCCACTTTTCGATTGCCATGGCCGATACAACCAATAATAAATTTTGACATTTGCGGATATTGTGCCAATTTAGGTTTAAACCACCTGGTTATTACTACAGCTTCTATAGAAAAATTTAATTTTTATTGAAAAACGCTAAAAAAATTCTGGCCCCAAAATGTATACTCTGCTGCCACGTTTCGATTGCCTGGGCCGATACAACCAATAATATATTTTGACATTTGCGGATATTGTGCCAATTTAGGTTTAAACCACCTGGTTATTACTACAGCTTCTTTAGAAAATTTGAGTTTTATTGAAAAACGCTAAAAAAAATTCTGGCCCCAAAATGTATACTCTGCTGCAACGTTTTTATTGCCATGGCCGATACAACCAATAATAAATTTTGACATTTGCGGATATTGTGCCAATTTAGGTTTAAACCACCTGGTTATTACTACAGCTTCTATAGAAAAATTTGATTTTTATTGAAAAACGCTAAAAAAAATTCTGGCCCCAAAATGTATACTCTGCTGCCGTGTTTCGATTGCCATGGCCGATACAACCAATAATAAATTTTGACATTTGCGGATATTGTGCCAATTTAGGTTTAAACCACCTGGTTATTACTTCAGCTTCTTTAGAAAAATTTGATTTTTATTGAAAAACGCTAAACAAAATTCTGGCCCCAAAATGTATACTGTGCTGCCATGTTTCGATTGCCATGGCCGATACAACCAATAATAAATCTTGATATTTGCAGATATTGTGCCAATTTAGGTTTAAACCACCTGGTTATTACTACAGCTTCTATAGAAAAATTTGATTTTTATTGAAAAACTGTAAAACAAATTCTGGCCCAAAAATGTATACTCTGCTGCCACGTTTCGATTGCCATGGCCGATACAACCAATAATAAATTTTGACAATTGCGGATATTGTGCCAATTTAGGTTTAAACCACCTGGTTATTACTACGGCTTCTTTAGAAAATTTGAGTTTTATTGAAAAACGCTAAAAAAAATTCTGGCCCAAAAATGTATACTCTGCTGCCACGTTTCGATTGCCATGGCCGATACAACCAATAATAAATTTTGACATTTGCGGATATTGTGCCAATTTAGGTTTAAACCACCTGGTTATAACTACAGCTTCTTTAGAAAATTTGAGTTTTATTGAAAAACGCTAAAAAAAATTCTGGCTCAAAAATGTATACTCTGCTGCCACGTTTCGATTGCCATGGCCGACACAACCAATAATAAATTTTGAGATTTGCAAATATTTTGCCAATTTAGGTTTAAACCACCTGGTTATTACTACAGCTTCTATAGAAAAATTTGATTTTTATTGAAAAACGCTAAAAAAAATTCTGGCCCAAAAATGTATACTCTGCTGCCATGTTTCGATTGCCATACCCGATACAACCAATAATAAATTATGACATTTGCGGATATTGTGCCAATTTAGGTTTAAACCACCTGGTTATTACTACAGCTTCTATAGAAAAATTTAATTTTTATTGAAAAACGCTAAACAAAATTCTGGCCCCAAAATGTATACTCTGCTGCCATGTTTCGATTGCCTTGGCCATACAACCAATAATAAATTTTGACACTTGCGGATATTGTGCCAATTTAAGTTTAAACCACCTGGTTATTACTACAGCTTCTATAGAAAAATTTGATTTTTATTGAAAAACGCTAAAAAAAATTCTGGCCCCAAAATGTATACTCTGCTGCCGTGTTTCGATTGCCATGGCCGATACAACCAATAATAAATTTTGACATTTGCGGATATTGTGCCAATTTAGGTTTAAACCACCTGGTTATTACTTCAGCTTCTTTAGGAAAATTAGATTTTTATTGAAAAACGCTAAAAAAATTCTGGTCCCAAAATGTATACTGTGCTGCCATGTTTCGATTGCCATGGCCGATACAACCAATAATAAATTTTGACATTTGCAGATATTGTGCCAATTTAGGTTTAAACCACCTGGTTATTACTACAGCTTCTTTAGAAAATTTGAGTTTTATTGAAAAACGCTAAAAAAAATTCTGGCCCAAAAATGTATACTCTGCTGCCACGTTTCGATTGCCATGGCCGATACAACCAATAATAAATTTTGACATTTGCGGATATTGTGCCAATTTAGGTTTAAACCACCTGGTTATTACTACAGCTTCTTTAGAAAATTTGAGTTTTATTGAAAAACGCTAAAAAAAATTCTGGCCCAAAAATGTATATTCTTCTGCCACGTTTCGATTGCCATGGCCGATACAACCAATAATAAATTTTGACATTTGCGGATATTGTGCGAATTTAGGTTTAAACCACCTGGTTATTACTACAGCTTCTATAGAAAAATTTGATTTTATTGAAAA
Source organism: Tipula helvola (assembly GCA_963556165.1). Taxonomy (NCBI): domain Eukaryota; kingdom Metazoa; phylum Arthropoda; class Insecta; order Diptera; family Tipulidae; genus Tipula; species Tipula helvola. Next base: position 301,152,606 of record OY744483.1, on the reverse strand, counting down.
ACGCTAAAAAAAATTCTGGTCCCAAAATGTATATTCTGCTGCCACGTTTCGATTGCCATGGCCGATACAACCAATAATAAATTTTGACAATTGCGGATATTGTGCCAATTTAGGTTTAAACCACCTGGTTATTACTACAGCTTCTTTAGAAAATTTGAGTTTTATTGAAAAACGCTAAAAAAAATTCTGGCCCAAAAATGTATACTCTGCTGCCACGTTTCGATTGCCATGGCCGATACAACCAATAATAAATTTTGACATTTGCGGATATTGTGCCAATTTAGGTTTAAACCACCTGGTTATTACTACAGCTTCTTTAGAAAATTTGAGTTTTATTGAAACACGCTAAAAAAAATTCTGGCCCAAAAATTTGTACTTTGCTGCCACGTTTCGATTGCCATGGCCGATACAACCAATAATAAATTTTACATTTGCGAATATTGTGCCAATTTAGGTTTAAACCACCTGGTTATTACTACAGCTTCTTTAGAAAATTTGAGTTTTATTGAAAAACGCTAAAAAAAATTCTGGCCCAAAAATGTATACTCTGCTGCCACGTTTCGATTGCCATGGCCGATACAACCAATAATAAATTTTGACATTTGCGGATATTGTGCCAATTTAGGTTTAAACCACCTGGTTATTACTACAGCTTCTTTAGAAAATTTGAGTTTTATTGAAAAACGCTAAAAAAAATTCTGGCCCAAAAATGTATACTCTGCTGCCACGTTTCGATTGCCATGGCCGATACAACCAATAATAAATTTTGACATTTGCGGATATTGTGCCAATTTAGGTTTAAACCACCTGGTTATTACTACAGCTTCTTTAGAAAATTTGAATTTTATTGAAAAACGCTAAAAAAAATTCTGGCCCAAAAATGTATACTCTGCTGCCACGTTTCGATTGCCATGGCCGATACAACCAATAATAAATTTTGACATTTGCGGATATTGTGCCAATTTAGGTTTAAACCACCTGGTTATTACTACAGCTTCTTTAGAAAATTTGAGTTTTATTGAAAAACGCTAAAAAAAATTCTGGCCGAAAAATGTATACTCTGCTGCCACGTTTCGATTGCCATGGCCGATACAACCAATAATAAATTTTGACATTTGCGGATATTGTGCCAATTTAGGTTTAAACCACCTGGTTATTACTACAGCCACTTTAGAAAATTTGAGTTTTATTGAAAAACGCTAAAAAAATTTCTGGCCCAAAAATGTATACTCTGCTGCCACGTTTCGATTGACATGGCCGATACAACCAATAATAAATTTTGACATTTGCGGATATTGCGCCAATTTAGGTTTAAACCACCTGGTTATTACTACAGCTTCTTTAGAAAATTTGAGTTTTATTGAAAAACGCTAAAAAAAATTCTGGCCCAAAAATGTATACTCTGCTGCCACGTTTCGATTGCCATGGCCGATACAACCAATAATAAATTTTGACATTTGCGGATATTGTGCCAATTTAGGTTTAAACCACCTGGTTATTGCTACAGCTTCTATAGAGAAATTTAATTTTTATTGAAAAACGCTAAAAAAAATTCTGGCCCCAAAATGTATACACTGCTGCCGTGTTTCGATTGCCATGGCCGATACAACCAATAATAAATATTGACATTTGCGGATATTGTTCCAATTTAGGTTTAAACCACCTGGTTATTACTACAGCTTCTTTAGAAAATTTGAGTTTTATTGAAAAACGCTAAAAAAAATTCTGGCCCAAAAATGTATACTCTGCTGCCACGTTTCGATTGCCATGGCCGATACAACCAATAATAAATTTTGACATTTGCGGATATTGTGCCAATTTAGGTTTAAACCACCTGGTTATTACTACAGCTTCTTTAGAAAATTTGAGTTTTATTGAAAAACGCTAAAAAAAATTCTGGCCCAAAAATGTATACTCTGCTGCCACGTTTCGATTGCCATGGCCGATACAACCAATAATAAATTTTGACATTTGCGGATATTGTGCCAATTTAGGTTTAAACCACCTGGTTATTACTACAGCTTCTTTAGAAAATTTGAATTTTATTGAAAAACGCTAAAAAAAATTCTGGCCCAAAAATGTATACTCTGCTGCCACGTTTCGATTGCCATGGCCGATACAACCAATAATAAATTTTGACATTTGCGGATATTGTGCCAATTTAGGTTTAAACCACCTGGTTATTACTACAGCTTCTTTAGAAAATTTGAGTTTTATTGAAAAACGCTAAAAAAAATTCTGGCCCAAAAATGTATACTCTGCTGCCACGTTTCGATTGCCATGGCCGATACAACCAATAATAAATTTTGACAATTGCGGATATTGTGCCAATTTAGGTTTAAACCACCTGGTTATTACTACAGCTTCTTTAGAAAATTTGAGTTTTATTGAAAAACGCTAAAAAAAATTCTGGCCCAAAAATGTATACTCTGCTGCCACGTTTCGATTGCCATGGCCGATACAACCAATAATAAATTTTGACATTTGCAGATATTGTGCCAATTTAGGTTTAAACCACCTGGTTATTGCTACAGCTTCTATAGAAAAATTTGATTTTTATTGAAAAACGCTAAAAAAAATTCTGGCCCCAAAATGTATACACTGCTGCCGTGTTTCGATTGCCATGGCCGATACAACCAATAATAAATATTGACATTTGCGGATATTGTTCCAATTTAGGTTTAAACCACCTGGTTATTACTACAGCCACTTTAGAAAATTTGAGTTTTATTGAAAAACGCTAAAAAAAATTCTGGCCCAAAAATGTATACTCTGCTGCCACGTTTCGATTGCCATGGCCGATACAACCAATAATAAATTTTGACATTTGCGGATATTGTGCCAATTTAGGTTTAAACCACCTGGTTATTGCTACAGCTTCTATAGAAAAATTTGATTTTTATTGAAAAACGCTAAAAAAAATTCTGGCCCAAAAATGTATACTCTGCTGCCACGTTTCGATTGATATGGCCGATACAACCAATAATAAATTTTGACATTTGCGGATATTGTGCCAATTTAGGTTTAAACCACCTGGTTATTACTACAGCTTCTATAGAAAAATTTGATTTTTATTGAAAAACGCTAAAAAAAATTCTGGCCCAAAAATGTATACTCTGCTGCCACGATTCGATTGCCATGGCCGATACAACCAATAATAAATTTTGACATTTGCAAATATTTTGCCAATTTAGGTTTAAACCACCTGGTTATTACTACAGCTCCTTTAGAAAATTTGAGTTTTATTGAAAAACGCTAAAAAAAATTCTGGCCCAAAAATTTGTACTTTGCTGCCACGTTTCGATTGCCATGGCCGATACAACCAATAATAAATTTTACATTTGCGAATATTGTGCCAATTTAGGTTTAAACCACCTGGTTATTACTACAGCTTCTTTAGAAAATTTGAGTTTTATTGAAAAACGCTAAAAAAAATTCTGGCCCAAAAATGTATACTCTGCTGCCACGTTTCGATTGCCATGGCCGATACAACCAATAATAAATTTTGACATTTGCGGATATTGTGCCAATTTAGGTTTAAACCACCTGGTTATTACTACAGCTTCTTTAGAAAATTTGAGTTTTATTGAAAAACGCTAAAAAAAATTCTGGCCCAAAAATGTATACTCTGCTGCCACGTTTCGATTGCCATGGCCGATACAACCAATAATAAATTTTGACATTTGCGGATATTGTGCCAATTTAGGTTTAAACCACCTGGTTATTACTACAGCTTCTTTAGAAAATTTGAATTTTATTGAAAAACGCTAAAAAAAATTCTGGCCCAAAAATGTATACTCTGCTGCCACGTTTCGATTGCCATGGCCGATACAACCAATAATAAATTTTGACATTTGCGGATATTGTGCCAATTTAGGTTTAAACCACCTGGTTATTACTACAGCTTCTTTAGAAAATTTGAGTTTTATTGAAAAACGCTAAAAAAAATTCTGGCCGAAAAATGTATACTCTGCTGCCACGTTTCGATTGCCATGGCCGATACAACCAATAATAAATTTTGACATTTGCGGATATTGTGCCAATTTAGGTTTAAACCACCTGGTTATTACTACAGCCACTTTAGAAAATTTGAGTTTTATTGAAAAACGCTAAAAAAATTTCTGGCCCAAAAATGTATACTCTGCTGCCACGTTTCGATTGACATGGCCGATACAACCAATAATAAATTTTGACATTTGCGGATATTGCGCCAATTTAGGTTTAAACCACCTGGTTATTACTACAGCTTCTTTAGAAAATTTGAGTTTTATTGAAAAACGCTAAAAAAAATTCTGGCCCAAAAATGTATACTCTGCTGCCACGTTTCGATTGCCATGGCCGATACAACCAATAATAAATTTTGACATTTGCGGATATTGTGCCAATTTAGGTTTAAACCACCTGGTTATTGCTACAGCTTCTATAGAGAAATTTAATTTTTATTGAAAAACGCTAAAAAAAATTCTGGCCCCAAAATGTATACACTGCTGCCGTGTTTCGATTGCCATGGCCGATACAACCAATAATAAATATTGACATTTGCGGATATTGTTCCAATTTAGGTTTAAACCACCTGGTTATTACTACAGCTTCTTTAGAAAATTTGAGTTTTATTGAAAAACGCTAAAAAAAATTCTGGCCCAAAAATGTATACTCTGCTGCCACGTTTCGATTGCCATGGCCGATACAACCAATAATAAATTTTGACATTTGCGGATATTGTGCCAATTTAGGTTTAAACCACCTGGTTATTACTACAGCTTCTTTAGAAAATTTGAGTTTTATTGAAAAACGCTAAAAAAAATTCTGGCCCAAAAATGTATACTCTGCTGCCACGTTTCGATTGCCATGGCCGATACAACCAATAATAAATTTTGACATTTGCGGATATTGTGCCAATTTAGGTTTAAACCACCTGGTTATTACTACAGCTTCTTTAGAAAATTTGAATTTTATTGAAAAACGCTAAAAAAAATTCTGGCCCAAAAATGTATACTCTGCTGCCACGTTTCGATTGCCATGGCCGATACAACCAATAATAAATTTTGACATTTGCGGATATTGTGCCAATTTAGGTTTAAACCACCTGGTTATTACTACAGCTTCTTTAGAAAATTTGAGTTTTATTGAAAAACGCTAAAAAAAATTCTGGCCCAAAAATGTATACTCTGCTGCCACGTTTCGATTGCCATGGCCGATACAACCAATAATAAATTTTGACAATTGCGGATATTGTGCCAATTTAGGTTTAAACCACCTGGTTATTACTACAGCTTCTTTAGAAAATTTGAGTTTTATTGAAAAACGCTAAAAAAAATTCTGGCCCAAAAATGTATACTCTGCTGCCACGTTTCGATTGCCATGGCCGATACAACCAATAATAAATTTTGACATTTGCAGATATTGTGCCAATTTAGGTTTAAACCACCTGGTTATTGCTACAGCTTCTATAGAAAAATTTGATTTTTATTGAAAAACGCTAAAAAAAATTCTGGCCCCAAAATGTATACACTGCTGCCGTGTTTCGATTGCCATGGCCGATACAACCAATAATAAATATTGACATTTGCGGATATTGTTCCAATTTAGGTTTAAACCACCTGGTTATTACTACAGCCACTTTAGAAAATTTGAGTTTTATTGAAAAACGCTAAAAAAAATTCTGGCCCAAAAATGTATACTCTGCTGCCACGTTTCGATTGCCATGGCCGATACAACCAATAATAAATTTTGACATTTGCGGATATTGTGCCAATTTAGGTTTAAACCACCTGGTTATTGCTACAGCTTCTATAGAAAAATTTGATTTTTATTGAAAAACGCTAAAAAAAATTCTGGCCCAAAAATGTATACTCTGCTGCCACGTTTCGATTGATATGGCCGATACAACCAATAATAAATATTGACATTTGCGGATATTGTTCCAATTTAGGTTTAAACCACCTGGTTATTACTACAGCCACTTTAGAAAATTTGAGTTTTATTGAAAAACGCTAAAAAAAATTCTGGCCCAAAAATGTATACTCTGCTGCCACGTTTCGATTGACATGGCCGATACAACCAATAATAAATATTGACATTTGCGGATATTGTTCCAATTTAGGTTTAAACCACCTGGTTATTACTACAGCTTCTTTAGAAAATTTGATTTTTATTGAAAAACGCTAAAAAAAATTCTGGCCCCAAAATGTATACTCTGCTGCCACGTTTCGATTGCCATGGCCGATACAACCAATAATAAATTTTGACATTTGCGGATATTGTGCCAATTTAGGTTTAAACCACCTGGTTATTGCTACAGCTTCTATAGAAAAATTTGATTTTTATTGAAAAACGCTAAAAAAAATTCTGGCCCCAAAATGTATACTCTGCTACCGTGTTTCGATTACCATGGCCGATACAACCAATATTAAATTTTGACATTTGCGGATATTGTGCCAATTTAGGTTTAAACCACCTGGTTATTACTACAGCTTCTATAGAAAAATTTGATTTTTATTGAAAAACGCTAAAAAAAATTCTGGCCCCAAAATGTATACTCTGCTGCCGTGTTTCGATTGCCATGGCCGATACAACCAATAATAAATTTTGACATTTGCGGATATTGTGCCAATTTAGGTTTAAACCACCTGGTTATTACTACAGCTTCTTTAGAAAATTTGAGTTTTATTGAAAAACGCTAAAAAAAATTCTGGCCCAAAAATGTATACTCTGCTGCCACGTTTCGATTGCCATGGCCGATACAACCAATAATAAATTTTGACATTTGCGGATATTGTTCCAATTTAGGTTTAAACCACCTGGTTATTACTACAGTTTCTATAGAAAAATTTGATTTTTATTGAAAAACGGTTAAAAAAAATTCTGGCCCCAAAATGTATACTCTGCTGCCACGTTTCGATTACCATGGCCGATACAACCAATAATAAATTTTGACATTTGCGGATATTGTGCCAATTTAGGTTTAAACCACCTGGTTATTACTACAGCTTCTATAGAAAAATTTCATTTTTATTGAAAAACGCTAAAAAAAATTCTGGCCCCAAAATGTATACTCTGCTGCCGTGTTTCGATTGCCATGGCCGATACAACCAATAATAAATTTTGACATTTGCGGATATTGTGCCAATTTAGGTTTAAACCACCTGGTTATTACTACAGCTTCTTTAGAAAATTTGAGTTTTATTGAAAAACACTAAAAAAAATTCTGGCCCAAAAATGTATACTCTGCTGCCACGTTTCGATTGCCATGGCCGATACAACCAATAATAAATTTTGACATTTGCAGATATTGTGCCAATTTAGGTTTAAACCACCTGGTTATTGCTACAGCTTCTATAGAAAAATTTGATTTTTATTGAAAAACGCTAAAAAAAATTCTGGCCCCAAAATGTATACACTGCTGCCGTGTTTCGATTGCCATGGCCGATACAACCAATAATAAATATTGACATTTGCGGATATTGTTCCAATTTAGGTTTAAACCACCTGGTTATTACTACAGCTTCTTTAGAAAATTTGATTTTTATTGAAAAACGCTAAAAAAAATTCTGGCCCCAAAATGTATACTCTGCTGCCACGTTTCGATTGCCATGGCCGATACAACCAATAATAAATTTTGACATTTGCGGATATTGTGCCAATTTAGGTTTAAACCACCTGGTTATTGCTACAGCTTCTATAGAAAAATTTGATTTTTATTGAAAAACGCTAAAAAAAATTCTGGCCCCAAAATGTATACTCTGCTACCGTGTTTCGATTACCATGGCCGATACAACCAATATTAAATTTTGACATTTGCGGATATTGTGCCAATTTAGGTTTAAACCACCTGGTTATTACTACAGCTTCTATAGAAAAATTTGATTTTTATTGAAAAACGCTAAAAAAAATTCTGGCCCCAAAATGTATACTCTGCTGCCGTGTTTCGATTGCCATGGCCGATACAACCAATAATAAATTTTGACATTTGCGGATATTGTGCCAATTTAGGTTTAAACCACCTGGTTATTACTACAGCTTCTTTAGAAAATTTGAGTTTTATTGAAAAACGCTAAAAAAAATTCTGGCCCAAAAATGTATACTCTGCTGCCACGTTTCGATTGCCATGGCCGATACAACCAATAATAAATTTTGACATTTGCGGATATTGTGCCAATTTAGGTTTAAACCACCTGGTTATTACTACAGCTTCTTTAGAAAATTTGAGTTTTATTGAAAAACGCTAAAAAAAATTCTGGCCCAAAAATGTATACTCTGCTGCCACGTTTCGATTGCCATGGCCGATACAACCAATAATAAATTTTGACATTTGCGGATATTGTTCCAATTTAGGTTTAAACCACCTGGTTATTACTACAGTTTCTATAGAAAAATTTGATTTTTATTGAAAAACGGTTAAAAAAAATTCTGGCCCCAAAATGTATACTCTGCTGCCACGTTTCGATTACCATGGCCGATACAACCAATAATAAATTTTGACATTTGCGGATATTGTGCCAATTTAGGTTTAAACCACCTGGTTATTACTACAGCTTCTATAGAAAAATTTCATTTTTATTGAAAAACGCTAAAAAAAATTCTGGCCCCAAAATGTATACTCTGCTGCCGTGTTTCGATTGCCATGGCCGATACAACCAATAATAAATTTTGACATTTGCGGATATTGTGCCAATTTAGGTTTAAACCACCTGGTTATTACTACAGCTTCTATAGAAAAATTTGATTTTTATTGAAAAACGCTAAAAAAAATTCTGGCCCCAAAATGTATACTTTGCTGCCGTGTTTCGATTACCATGGCCGATACAACCAATAATAAATTTTGACATTTGCGGATATTGTGCCAATTTAGGTTTAAACCACCTGGTTATTACTACAGCTTCTATAGAAAAATTTGATTTTTATTGAAAAACTCTAAAAAAAATTCTGGCCCCAAAATGTATACTCTGCTGCCGTGTTTCGATTGCCATGGCCGATACAACCAATAATAAATTTTGACATTTGCGGATATTGTGCCAATTTAGGTTTAAACCACCTGGTTATTGCTACAGCTTCTATAGAAAAATTTGATTTTTATTGAAAAACGCTAAAAAAAATTCTGGCCCCAAAATGTATACTCTGCTGCCGTGTTTCGATTACCATGGCCGATACAACCAATAATAAATTTTGACATTTGCGGATATTGTGCCAATTTAGGTTTAAACCACCTGGTTATTACTACAGCTTCTATAGAAAAATTTGATTTTTATTGAAAATGCTAAAAAAAATTCTGGCCCCAAAATGTATACTCTGCTGCCGTGTTTCGATTGCCATGGCCGATACAACCAATAATAAATTTTGACATTTGCGGATATTGTGCCAATTTAGGTTTAAACCACCTGGTTATTACTACAGCTTCTTTAGAAAATTTGAGTTTTATTGAAAAACGCTAAAAAAAATTCTGGCCCAAAAATGTATACTCTGCTGCCACGTTTCGATTGCCATGGCCGATACAACCAATAATAAATTTTGACATTTGCGGATATTGTGCCAATTTAGGTTTAAACCACCTGGTTATTACTACAGCTTATTTAGAAAATTTGAGTTTTATTGAAAAACGCTAAAAAAAATTCTGGCCCAAAAATGTATATTCTTCTGCCATGTTTCGATTGCCATGGCCGATACAACCAATAATAAATTTTGACATTTGCGGATATTGTGCCAATTTAGGTTTAAACCACCTGGTTATTACCACAGCTTCTTTAGAAAATTTGAGTTTTATTGAAAAACGCTAAAAAAAATTCTGGCCCAAAAATGTATACTCTGCTGCCACGTTTCGATTGCCATGGCCGATACAACCAATAATAAATTTTGACATTTGCGGATATTGTGCCAATTTAGGTTTAAACCACCTGGTTATTACTACAGCTTCTTTAGAAAATTTGAGTTTTATTGAAAAACGCTAAAAAAAATTCTGGCCGAAAAATGTATACTCTGCTGCCACGTTTCGATTGCCATGGCCGATACAACCAATAATAAATTTTGACATTTGCGGATATTGTGCCAATTTAGGTTTAAACCACCTGGTTATTACTACAGCCACTTTAGAAAATTTGAGTTTTATTGAAAAACGCTAAAAAAATTTCTGGCCCAAAAATGTATACTCTGCTGCCACGTTTCGATTGACATGGCCGATACAACCAATAATAAATTTTGACATTTGCGGATATTGCGCCAATTTAGGTTTAAACCACCTGGTTATTACTACAGCTTCTTTAGAAAATTTGAGTTTTATTGAAAAACGCTAAAAAAAATTCTGGCCCAAAAATGTATACTCTGCTGCCACGTTTCGATTGCCATGGCCGATACAACCAATAATAAATTTTGACATTTGCGGATATTGTGCCAATTTAGGTTTAAACCACCTGGTTATTGCTACAGCTTCTATAGAGAAATTTAATTTTTATTGAAAAACGCTAAAAAAAATTCTGGCCCCAAAATGTATACACTGCTGCCGTGTTTCGATTGCCATGGCCGATACAACCAATAATAAATATTGACATTTGCGGATATTGTTCCAATTTAGGTTTAAACCACCTGGTTATTACTACAGCTTCTTTAGAAAATTTGAGTTTTATTGAAAAACGCTAAAAAAAATTCTGGCCCAAAAATGTATACTCTGCTGCCACGTTTCGATTGCCATGGCCGATACAACCAATAATAAATTTTGACATTTGCGGATATTGTGCCAATTTAGGTTTAAACCACCTGGTTATTACTACAGCTTCTTTAGAAAATTTGAGTTTTATTGAAAAACGCTAAAAAAAATTCTGGCCCAAAAATGTATACTCTGCTGCCACGTTTCGATTGCCATGGCCGATACAACCAATAATAAATTTTGACATTTGCGGATATTGTGCCAATTTAGGTTTAAACCACCTGGTTATTACTACAGCTTCTTTAGAAAATTTGAATTTTATTGAAAAACGCTAAAAAAAATTCTGGCCCAAAAATGTATACTCTGCTGCCACGTTTCGATTGCCATGGCCGATACAACCAATAATAAATTTTGACATTTGCGGATATTGTGCCAATTTAGGTTTAAACCACCTGGTTATTACTACAGCTTCTTTAGAAAATTTGAGTTTTATTGAAAAACGCTAAAAAAAATTCTGGCCCAAAAATGTATACTCTGCTGCCACGTTTCGATTGCCATGGCCGATACAACCAATAATAAATTTTGACAATTGCGGATATTGTGCCAATTTAGGTTTAAACCACCTGGTTATTACTACAGCTTCTTTAGAAAATTTGAGTTTTATTGAAAAACGCTAAAAAAAATTCTGGCCCAAAAATGTATACTCTGCTGCCACGTTTCGATTGCCATGGCCGATACAACCAATAATAAATTTTGACATTTGCAGATATTGTGCCAATTTAGGTTTAAACCACCTGGTTATTGCTACAGCTTCTATAGAAAAATTTGATTTTTATTGAAAAACGCTAAAAAAAATTCTGGCCCCAAAATGTATACACTGCTGCCGTGTTTCGATTGCCATGGCCGATACAACCAATAATAAATATTGACATTTGCGGATATTGTTCCAATTTAGGTTTAAACCACCTGGTTATTACTACAGCCACTTTAGAAAATTTGAGTTTTATTGAAAAACGCTAAAAAAAATTCTGGCCCAAAAATGTATACTCTGCTGCCACGTTTCGATTGCCATGGCCGATACAACCAATAATAAATTTTGACATTTGCGGATATTGTGCCAATTTAGGTTTAAACCACCTGGTTATTGCTACAGCTTCTATAGAAAAATTTGATTTTTATTGAAAAACGCTAAAAAAAATTCTGGCCCAAAAATGTATACTCTGCTGCCACGTTTCGATTGATATGGCCGATACAACCAATAATAAATATTGACATTTGCGGATATTGTTCCAATTTAGGTTTAAACCACCTGGTTATTACTACAGCCACTTTAGAAAATTTGAGTTTTATTGAAAAACGCTAAAAAAAATTCTGGCCCAAAAATGTATACTCTGCTGCCACGTTTCGATTGACATGGCCGATACAACCAATAATAAATATTGACATTTGCGGATATTGTTCCAATTTAGGTTTAAACCACCTGGTTATTACTACAGCTTCTTTAGAAAATTTGATTTTTATTGAAAAACGCTAAAAAAAATTCTGGCCCCAAAATGTATACTCTGCTGCCACGTTTCGATTGCCATGGCCGATACAACCAATAATAAATTTTGACATTTGCGGATATTGTGCCAATTTAGGTTTAAACCACCTGGTTATTGCTACAGCTTCTATAGAAAAATTTGATTTTTATTGAAAAACGCTAAAAAAAATTCTGGCCCAAAAATGTATACTCTGCTACCGTGTTTCGATTACCATGGCCGATACAACCAATATTAAATTTTGACATTTGCGGATATTGTGCCAATTTAGGTTTAAACCACCTGGTTATTACTACAGCTTCTTTAGAAAAATTTGATTTTTATTGAAAAACGCTAAAAAAAATTCTGGCCCCAAAATGTATACTCTGCTGCCGTGTTTCGATTGCCATGGCCGATACAACCAATAATAAATTTTGACATTTGCGGATATTGTGCCAATTTAGGTTTAAACCACCTGGTTATTACTACAGCTTCTTTAGAAAATTTGAGTTTTATTGAAAAACGCTAAAAAAAATTCTGGCCCAAAAATGTATACTCTGCTGCCACGTTTCGATTGCCATGGCCGATACAACCAATAATAAATTTTGACATTTGCGGATATTGTTCCAATTTAGGTTTAAACCACCTGGTTATTACTACAGTTTCTATAGAAAAATTTGATTTTTATTGAAAAACGGTTAAAAAAAATTCTGGCCCCAAAATGTATACTCTGCTGCCACGTTTCGATTACCATGGCCGATACAACCAATAATAAATTTTGACATTTGCGGATATTGTGCCAATTTAGGTTTAAACCACCTGGTTATTACTACAGCTTCTATAGAAAAATTTCATTTTTATTGAAAAACGCTAAAAAAAATTCTGGCCCCAAAATGTATACTCTGCTGCCGTGTTTCGATTGCCATGGCCGATACAACCAATAATAAATTTTGACATTTGCGGATATTGTGCCAATTTAGGTTTAAACCACCTGGTTATTACTACAGCTTCTTTAGAAAATTTGAGTTTTATTGAAAAACGCTAAAAAAAATTCTGGCCCAAAAATGTATACTCTGCTGCCACGTTTCGATTGCCATGGCCGATACAACCAATAATAAATTTTGACATTTGCGGATATTGTGCCAATTTAGGTTTAAACCACCTGGTTATTGCTACAGCTTCTATAGAAAAATTTGATTTTTATTGAAAAACGCTAAAAAAAATTCTGGCCCCAAAATGTATACACTGCTGCCGTGTTTCGATTGCCATGGCCGATACAACCAATAATAAATATTGACATTTGCGGATATTGTTCCAATTTAGGTTTAAACCACCTGGTTATTACTACAGCTTCTTTAGAAAATTTGATTTTTATTGAAAAACGCTAAAAAAAATTCTGGCCCCAAAATGTATACTCTGCTGCCACGTTTCGATTGCCATGGCCGATACAACCAATAATACATTTTGACATTTGCGGATATTGTGCCAATTTAGGTTTAAACCACCTGGTTATTGCTACAGCTTCTATAGAAAAATTTGATTTTTATTGAAAAACGCTAAAAAAAATTCTGGCCCCAAAATGTATACTCTGCTACCGTGTTTCGATTACCATGGCCGATACAACCAATATTAAATTTTGACATTTGCGGATATTGTGCCAATTTAGGTTTAAACCACCTGGTTATTACTACAGCTTCTATAGAAAAATTTGATTTTTATTGAAAAACGCTAAAAAAAATTCTGGCCCCAAAATGTATACTCTGCTGCCGTGTTTCGATTGCCATGGCCGATACAACCAATAATAAATTTTGACATTTGCGGATATTGTGCCAATTTAGGTTTAAACCACCTGGTTATTACTACAGCTTCTTTAGAAAATTTGAGTTTTATTGAAAAACGCTAAAAAAAATTCTGGCCCAAAAATGTATACTCTGCTGCCACGTTTCGATTGCCATGGCCGATACAACCAATAATAAATTTTGACATTTGCGGATATTGTGCCAATTTAGGTTTAAACCACCTGGTTATTACTACAGCTTCTTTAGAAAATTTGAGTTTTATTGAAAAACGCTAAAAAAAATTCTGGCCCAAAAATGTATACTCTGCTGCCACGTTTCGATTGCCATGGCCGATACAACCAATAATAAATTTTGACATTTGCGGATATTGTTCCAATTTAGGTTTAAACCACCTGGTTATTACTACAGTTTCTATAGAAAAATTTGATTTTTATTGAAAAACGGTTAAAAAAAATTCTGGCCCCAAAATGTATACTCTGCTGCCACGTTTCGATTACCATGGCCGATACAACCAATAATAAATTTTGACATTTGCGGATATTGTGCCAATTTAGGTTTAAACCACCTGGTTATTACTACAGCTTCTATAGAAAAATTTCATTTTTATTGAAAAACGCTAAAAAAAATTCTGGCCCCAAAATGTATACTCTGCTGCCGTGTTTCGATTGCCATGGCCGATACAACCAATAATAAATTTTGACATTTGCGGATATTGTGCCAATTTAGGTTTAAACCACCTGGTTATTACTACAGCTTCTATAGAAAAATTTGATTTTTATTGAAAAACGCTAAAAAAAATTCTGGCCCCAAAATGTATACTTTGCTGCCGTGTTTCGATTACCATGGCCGATACAACCAATAATAAATTTTGACATTTGCGGATATTGTGCCAATTTAGGTTTAAACCACCTGGTTATTACTACAGCTTCTATAGAAAAATTTGATTTTTATTGAAAAACTCTAAAAAAAATTCTGGCCCCAAAATGTATACTCTGCTGCCGTGTTTCGATTGCCATGGCCGATACAACCAATAATAAATTTTGACATTTGCGGATATTGTGCCAATTTAGGTTTAAACCACCTGGTTATTGCTACAGCTTCTATAGAAAAATTTGAGTTTTATTGAAAAACGCTAAAAAAAATTCTGGCCCCAAAATGTATACTCTGCTGCCGTGTTTCGATTACCATGGCCGATACAACCAATAATAAATTTTGACATTTGCGGATATTGTGCCAATTTAGGTTTAAACCACCTGGTTATTACTACAGCTTCTATAGAAAAATTTGATTTTTATTGAAAATGCTAAAAAAAATTCTGGCCCCAAAATGTATACTCTGCTGCCGTGTTTCGATTGCCATGGCCGATACAACCAATAATAAATTTTGACATTTGCGGATATTGTGCCAATTTAGGTTTAAACCACCTGGTTATTACTACAGCTTCTTTAGAAAATTTGAGTTTTATTGAAAAACGCTAAAAAAAATTCTGGCCCAAAAATGTATACTCTGTTGCCACGTTTCGATTGCCATGGCCGATACAACCAATAATAAATTTTGACATTTGCGGATATTGTGCCAATTTAGGTTTAAACCACCTGGTTATTACTACAGCTTATTTAGAAAATTTGAGTTTTATTGAAAAACGCTAAAAAAAATTCTGGCCCAAAAATGTATACTCTGCTGCCACGTTTCGATTGCCATGGCCGATACAACCAATAATAAATTTTGACATTTGCGGATATTGTGCCAATTTAGGTTTAAACCACCTGGTTATTGCTACAGCTTCTATAGAAAAATTTGATTTTTATTGAAAAACGCTAAAAAAAATTCTGGCCCCAAAATGTATACTCTGCTGCCGTGTTTCGATTACCATGGCCGATACAACCAATAATAAATTTTGA
This sequence comes from Tipula helvola, assembly GCA_963556165.1. Lineage (NCBI taxonomy): Eukaryota > Metazoa > Arthropoda > Insecta > Diptera > Tipulidae > Tipula > Tipula helvola. The sequence goes on along the minus strand of OY744483.1, from coordinate 301,136,750 downwards.
CATTTGCGGATATTGTGCCAATTTAGGTTTAAACCACCTGGTTATTACTACAGCTTCTATAGAAAAATTTGATTTTTATTGAAAAACGCTAAAAAAAATTCTCGCCCCAAAATGTATACTCTGTTGCCGTGTTTCGATTGCCATGGCCGATACAACCAATAATAAATTTTGACATTTGCGGATATTGTGCCAATTTAGGTTTAAACCACCTGGTTATTACTACAGCTTCTTTAGAAAATTTGAGTTTTATTGAAAAACGCTAAAAAAAATTCTGGCCCAAAAATGTATACTCTGCTGCCACGTTTCGATTGCCATGGCCGATACAACCAATAATAAATTTTGACATTTGCGGATATTGTGCCAATTTAGGTTTAAACCACCTGGTTAATACTACAGTTTCTATAGAAAAATTTGATTTTTATTGAAAAACGCTAAAAAAAATTCTGGCCCAAAATGTATACTCTGCTGCCGTGTTTCGATTACCATGGCCGATACAACCAATAATAAATTTTGACATTTGCGGATATTGTGCCAATTTAGGTTTAAACCACCTGGTTATTACTACAGCTTCTATAGAAAAATTTGATTTTTATTGAAAAACGCTAAAAAAAATTCTGGCCCCAAAATGTATACTCTGCTGCCGTGTTTCGATTGATATGGCCGATACAACCAATAATAAATTTTGACATTTGCGGATATTGTGCCAATTTAGGTTTAAACCACCTGGTTATTACTACAGCTTCTTTAGAAAATTTGAGTTTTATTGAAAAACGCTAAAAAAAATTCTGGCCCAAAAATGTATACTCTGCTACCACGTTTCGATTGCCATGGCCGATATAACCAATAATAAATTTTGACATTTGCGGATATTGTGCCAATTTAGGTTTAAACCACCTGGTTATTACCTTAGAAAATTTGAGTTTTATTGAAAAACGCTAAAAAAAATTCTGGCCCAAAAATGTATACTCTGCTGTCACGTTTCGATTGCCATGGCCGATACAACCAATAATAAATTTTGACATTTGCGGATATTGTGCCAATTTAGGTTTAAACCACCTGGTTATTGCTACAGCTTCTATAGAAAAATTTGATTTTTATTGAAAAACGCTAAAAAAAATTCTGGCCCCAAAATGTATACACTGCTGCCGTGTTTCGATTGCCGTGGCCGATACAACCAATAATAAATATTGACATTTGCGGATATTGTGCCAATTTAGGTTTAAACCACCTGGTTATTGCTACAGCTTCTATAGAAAAATTTGATTTTTATTGAAAAACGCTAAAAAAAATTCTGGCCCAAAAATGTATACTCTGCTGCCGTGTTTCGATTACCATGGCCGATACAACCAATAATAAATTTTGACATTTGCGGATATTGTGCCAATTTAGGTTTAAACCACCTGGTTATTACTACAGCTTCTATAGAAAAATTTGATTTTTATTGAAAAACGCTAAAAAAAATTCTGGCACCAAAATGTATACTCTGCTGCCGTGTTTCGATTGCCATGGCCGATACAACCAATAATAAATTTTGACATTTGCGGATATTGTGCCAATTTAGGTTTCAACCACCTGGTTATTACTACAGCTTCTATAGAAAAATTTGAGTTTTATTGAAAAACGCTAAAAAAAATTCTGGCCCCAAAATGTATACTCTGCTGCCACGTTTCGATTGCCATGGCCGATACAACCAATAATAAATTTTGACATTTGCGGATATTGTGCCAATTTAGGTTTAAACCACCTGGTTATTACTACAGCTTCTTTAGAAAATTTGAGTTTTATTGAAAAACGCTAAAAAAAATTCTGGCCCCAAAATGTATACTCTGCTGCCGTGTTTCGATTACCATGGCCGATACAACCAATAATAAATTTTGACATTTGCGGATATTGTGCCAATTTAGGTTTAAACCACCTGGTTATTACTACAGCTTCTATAGAAAAATTTGATTTTTATTGAAAAACGCTAAAAAAAATTCTGGCCCGAAAATGTATACTCTGCTGCCGTGTTTCGATTGCCATGGCCGATACAACCAATAATAAATTTTGACATTTGCGGATATTGTGCCAATTTAGGTTTAAACCACCTGGTTATTACTACAGTTTCTATAGAAAAATTTGATTTTTATAGAAAAACGCTAAAAAAAATTCTGGCCCCAAAATGTATACTCTGCTGCCGTGTTTCGATTGATATGGCCGATACAACCAATAATAAATTTTGACATTTGCGGATATTGTGCCAATTTAGGTTTAAACCACCTGGTTATTACTACAGCTTCTTTAGAAAATTTGAGTTTTATTGAAAAACGCTAAAGAAAATTCTGGCCCAAAAATGTATATTCTGCTGCCACGTTTCGATTGCCATGGCCGATATAACCAATAATAAATTTTGACATTTGCAAATATTTTGCCAATTTAGGTTTAAACCACCTGGTTATTACTACAGCTTCTTTAGAAAATTTGAGTTTTATTGAAAAACGCTAAAAAAAATTCTGGCCCCAAAATGTATACTCTGCTGCCGTGTTTCGATTGATATGGCCGATACAACCAATAATAAATTTTGACATTTGCGGATATTGTGCCAATTTAGGTTTAAACCACCTGGTTATTACTACAGCTTCTTTAGAAAATTTGAGTTTTATTGAAAAACGCTAAAGAAAATTCTGGCCCAAAAATGTATATTCTGCTGCCACGTTTCGATTGCCATGGCCGATATAACCAATAATAAATTTTGACATTTGCAAATATTTTGCCAATTTAGGTTTAAACCACCTGGTTATTACTACAGCTTCTTTAGAAAATTTGAGTTTTATTGAAAAACGCTAAAAAAAATTCTGCCCCAAAAATGTATACTCTGCTGCCACGTTTCGATTGCCATGGCCGATACAACCAATAATAAATTTTGACATTTGCGGATATTGTGCCAATTTAGGTTTAAACCACCTGGTTATTACTACAGCTTCTTTAGATAATTTGATTTTTATTGAAAAACGCTAAAAAAAATTCTGGCCCCAAAATGTATACTCTGCTGCCGTGTTTCGATTGCCATGGCCAATACAACCAATAATAAATTTTGACATTTGTGGATATTGTGCCAATTTAGGTTTAAACCACCTGGTTATTACTACAGCTTCTTTAGAAAATTTGAGTTTTATTGAAAAACGCTAAAAAAAATTCTGGCCCCAAAATGTATACTCTGCTACCACGTTTCGATTGCCATGGCCGATACAACCAATAATAAATTTTGACATTTGCGGATATTGCGCCAATTTAGGTTTAAACCACCTGGTTATTACTACAGCTTCTTTAGAAAATTTGAGTTTTATTGAAAACGCTAAAAAAAATTCTGGCCCCAAAATGTATACTCTGCTGCCACGTTTCGATTGCCATGGCCAATACAACCAATAATAAATTTTGACATTTGTGGATATTGTGCCAATTTAGGTTTAAACCACCTGGTTATTACTACAGCTTCTTTAGAAAATTTGAGTTTTATTGAAAAACGCTAAAAAAAATTCTGGCCCAAAAATGTATACTCTGCTACCACGTTTCGATTGCCATGGCCGATACAACCAATAATAAATTTTGACATTTGCGGATATTGTGCCAATTTAGGTTTAAACCACCTGGTTATTACTACAGCTTCTATAGAAAAATTTGAGTTTTATTGAAAAACGCTAAAAAAAATTCTGCCCCAAAAATGTATACTCTGCTGCCACGTTTCGATTGCCATGGCCGATACAACCAATAATAAATTTTGATATTTGCGGATATTGTGCCAATTTAGGTTTAAACCACCTGGTTATTACTACAGCTTCTATAGAAAAATTTGATTTTTATTGAAAAACGCTAAAAAAAATTCTGGCCCCAAAATGTATACTCTGCTGCCGTGTTTCGATTGCCATGGCCGATACAACCAATAATAAATATTGATATTTGCGGATATTTTTCCAATTTAGGTTTAAACCACCTGGTTATTACTACAGCTTCTTTAGAAAATTTGAGTTTTATTGAAAAACGCTAAAAAAAATTCTGGCCCAAAAATGTATACTCTGCTGCCACGTTTCGATTGCCATGGCCGATACAACCAATAATAAATTTTGACATTTGCGGATATTGTGCCAATTTAGGTTTAAACCACCTGGTTATTACTACAGCTTCTTTAGAAAATTTGAGTTTTATTGAAAAACGCTAAAAAAAATTCTGGCCCAAAAATTTATACTCTGCTGCCACGTTTCGATTGACATGGCCGATACAACCAATAATAAATTTTGATATTTGCGGATATTGTGCCAATTTAGGTTTCAACCACCTGGTTTTACTACAGCTTCTATAGAAAAATTTGATTTTTATTGAAAAACGCTAAAAAAAATTCTGGCCCCAAAATGTATACTCTGCTGCCACGTTTCGATTGCCATGGCCGATACAACCAATAATAAATTTTGACATTTGCAAATATTTTGCCAATTTAGGTTTAAACCACCTGGTTATTACTACAGCTTCTTTAGAACATTTGAGTTTTATTGAAAAACGCTAAAAAAATTCTGCCCAAATATGTATACTCTGCTGCCATGTTTCGATTGACATGGCCGATACAACCAATAATAAATTTTGACATTTGCGGATATTGTGCCAATTTAGGTTTAAACCACCTGGTTATTACTACAGCTTCTATAGAAAAATTTGATTTTTGTTGAAAAACGCTAAAAAAAATTCTCGCCCCAAAATGTATACTCTGCTGCCAAGTTTCGATTGCCATGGCCGATACAACCAATAATAAATTTTGATATTTGCGGATATTGGGCCAATTTAGGTTTAAACCACCTGGTTATTACTACAGCTTGTATAGAAAATTTGAGTTTTATTGAAAAACGCTAAAAAAAATTCTGGCCCCAAAATGTATACTCTGCTGCCACGTTTCGATTGCCATGGCCGATACAACCAATAATAAATTTTGACATTTGCGGATATTGTGCCAATTTAGGTTTAAACCACCTGGTTATTACTACAGTTTCTATAGAAAATTTGATTTTTATTGAAAAACGCTAAAAAAAATTCTGGCCCCAAAATGTATACTCTGCTGCCATGTTTCGATTGCCATGGCCGATACAACCAATAACAAATTTTGACATTTGCGGATATTGTGCCAATTTAGGTTTAAACCACCTGGTTATTACTACAGCTTCTTTAGAAAATTTGAGTTTTATTGAAAAACGCTAAAAAAAATTCTGGCCCCAAAATGTATACTCTGCTGCCGTGCTTCGATTGCCATGGCCGATACAACCAATAATAAATTTTGACAGTTGCAAATATTGTGCCAATTTAGGTTTAAACCGCCTGGTTATTACTACAGCTTCCTTAGAAAATTTGAGTTTTATTGAAAAACACTAAAAAAAATTCTGGCCACAAAATGTATACTCTGCTGCCACGTTTCGATTGCCATGGCCGATACAACCAATAATAAATTTTGACATTTGCGGATATTGTGCCTATTTAGGTTTAAACCACCTGGTTATTACTACAGCTTCTATAGAAAAATTTGATTTTTATTGAAAAACGCTAAAAACAATTCTGGCCCCAAAATGTATACTCTGCTGACGTGTTTCGATTGCCATGGCCGATACAACCAATATTAAATTTTGACATTTGCGGATATTATGCCAAATTACGTTTAAATCGCAAGGTTATTACTACAGCTTCTTTAGAAAATTTGAGTTTTATTGAAAAACGCTAAACAAAATTCTGGCCCCAAAATGTATACTCTGCTGCTTTATTTCAATTGCGATGGCCGATTCAACCAATAATAAATTTTGACATTTGCGGATATTGTGCCAAATTACGTTTAAACCGCCTGGTTAGTACTACAGCTTCTTTAGAAAATTTGAGTTTTATTGAAAAACGCTAAAAAAAATTCTGGCCCAAGAATGTATACTCTGCTGGCACGTTTCGATTGCCATGGCCGATATAACCAATAATAAATTTTAACATTTGCAAATATTGTGCCAATTTAGGTTTAAACCACCTGGTTATTACTACAGCTTCTATAGAAAAATTTGATTTTTATTGAAAAACGCTAAAAAAAATTCTGGCCCCAAAATGTATACTCTGCTACCATGATTCGATTGCCATGGCCGATACAACCAATAATAAATTTTGACATTTGCGGATATTGTGCCAATTTAGGTTTAAACCACCTGGTTATTACTACGGCTTCTTTAGAAAATTTGAGTTTTATTGAAAAACGCTAAAAAAAATTCTGGCCCCAAAATGTATACTCTGCTGCCACGTTTCGATTGCCATGGCCGATACAACCAATAATAAATTTTGACATTTGCGGATATTGTGCCAATTTAGGTTTAAATCGCCTGGTTATTACTACAGGCGATGAAATTTGGTTCATAAAATCTTGGGTTAGCTAGAAAAATTTCATCGTAGCATTGTTTCAATTTATCCCATGCTTCTGCATAACTGGCATCACTAATTCAAAAAATGGTTTATTAGCCGAGTCATGCTTCCTTGTAGCCATCCCTTTAGCAACTGAAACTTGTGAACACGTGATATCGTGCCGTTATTATGTACATTAGCCTCGAACATATTCTTAAAAGACGGCCATTGTGTGTACTTTCTGCTAAATGGCGGAACATTTATTCTCGGCAGTTTGACTTTGTTGCTTTAATCCATGGTTTTGTTGTGCAATATTTTGAAATGGGCTTAACAACTGCATACAATAAAGAAAGCCTCAAAAAAGCCACCTCATAATTTACATTTCCATATGCTTCGATCAACATTTCAGAGGTTGCAGAAGTAGTCAGAAGGTGATAAATTGTAATGCCCTTTTTTATGGGTTCACCTTAATTCTGCCTGTTCATCGAGTATGTAGCTAGGGGCATCCTCAGTATCTCTGTAAGTGTAATGGTTGTTACCTTTCTTTTTCTAATATTATAACGTTATCAAAAATGATTCCGTTAGCAGACACGAGCAGGAGTTCGGTGCCGTATCTATAGCTGACGAGGCTTAGGGTGAGGCGTGGGGTTTCCGAACATAAATTCGTGATATTTGTTGATTTATATTTGATTCCAGTTAGTTACACCAGGTTAGACCAGGTCGGGTTTGAAGGTACTTTTGAATACCTTCCCTTTACAACCCCTCTGTACATAGAATTATGCATTACATTTATTAACGCATATGTGATTTCTGATAAATGATAGTTGCCGATAAAATTGGTCGGTTAACTCGTATTCCAAATTAATGCAACAGATTCTTAAAATAATTTGAATGAATTGGGCTCCATTATCCATCAGAATACATTCTGGCACGGAATAATTCAGAAATATTTCTTTCTCTAGGTATTTTACTACTTCGGAAGAGATTTCTCGTCGCATAAGCTTTAAAATTTATTTCCTGAAATGATCCAAAATTACCAAAATGTAACAGTTACCACATTTGGATCGCGGATTTGGACCCGAGATCCATATATAAATGTTACATAAGTATATCTGGTGGTAATTATTTTTTGTCCCATAATTCAGTTGTTCGAAATAATTCACAACTTTGGATGGCTTACACGTTACACACTGGTTGATATAATTTTGAATTTCTACTAACATTTTAGACCAAAAATAACATCGATGCAACCCATATGAGCCGACAATGCTGGATCATAAGCTTGTTGAATTAATTTAGAAATCAAAAGTTTAGAAACATAAAGCTTCCACGGGGAAGTATCCGTAAAATTTTGGTTATGTTTATTTGCCAGATTGCTTAAAATCTTTCCAACCTTAATTTGGAAATTTTGAAGAGACTAGATTTCGACTAAATTTTCCTTATTGGGTTTCAGTACTCCTCAGGTAGAAATACAGAAGATTTTAAATCAACGTGCGGAACTGCATGTGAATTTTGATTATAAATTTTGGACCAAGATTTAATGTCATCTATGAACGCCCTGGATAATGAACCAGACTAAACAAATTTTTCGCTTCTAACTAAAGCTTTAGGTCATAAAACAAACCATTGAGTGCGGCCATTCGTAAATCATTTTCACTTTAGGCAAAACAGAAATATTGTTCGTTCAAATATATAACAACAATAAAAAATTAAATTAAATTAGAAAATGTAAAATGAAGAAATGAAAATTCTTTTGAAGTTAACATTTTTTTACTTTAAATAATCTAAAAAGTACAAGGATAAGATGAAAACAAAAGTTTCTATTTTTTGTGCTGTATATGTGTATTTGTGTGTGTGTGTAATTCCAAATCTCAAAATACCAGTCACGATATGTCATTACTTATTTAGTTGCTTTAACATCAAATATTGAAATTCATCTGCATTTTTTGTTGTGTGTGCTTTCGGTATTTTCTTCTGTACGATGTTTTTTGTTGTTGTTTTTTTGCCACCCTTCACCCTCCTTTGTACTAAACAGTCAAACATTAACTTTTACTTGTATTTTTATTATTAAATTTTTTTTTTTTTTTTGAATTCTTATTCTTTATCAAAATAAAATTTTTCTTTTCGTAACAGATCAGATGCGAAACACACAAAAGGGAAGCTTATTTTATTATTTGTTTTAAAAATAAAGCGAATGAATTCCTTTTGTTTTGGCGCTTTTGAGTGAAAAATGAAAACTGAATGAAGGCTGTAATATCACATTTTGTGATTTAATATTTATATGATTTAAATTGAATTAAAGATAACATTATCATTATTTGATTAAGTTGTTGTTGCTGAGAGGCTAATCAATCATACAACACTTATGCATATAATGTTAATGTTGATTAACAATATTTCTGCTGAAAATTTAAACTCTAAACAATTATTCTAAGCTGGATTAAAATTAGGTACAACTATTTAATGCTAATTAATATCCCATTTTTATCGGCTGGTCGAGATCTTCCTCAATTTCATTTACTGTAATATTACTTGTAGTTTTGACATTTTATTTACAACACAGTCAAAATTTTTTACTTCCATGTTTCACAAAAAAACAATCTGCCATTACGACAATCAACAATTTCTGGGCAATCGGGATTCTAGGAGGTTCAATATACTAAAGTATACGTAAGCGCTATACATATCCGCTCGAAGCAGGTTTAGGATCTTCGGACCCGATGAAACGAGTCAGGTGAAACATATTTCAAAAAATGGTTACGCTGTGTTGTGGATACCGTATAATACCGTCTACTTAGCCTTAAAGTCAAAGCAAAATTAACCTAAATATTATTTCACCAAGGGTATTTACGAGCAATCTAAATCAGTTTTAATGATTATTTACTTATTAAGTACCATTTCCGCTGCTTACTTGTTGATTATTCACTGATTTAATTACTATTTATTAATTATGCTCTACTTATTCACTCAGTAATCTCCTATTAGCCGCCCCGGTGGCACATTGGTTAGCATGCTTGCTTTAAGATCCGGAAATCCCGGGTTCGATTCCCGGCGGGTGATCAAAAAATTGTGGCTGGTTTATGTTGGATCAATAAATTAATCACTCATTATCCGTTCAAAGTCTATGGGATGTAAATATTAAATATTAAATATTAAATATTAAATATTAAATATTAAATATTAAATATTAAATATTAAATATTAAATATTAAATATTAAATATTAAATATTAAATATTAAATATTAAATATTAAATATTAAATATTAAATATTAAATATTAAATATTAAATATTAAATATTAAATATTAAATATTAAATATTAAATATTAAATATTAAATATTAAATATTAAATATTAAATATTAAATATTAAATATTAAATATTAAATATTAAATATTAAATATTAAATATTAAATATTAAATATTAAATATTAAATATTAAATATTAAATATTAAATATTAAATATTAAATATTAAATATTAAATATTAAATATTAAATATTAAATATTAAATATTAAATATTAAATATTAAATATTAAATATTAAATATTAAATATTAAATATTAAATATTAAATATTAAATATTAAATATTAAATATTAAATATTAAATATTAAATATTAAATATTAAATATTAAATATTAAATATTAAATATTAAATATTAAATATTAAATATTAAATATTAAATATTAAATATTAAATATTAAATATTAAATATTAAATATTAAATATTAAATATTAAATATTAAATATTAAATATTAAATATTAAATATTAAATATTAAATATTAAATATTAAATATTAAATATTAAATATTAAATATTAAATATTAAATATTAAATATTAAATATTAAATATTAAATATTAAATATTAAATATTAAATATTAAATATTAAATATTAAATATTAAATATTAAATATTAAATATTAAATATTAAATATTAAATATTAAATATTAAATATTAAATATTAAATATTAAATATTAAATATTAAATATTAAATATTAAATATTAAATATTAAATATTAAATATTAAATATTAAATATTAAATATTAAATATTAAATATTAAATATTAAATATTAAATATTAAATATTAAATATTAAATATTAAATATTAAATATTAAATATTAAATATTAAATATTAAATATTAAATATTAAATATTAAATATTAAATATTAAATATTAAATATTAAATATTAAATATTAAATATTAAATATTAAATATTAAATATTAAATATTAAATATTAAATATTAAATATTAAATATTAAATATTAAATATTAAATATTAAATATTAAATATTAAATATTAAATATTAAATATTAAATATTAAATATTAAATATTAAATATTAAATATTAAATATTAAATATTAAATATTAAATATTAAATATTAAATATTAAATATTAAATATTAAATATTAAATATTAAATATTAAATATTAAATATTAAATATTAAATATTAAATATTAAATATTAAATATTAAATATTAAATATTAAATATTAAATATTAAATATTAAATATTAAATATTAAATATTAAATATTAAATATTAAATATTAAATATTAAATATTAAATATTAAATATTAAATATTAAATATTAAATATTAAATATTAAATATTAAATATTAAATATTAAATATTAAATATTAAATATTAAATATTAAATATTAAATATTAAATATTAAATATTAAATATTAAATATTAAATATTAAATATTAAATATTAAATATTAAATATTAAATATTAAATATTAAATATTAAATATTAAATATTAAATATTAAATATTAAATATTAAATATTAAATATTAAATATTAAATATTAAATATTAAATATTAAATATTAAATATTAAATATTAAATATTAAATATTAAATATTAAATATTAAATATTAAATATTAAATATTAAATATTAAATATTAAATATTAAATATTAAATATTAAATATTAAATATTAAATATTAAATATTAAATATTAAATATTAAATATTAAATATTAAATATTAAATATTAAATATTAAATATTAAATAACTAACTAAAGGCTAAAAACTAAAAGTTAAAAATTAAATATTAAATATTAAAAACTAAAAACTAAAAACTAAAAACTAAAAGTTAAAAACTAAAAATTAAAAATTAAGAATTAAAAATTATAAATTAAAAATTAAAAATTAAAAATTAAAAATTAAAAATTAAAAATTAAAAATTAAAAATTAAAAATTAAAAATTAAAAATTAAAAATTAAAAATTAAAAATTAAAAATTAAAAATTAAAAATTAAAAATTAAAAATTAAAAATTAAAAATTAAAAATTAAAAATTAAAAATTAAAAATTAAAAATTAAAAATTAAAAATTAAAAATTAAAAATTAAAAATTAAAAATTAAAAATTAAAAATTAAAAATTAAAAATTAAAAATTAAAAATTAAAAATTAAAAATTAAAAATTAAAAATTAAAAATTAAAAATTAAAAATTAAAAATTAAAAATTAAAAATTAAAAATTAAAAGTTAAAATTTAAAACTTAAAACCTAAAGTTGAGAAATTAAAATTTAAAAATGAAAAATGAAAAATTTAAAGTTAAAATTGAAAAATTGAAAATTATATTTAAAAATTTTACTTAAAAATTAAAGACGAAATATAGTATTTCCGCTACAAACGATTTAAGTTTGAACCTTACCAATTGTTCAAATCCTTTTATCAGGGTCCCGAACTGTGACCGCCACAGACTTCTTTATAGAAAATAAAAACTTTTTGCCTTGAGTTTTAATATTTAATAATTACGAGTATGATTATTTTGGTAAGATAAGAAAACGTTATCGTTTTTATATTTTTAGTTAAGCATTTTCTAAATTAGTCGTTTTGACAGCTGTTCGTGAATGTGATATTTATAGATTATTGTATACAGATTATCAATATTGTCAACATCAAAAGCGCCGCCCCGGTGGCACAGTGGTAAGGATGCTTGCTTTAAGCTCCGGAGGTCCCGGGTTCGATTCCCGGCGGTTGATGAAAAAATCACGGCTGGTTAATGTTGGATCAATGAAATTATCACTCATCATCTGTTAAAAAAATAAATGATTACGAAACTTCAAATGAAGCGGCCAAATCCCTCTATGGGATGTAGCGCCAGCGAAAAAAAAAAACATTAAAAGTACTCTTTATAAACAATTACCGTCTATTATTTGCACAACAAATATGACGCAGGCAATACATAATTGTGTAGATGCACATAATAAAGTTATGTAAATTTATAGTAAACGTGAATGATTGTATTCAACAAAAAATTTACTACTTACACATGCTGAAAACTTCCATTGTGTATACACTACACTTACATGTAAAAATCACATTTAAATAGTGTTATGACATAAATATTGTATTTGCGTTTAGTATTTTAATTTCAATTACGTATGTATGTAACCATATTTGGAATTAATACATAAAATTCTGGTCTGCTCAATCCCTCTTATAATACGTTTCCGTCAAAATAATACCTTAAGGAGGGAGAATTGCATCAAAACAATTCAACAAAATACGAGGGAATGCACTGACAAAAATGTATGAAACTAATTTTTTTCACGGTTAAAATACTTTCCGGATTATAATTATGTATTGGTTTGCGGATTTAGAACATAGCTTTACTAAATTATGTAATGTTTCTGTGAAATATTTAGAAAAATCGTCCCAATAATCATTCCATTATTAAATGCAATAAATATATGATAGAACTCATAAAACATAAAATCTCGATATTAAATGACACATTTTGGGAAAGAACAAAAAGTGTGAGGTAATAAATGTCAAAAATGTGTTATGATGTAAAATGAACACGGAAATGAAAATTTGGGGAAAATGGATATAAATTGTATTATTAAATTATAAATGTCTAAGAGATGATATAAACATCAAGCTTTAAACATATGTACATACATTCGTATGTACTCGAGTATTATAAAATAGGAAATACATAATTAAATTTTAAAAATTAAAACAAATAAAATTATTTTTTCATTCGATGACTTTTTTGTTTTGTTTGTATCTTTATTTAGTTAATTGAAAATTTATTTAGTCGAGTGGATGACAAACAATTTTTCTTGCCTTGATAATAATTAAAACTTAAATAACTTAGAATAACGTAGCAAATAGCAATAAGGAGTACTTTTTTTGTACTTTTTGCCAAAGGTACAATTATAGGTAACGCTAGTTGGTTTTTCGATGACGGTATGACAACATAAAAGTTGCAATGCAAAATTGATTCAAAAGGCGGGCTAGTTCTTTGAAGAAGGGTTACAAAAACGTGTGTCCACCTCGAGAAATATCTCAACAATGGCAATGACTATGTGGAAAAATAGCACAAAATTTTATTTTTTATTTTTTTTTGTTGTGCAACGAGATATACTAGACAAACAATAAACAAAATTAAAACGAAACCAAATTTCTTAATATGTATGTATATTATAGAAAGCAGTAACCTACGAGAGTGAAGCGAGGACGGCAAAGCTTGACCCATATTCATAACCCGAAAATTAAGCAATGTAGCCAAAAGCAAGCCAAAACCTGGTTTTGATAGTCCTGGGTTTGAGATCAATGAAGGGGGCAAATAAATAAATAATTTTAGAGCAGAAAAATCAAAAATTATGTTTTGCAAGAAGAAGGATATTCCGGCCAAAGTATTGGAACCAAAATAGGTCGAAGTTGCAACGTCGTCAATTCGTATTTAATAGACAAAAAAATTATGGAGGACGCATGAAAGGGAAGACTTTTAGACAACGGAACGGGTAAATCGGTTGATAATTAAAGAAGCCTCCAATGCCGCTTTATCCATTTCGGCGGTTCGAAGGATTATCAAACAATGCCCTTACCTAAGTTGTTGCAAAATGATTAAAAAACTACTCCTAAATCAAGCATCGAGAACGTTGTTTGACATTTGCAAAAGTAGTATGAGTTGGTTTGAAAAGTGGCGAAAAGTAATTTTTACGGATGAAAGGAAGTTTAATTTTGATGACCTGGACGGATTCAACTTTTACTTTCATGATTTGAGAAAGGAGAAACGAGTTTTTTCGAAGAGACACAGCAAAATCGGGGTGTTATGATATGGGATGCAATCACTTATTATGGGACCATCGAAGCACAATTCATAAAGGGTACAATGAAAGCAGAGTCATACAAAACCATATTGTTAAATGCTCGCCTGAATATATACACCATTTTCGGATCGATGCGATGGCTTTTTCAACAGGATAACTCACCTGTCCATATTGCTCCTATAATTGAAAGTTGGTTCCAACGAAACACATTGAAGTTTTGACATGGCCACCAAATTCACCTGATCTAATATCTCTGATTATTTAAAACGTGTGGAGATGAATGACAAGAACGGTTTATGAAGGTGGAAGGCAATTTGAAGACCGGGACTCGCTCATCGCAGCTATAAAGGATGCCTGGAAGAAACTGTCCTTAAATTACTTAGAATCTTTATACGATTCAATCCCAAATAGGATTTTTAAAGTGATTTCAAATAACGGAGGTATCACTCACTAATAAATAATAAAAATAATTGTTTCCCTAAACATAAACACTGTTTTATTTGTTGTTTTTGGACCATGAAGTGAACCTATTCTAATGACGTATTTTATATTGATACATTTATTTTAAATCTAAAACAAAAGCTAACAGGTCTTCCAAAATACCAAATTTTGTTCTTAAACTATGTAACCATGGCACTCTTTCATTTCACAATCGAAAAAACTGTTAAAAGTTTTACCGTTTTTAAAAAAAATCGAAAAATTTCGGTTAACCTATTCATATGCTTGGGAGTACTACTAACAAATTTACTAACTATCAACTACTTAGGGTCTGGAACCGGGTTGATTTTTTGTTACTAACATGCTTTTCCTTTCCTTCGATTTTGTTATGTGTAAAGGGTGTACGGGGGGGGGGGAGGGCGATGCCATCCAGGAGTCTTCCTTAGGCTTAGTCGTACATTCTGATCAATCAATTTTGTGCACCGGAAAATAAAATATAAAATATGATGATTTATGTAATTTACAGTTGGTAACATACATAAAAGAATTTTTTTTGACAATTGTTTGCCGAATATTTTTAATTAATACTCAGGTGATGATTTCGGCATTTCCATGCTGCTAAATTAGGTTACTTACAGAAGCAAACGGAGGAAAAATAATTCAAATTAATAATTTTTTAATGAACTTTAGCATTCTCCAAAGATTTTAATAATTTAAATAATGATATTGGGCTATAAATATCCTGGCCCGCCTCTGAAAATTATTGCTGAATTTCAATTAGCGCTTCCAAAAATTTAGGAATAGCGGGTATTGTTACTCTGTTGCGATTTTGCGGTTTGCGGGAATCACACCACAAATTAATTTTCTTTAATTTTGGATTGTCAGAAACGTCATTTTCCAGAATTTTAATGAGCGACGTTGCTAGATCGTTGCCGGTCCGCCCACTCAATGTTTCGTTCCATAATGCACGATAGATGATTACCTTATTTATCAGTAAATTATGCACAACAAATTTCCGTCTACAAAAAAAGTTTGAAACATTTGTACGAGGTAGCGGAAATGCATTTTGCAGATCATAGAATAACACCGCTGTAGACTCATCTTTATTGGTTCTATCAATCTCGCTCTGCCTTATCCAAGTTATGTTTGTTACTAAGATATGCTTGAGTCTGCTTCGTTGTTTCATCTGCTGCAATGCCATGAGCAATACATCGATCACATTGATCCTTTTTTGGTACAAAAAAGGATAAATTAAATTCATGATTAAATATTTTTGAATAGATGTTAAATTTTACGGGATCGTTCGTAGTACTTCAATACATCCCAAACATTGTTTTCATGCTTAGTCTAGTCATGAGGTATTTCCGTTCGGTGGAACAATAACATGAATTTCACAGGGATCGTCGCAAGGTACCACTAATGGGGAACAATTACCTTAAGTGTCGGGAACCTAATGGTCTATACCCCATTTCTCAACGGTGGGGAGGAATACCAACTTTTAATTTTTTGTTAAATCATATCGCTTTCACTCAGTTGAGTAGTTTATTGTTCAACTCAATAACATGAATTTCACAGGGATTGTTGCAAGATGCCACAAATGGGGAACAATAGCCTTAAGTGACGTGAACCTATTGGTATATACCCCATTTCTCAACGGTGGGGAGGAATACCAAATTTTAATTTTTTTGTTACTTCATATCGCTTTTGCTTTGTTGAGTAATTTATTGTTCAAATCAATAACATGAATTTCACAGGGATTGTCGCAAGGTACCACTAATCGGGAACAATAGCCTTAAGCGTCGTGAACCTGATTGTGTACACCCCATTTCTCAACGGTGGGGAGGAATACCAACTTTTAATTTTTTTGTTAAATCATATCTCTTTCACTCAGTTGAATAATTTATTGTTCAACTCAATAACATAAATTTCACAGGGATTGTCGCAAGATGCCACTAATGGCGAACAATAGCCTTAAGTGTCGTGAACCTATTGGTCTATACCCCATTTCTCAACGGTGGGGAGGAATACCAAATTTTAATTTTTTTGTTACTTCATATCGCTTTTGCTTGGTTGAGTAATTTATTGTTCAACTCAATAACATGAATTTCACAGGGATTGTCGCAAGATGCCACTAATAGAGAACAATAGCCTTAAGTGTCGTGCACCTATTGGTCTATACCCCATTTCTCAACGGTGGGGAGGAATACCAAATTTTAATTTTTTTGTTACTTCATATCGCTTTTGCTTGGTTGAGTAATTTATTGTTCAACTCAATAACATGAATTTCACAGCGATTGTCGCAAGATGCCACTAATGGGGAAAAATAGCCTTAAGTGTCGTGAACCTGATTGAGTACATCCCATTTCTCAACGGTGGGGAGGAATACCAAATTTTGATTTTTATGTTATGTCATATCGCTTTTGCTTGGTTGAGTAATTCATTGTTCAACTCAATAACATGAATTTCACAGGGATTGTCGCAAGATACCACTAATGGGGAACAATAGCCTTAAGTGTCGTGAACCTATTGGTCTATACCCCATTTCTCAACGGTGGGGAGGAATACCAAATTTTAATTTTTTTGTTAGGTCATATCGCTTTTGCTTTGTTGAGTAATTTATTGTTCAAATCAATAACATGAATTTCACAGGGATTGTCGCAAGATGCCACTAATCGGGAACAATAGCCTTAAGTGTCGTGAACCTATTGGTGACGGTGGGGAGGAATACCAAATTTTAATTATTTTGTTATGTCATATCTCTTTCACTCAGTTGAGTAATTTATTGTTCAACTCAATAACATGAATTTCACAGGGATTGTCGCAAGGTGCCACTAATGGGGAACAATATCATTAAGTGTCGTGAACCTATTGGTCTATACCCCGTTTCTCAACGGTGGGGAGGAATACCAACTTTTAATTTTTTGTTAAATCATATCTCTTTCACTTAGTTGAGTAATTTATTGTTCAACTCAATAACGTGAATTTCACAGGGATTGTCGCAAGATGCCACTAATGGGGAACAATAGCCTTAAGTGTCGTGAATCTGATTGTGTATACCCCGTTTCTCAACGGTGGGGAGGAATACCAACTTTTAATTTTTTTGTTAAGTCATATCGCTTTCACTCAGTTGAGTAATTCATTGTTCAACTCAATAACATGAATTTCACAGGGATAAGCGTCGCCTTAAGTGTCGTTAACCTGATTGTGTATACCCCATTTCTCAACGGTGGGGAGGAATACCAACTTTAAATTTTTTTGTTAAGTCATATCGCTTTCACTCAGTTGAGTAATTTATTGTTCAACTCAATAACATGAATTTCACAGGGATTGTCGCAAGATGCCACTAATGGGGAACAATAGCCTTGAGTGTCGTGAACCTGATTGTGTATACCCCATTTCTCAACGGTGGGGAGGAATACCAACTTTTAATTTTTTGTTAAATCATATCGCTTTCACTCAGTTGAGTAATTTATTGTTCAACTCAATAATATGAATTTCACAGGGATTGTCGCAAGATGCCACTAATGGGGAACAATAGCCTTAAGTGTCGTGAACCTATTGGTCTATACCCCGTTTCTCAACGGTGGGGAGGAATACCAAATTTTAATTTTTTTGTTACGTCATATCGCTTTCACTCAGTTGAGTAATTTATTGTTCAACTCAATAACATGAATTTCACAGGGATTGTCGCAAGATGCCACTAACGGGGAACAATAGCCTTAAGTGTCGTGAATCTGATTGTGTATACCCCGTTTCTCAACGGTGGGGAGGAATACCAACTTTTAATTTTTTTGTTAAGTCATATCGCTTTCACTCAGTTGAGTAATTCATTGTTCAACTCAATAACATGAATTTCACAGGGATAAGCGTCGCCTTAAGTGTCGTTAACCTGATTGTGTATACCCCATTTCTCAACGGTGGGGAGGAATACCAACTTTAAATTTTTTTGTTAAGTCATATCGCTTTCACTCAGTTGAGTAATTTATTGTTCAACTCAATAACATGAATTTCACAGGGATTGTCGCAAGATGCCACTAATGGGGAACAATAGCCTTGAGTGTCGTGAACCTGATTGTGTATACCCCATTTCTCAACGGTGGGGAGGAATACCAACTTTTAATTTTTTGTTAAATCATATCGCTTTCACTCAGTTGAGTAATTTATTGTTCAACTCAATAATATGAATTTCACAGGGATTGTCGCAAGATGCCACTAATGGGGAACAATAGCCTTAAGTGTCGTGAACCTATTGGTCTATACCCCGTTTCTCAACGGTGGGGAGGAATACCAAATTTTAATTTTTTTGTTACGTCATATCGCTTTCACTCAGTTGAGTAATTTATTGTTCAACTCAATAACATGAATTTCACAGGGATTGTCGCAAGATGCCACTAACGGGGAACAATAGCCTTAAGTGTCGTGAATCTGATTGTGTATACCCCGTTTCTCAACGGTGGGGAGGAATACCAACTTTTAATTTTTTTGTTAAGTCATATCGCTTTCACTCAGTTGAGTAATTCATTGTTCAACTCAATAACATGAATTTCACAGGGATAAGCGTCGCCTTAAGTGTCGTTAACCTGATTGTGTATACCCCATTTCTCAACGGTGGGGAGGAATACCAACTTTAAATTTTTTTGTTAAGTCATATCGCTTTCACTCAGTTGAGTAATTTATTGTTCAACTCAATAACATGAATTTCACAGGGATTGTCGCAAGATGCCACTAACGGGGAACAATAGCCTTAAGTGTCGTGAATCTGATTGTGTATACCCCGTTTCTCAACGGTGGGGAGGAATACCAACTTTTAATTTTTTTGTTAAGTCATATCGCTTTCACTCAGTTGAGTAATTTATTGTTCAACTCAATAACATGAATTTCACAGGGATAAGTGTCGCCTTAAGTGTCGTGAACCTGATTGTGTATACCCCATTTCTCAACGGTGGGGAGGAATACCAACTTTAAATTTTTTTTTTAAGTCATATCGCTTTCACTCAGTTGAGTAATTTATTGTTCAACTCAATAACATGAATTTCACAGGGATAAGTGTCGCCTTGAGTGTCGTGATCTTGATTGTGTATACCCCATTTCTCAACGGTGGGGAGGAATACCAACTTTTAATTTTTTTGTTAAGTCATATCGCTTTCACTCAGTTGAGTTATTTATTGTTCAACTCAATAACATGAATTCCACAGGGATAAGTGTCGCCTTAAGTGTCGTGAACCTGATTGTGTATACCCCATTTCTCAACGGTGGGGAGGAATACCAACTTTAAATTTTTTTTGCTATGTCATATCGCTTTCACTCAGTTGAGTAATTTATTGTTCACCTCAATAACATGAATTTCACAGGGATTGTCGCAAGATGCCACAAATGGGGAACAAGAGCCTTAAGTGTCGTGAACCTATTGGTCTATACCCTGTTTCTCAACGGTGGGGAGGAATACCAACTTTTAATTTTTTGTTAAATCATATCTCTTTCACTCAGTTGAGTAATTTATTGTTCAACTCAATAACATGGATTTCACAGGGATCGTCGCAAGGTACCACTAATGGGGAACAATTACCTTAAGTGTCGGGAACCTATTGGTCTATACCTCATTTCTCAACGGTGGGGAGGAATACCAACTTTTAATTTTTTTGTTATGTCATATCGCTTTTGCTTGGTTGAATAATTCATTGGGATTGTCGCAAGATGCCACAAATGGGGAACAATAGCCTTAAGTGTCGTGAATCTGATTGTGTATACCCCGTTTCTCAACGGTGGGGAGGAATACCAACTTTTAATTTTTTTGTTAAATCATATCGCTTTCACTCAGTTTAGTAATTTATTGTTCAACTCAATAACATGAATTCCACAGGGATAAGTGTCGCCTTAAGTGTCGTGAACCTGATTGTGTATACCCCATTTCTCAACGGTGGGGAGGAATACCAAATTTTAATTTGTTTTTCGCCATATCGCTTTCTTTCAGTTAAGTAATTTATTGTTATATCATATTGTTTATATTGTTATATACACCATTAGGTTCATGATACTTAAGGCTATTGCTTCCTATTAGTGGCATCTTGCGACAACCCCTGTGAAATTCATGTTATTGAGTTGAACAATAAATTACTCGACCAAGCAAAAGCTATATGATTTAACAAAAAAGATTTAAATTTGCGATTTCTCCCCACCGTTGAGAAATGGCACATACACCATATGATTTACTTCACTTAAACTATTACTGCCAATCGTTCTCGAAAATATATTATTTTTGTCAAAAAATTCTAAATCCTATTATGATATTTTTTGTTATAAACTTCACACTTTGATATTTCACTCAAAATTCTTATTGGAATTTTATTAACAGTGTACTTTCTAATACATGCATATATTTTGTTATTTGTTATAAACTTCGCACCCATACTGAATGAAGTTTTTTTTTCTAATAAAGTTAAATGAAATTTTCATTATGATATCGTTTCTGTATTTAATGTTTATCCGTCTTTAATGAAACACTCTTGATTAAATTCATACACACCAGGAGTTGAACGTGTTGGCAAAAGAGGTTTTATCCTCGTGTTGACACGAAGTTTAAATTCTAGAAAATGAAGCTTAAATCTTCCTTATCCAGAATATTTTGTTGAAATATTCTGAAAAATGGAGATTTCCATTCTTATTCTAATATTAAATCTCCATTAACCAGAAACGAAAATTTAAATTCTGGATAAGGAAATTTAATCTTCCTTATCCAGAATATTTTGATGAAATATTCTGGAAAATGAAGATTTCTATTACTAATAATAAATTATACTCACTAATAATAAATTATTTATCATCACTAATAATAAATTATAATCAAAAGCTCCCAAATTATTTTTTTCGAGAAAAATACGTCAAACCACTAATTCTTTATATGGGATCGGAAGTCATGTTTTAATTTTATGATTTAAAAAAAAAAAAATTGAAATATGATATTTTTTGTTGTTGTTTTTATTTAAGATGAGTGGTAAACATTTTTTGCTTCCTTTCCAAAATCGTCGCCGAGATATTCTTTTAGAATTTTAGACATACTAAAAAATCAGCAACAATTAGTAATGTTTAGTTTTCATTATATTTAGGGACTTAGGGACCTAGGGTAGTAACTAACTTACATTAATCCTATAACTTATGTATTTGATTTATTATTCGTTACGTTTTTGTATAATTATGTTGAACTGGGTTCTAATTTGGTCAAAACTAATAATATAGATAGAGATAATTTCTTAGTCGTATTTTCTCGTTTTTCATTTAATACATAGCTTTTCGTTGTGTTCGCTTGCAATTTGTGAATTGAATCCGTTATGGAATAGATTAATATTATAGTGAAGTGAAATGAAGGTGAGTGGAATTGAATTTTTAGTTATCTTCCTAAACTTTACCCTTATACCTGATCCTTAGTCGGCAATATTAAGACCACTCGAAGCTCTGATTGGAATATATTTTTGTTAAGAGACGTTGAACCATACATTTGAAATTATGTTTAGATTATTTTCATAAAAAAAAAAATCCTTCCCAATTAGCATTTATTATTATTAATATTAATAACTCAATTTATTAACAATCCCAAAAAAACGGTCCTTTAATTACCTTTTTAAAATAAATAAATATAAAAAAAAACACCTTCATTTGTGACAACAACAATAACACCACAAACAGAAAACAAAAAAATAAAATAAAAATAATAAAGTTCACTCACCACATTTTTGGCTGTGAATTACCATACCTGCGCGCGAAACATAAAAACGAATTTTAATTTAATTTTTAACAATCATTTTTATTTTTTATTTATTACACACTACCACCTCGAACCACCACCACCATTTTTTTTTTATTTTTGTTGTACCTTATAATATTTATTCCATTTAATCGTATCATAAATTTAATGATAACAAATTTTCAACTCAATTTATCATCAAGTAAATTACACTATGAATGTATATATAGTAGTAATATACCAGATAGTATACTAAATCGTATCATGATAATGTTTAGGAATTATAGCGCGATATCGTTAAAACAAAGTAGAAATTTTCAACAAAAATGTTTTTATGTAAATGTGGTTTTTAGACAAAATTTAATAAATTTTTTTGTATATACATACATATGTATGTATGTAATATGGTTTAATTTCCCCACCATATCGGGATCAAAAGATACACAGTCTAATGATGTTGACTGTTCTAAAAAAAAAATGTTCAATCGCGCTCTTTATTGTAAACAAAAATTAAATATCTACAATAAATAAACTGTCATCAACCTTAAAAAAAAAAAAGAAAAAATTAATTTTTCCATAAATTGTGACAAATTATTTTCAATTAATTTTAAAATTTTTTTTTTACTGTTTTTTGTTATCTTCCTTTTGGTACTGGGTTCATAAAAAAAAATAAATTTAATGTTCTTTTGCTGTTTTCGCGGGACGAGCGATGAAAATAAAAAAGTGAAATAAATGAACGCGTTTAAATTAAATATTAATTTTAATTAATTTTATTATAATTACATTAATATAGATTTAATTACTCGGGTAAATAATTTTGGGTTATATTATAACGGTATTTTTTAGCGCTCGCATTGATATGATGGATTGGACATAATTATTTTGTTTTGTATAGCAGTTAATACATGTTTAAGGATTTTTTTTATGGTTCCTTTGCGTTAATTGTTTGCGCATCGTGGTGATAACGAAATTTTTAATCGCTGTTGGGATTACTATAGATTTCATTATTAATGTTCATGAAATCTTAATGGTGACTATTAACCCAAATCATTTTTGGGTTGAAATTCAAAAATGTATGGCAATATCTCATACATAGAACATAGTTAAGAATTCAGATTTTCAGTTACAAATCTGAATTAGGAGAAAATGATTTTCCATATGTTCCAAATAAAAAGTTTAATAATTTTAACGAAGTTATATCTAATGGGTGTATATGTGTACTGTAATTGCGATAAAAGGTTTTGCCAGTTTTTTATATTTATCGACGAATTACCAGGGCTACAAAATGTCCGTCCTTGTGTCTTTCCCCACTCAGACATATTTTTCAACATTTTGTTTATTTTGTTTTGTGGTGTTTATCGCAGTCAAATTTTATAATACAAACATATTTTGTTTACTTCTCAAAACACTGATTATTGCTGATACCTTATCTGAATCTATCCTTAAAATGCCGACACCGACGATATGCCCGAGGTATTTAATTTCCCTTAGAAGAAAATATTTTTTTTTTTGGCGTTTATGTTCAAATTTCTAGCTAACCAGCAACGGTTTTCAATAATTTGATTACTCATGGTTTGTGGTGCGTTGCAAAGTCCTAATGGTATGATTGTGAATTATTAAGTGGTCAGCCAGGAACAGTGAAGGCAGTCTTATTTCTCGACCTCTGATTTAATTGGATCTGTCAGAAAGTATCTCTTCAATCGAGAAAAGAAATAAATCTTGCCCCAGCAGGCCTTCGATGATGGGCAGAGAGTAAGCGTCCTTTACTGTAACTTCGTTGGCTTTAGCCTAGTCCAATACAGCAGATGATGGAAATTTCTTCATTACTGTAGGTAATACGTTTCGTTACTCAGAAATTATTTAGGGCCTGTTTTGGTCACGCAAGATTCTGATTCTACAGCAATTCAGAAATACAGTTTGATGATATATCTGGAATTTTACTCGAGGGTGAAGAGGAAATTAAAATTGTTAAAAAATAATTTCTGACTGAGATTAGTAGCGATGTGCAAGGTAAATAAGCAAGCCACAAAAAGTGACTGGCATGCGTATATGATCCAATATTGTTTCAACTTGGTCACGATGCGCATGACTTATGGTGATTATGGTAAATCTCGCTGCTCTTGCATAATACAGCAATATTTGCGTTAATATCAAGTAATCCCTTATAATTACAATACAAAATCTCTACTTCTGTATAAGATCCTGTGACCTTTGTTTTTAATTCCCCGTCTCTTCCTACATAGTATCCCAAAGTACGTCGCGAACTGTTAGTTGGTTGTTTTCTGAATAAATCAACATTTTCTGAAAATTCTGAACCTCCTTGAACCCCGTATCTGTTTTAGAACAGATCACCACCATTTCGAAATTTCCCGAAGTTACCTGAGAGTTGAAAGTTTTTGATTTTAGTGGCCCAGGGTTTGGACAATCTTCAAAAAGATCACCTGGCTGTTGACAGTTGAAACAAACATATAGGTAAGTTTTGAGGCCTATAAGAATTGTTGGATGCAATTGGTAAATTTGCATTTTGCTTATTAAAATTTTTGTTAAGCGCTGCTAATTCATCCGACTTTTAGTTTCTTATTTACAGAATCCTTTTGATTATAAAAATTAAGTTTATCGGTAAACCCAATAAAATCTGTTTATTTTGAAAAATTATTTTAAATATAAATAAGGAAAATGCAAATTCTAAAATAATTTTACAATTAGTGAAGGTCCTGATTTAGGAAATTCACGTCGCTTCCCGATGCCATATCCCCTTGCCTTCGATTTCATTTTTTATCATTATTTAAGATTTTCAGAATTTTTTAAAAATTTTCGTCGGTTTTCTAGATTTTTACAGACTTTCCGAAATTATTCATTAATGTCGAGATTTTTCGGTATTATTGAAATTGTTCGAGATCAATCGAGATTCACCTAATATAGAGATAATAAAATTTTTCGATATTTCTAGGATTATTCGAAATTTTTAAAGATTTTCGTCAAAATTTTGTATCGTAAAATTCTACGCTTGTCTTTGAGTCAAATGAACTTGTACAAAATCACACATATAAATCGTAATATTTAGCAGGTTTTTGGAGATTTTGCCAAAATGTCAAATTTTACTCCGATTTTGAAGGTTATTCGAAATTATTCAAGAATGCCCAGATTATTTATCACATGGCGGTGATTAGCGCGTAAAACATCTCCTTTGATTTTACATACTTACGAATAATTCGATATGTATTTGAGAACATTCTAGATATTCTTGATACTTGTAAAATTCGACATTTCGGAGTTTTTTTTTTTCGAAATTCTTGATATTTTTCAATTATATTCGTATTCGAGATTTGTGATGCTTCGTCATAGCATTGAGTTAATTGCAAGATGTTTCCTTTTGTTTGATGTTATTGAATTAAATTTCAATTTGAATTTTCAATCGGCTTCCTGTGTTGGGAGGAGACAAGGAATTTTAGTTCATCATCCGACATCTGTAAATTAAGAATAGCTTGAGCAATAGAATCCATAGCATCGATATTAACAGTAGATACACTTGGGCTACTTAGGTAGTCGAGAAAGACAATCTGCGATTACATTATTTTTCGCACTAATATGTCTTATATCGCTAGTGAATTGAGCAATATAATGTAAGTGCCTAGATTGACGCGGACTACGTTCTGGTTTAGATGTAATTGCGCTCGTTAATGGTTTGTGATCTGTATATATCGTGAATTCTCTACTCTCGATGTAATACATAAAATGCTTAAGGGCTAGATAGATGCCAAGTAATTCTCAGTCAAACGTAGAATTCTTAATTTCAGTTGGAGAGAACTTTTTCGAATAAAAATCTAAGGGTTCTCAGTAACCATTATTATTCTGTTCGAGTATAGCGCCAATTGCCCAAATAGAAGCATCAGTGGTAATATTAAGAGATGCAA
This sequence comes from Tipula helvola, assembly GCA_963556165.1. NCBI lineage: Eukaryota > Metazoa > Arthropoda > Insecta > Diptera > Tipulidae > Tipula > Tipula helvola. Next base: position 301,110,180 of record OY744483.1, on the reverse strand, counting down.
CATCTTTTGAATGAGTCATTAACGTAGCCATGTAAATGTATTTTTCTTTGATTTAATTTTTATCATGGAGGCTAGGTGAGAATGTAACGTGCCAACAGGCGGGCACTCTTCTGAATAAATCGACTGTAATAGTTGATCATTCCAATAAATTGTTGTAACTGCTTAATAGAAGATGGTGACGGATAATTAGAGATCTTAGAGTGTCCAATCTTCGGGGAGTACAAAATGTTAGTTGACCTTTAGTCTCAATGTAATGGACGATAATATGTTTCACTGTTACTTCATAATTGGGATTAGCGACGAGCAAAAGATATTCTTGTAACAAGAAACTATAATTATTTTCCAATATATAGTATAGTGGGGAAGGCATAAGTGGGTCATATCTGCTAATAGCATTAACTAGCATGTTAGTTTCCCTGTCAACCAACCGTTTTTTTTGGTAGAACATTTTTTTTAAATTGGTATGACACGGATATGAAACATCAGAGGTCCTTGAACAAGAATGCATAAAATGTTTAACTGTAAATTCATTATTATTGAATAACATCCTGGAGTCCTGGCTTTTATTTTTTCGATTTCGGGAGCCGCAGTATTAAAAAGTTTGAGAAGCACTGCTCTAGTGCATTCGAGTAAATGTAACAATTTTTCATTGTGTACTTTAAAATCTTTAATTCGTTAAATAGTTCTACCGCCAAAATATCTTCGTCATCGCTATCGGTTAACATATTATCTAACGTGCTTTTAGTTCCTCATCATTCAATTAACAAACTCCTTCAACATCGGTTAAAAACTGAAATTATTGATATGAACATTTATGTATGACCTCAAATCTTTATATACAGTACATCTTAAGTACAGTATCCAGTATAGGAAACAAAACGAAATTTTAAATGTACATACTTATATTGTGGAGCAGTGGAAGTTTCATCGTAGCATTCGTAATCAAAAAGCCTTTTTCTATGTATTCGCAGAGCATTATCTTTAAATTGAGGATTCATTTCTAAATCAGTTGCTGTTTTTTGAACGCGATTGAAACGTTCATCCGTTCGCATTTGTTTAATGTACGGTATTAACTTATTTAAGTCCTTGATTGCCTCATTTATATTTCGGCTGGGATTTTGAAAAAATAATAGTTTTATAACCACAAATCTCGACGTTTTGAGATGTGAGCTTTTTTGTATTTTTTAGTGTGTTTACTGTTCTCGCACGACGAATACTGAAACTAGTTATTATTATGTTTCGATGTAGTTTGAAAACGAGTTGAAGGTTGAGTTAGGTTTTCGTTGAGCTGTTTTAAGCTCGATGAAACTAGTGTAATCGAGGCATAATCTGCTTAGTGGGTAAAGCCAGCCCTGGAAACGAACCATTTCATCTATTGATTGGGATTCTCTATTTGTAACCCGTTCTTGTAATCGAGCTACCTTATTTCTCTGCAAGATAAACATAATTTCCGAATCTGGGATTGGATTTTCCATTGGTCTGGTAGATATCTAAATTTTCATTCTTGACTTATCCCACCACTTACAAAATTAGCACTATTAAAATTTTGACCCAAAAAATTCTAGAGTTTTCCGATACTAAATTCCACTATAAACATTTAAAAATTTTTAAACTTAAATTAGTTGGAAACCAATATCCGAAAAAATGAATTAATAAAATATTTTGGAAACAAAGGAATTTTCACTCAAATCTTGATTTTCAAGTCCAAACTGAAACCATGAAACCACAAGTTATTTGGCCATTTCGTATATTAAAAATCTTTATGAAAAAATAAAACATCTTTTTAAAAATGTAGTCGACGTGCAGTCACAAATTTAAATGACAGATTTTTTTTTCAAAAATGAAAGATGTAATACCGTTAAAAAAACAACCAAATATTGTTTACCAAGTATGTTGCAGTTTCAACGCAACATAACGCTTTTGAGAATGATTCCGAATAGGAATCGAGAGCTAAAGCTGTAATTAAGTTTTTTTTTAAATAAAATAGCCCTAAACCAATATTTAAAAAATTTTGTTTTAATTTAAATTAACTGGTCTGTCTGTGACCACTTAAAATTTTTGTAGTGAATATAATATCACAAATTTAACTTTTTAACTTTTTATGCGGTAATTCTCCAGCCTTGGTCATACGAGGGGCGCATGCCAATTATCCCAGAGTATTTCTGTAATTAAAACTTTAATTCTTTACATCGGCATGCAATTTGAAACTACCGAAACCCCATGTAATTTTTTTCAGTTTTACGTAACCCTTTGAGCCCTCTCGGCTACTGCGGATTGCATGCCTTCAATTATTGGAGCTCCAATTAGTTTGTACTACCTTATGCTACAAAGGCGGGCAGTATAATATCACGGCAAAACACTAAAATTCTTCACAAAAAGAAAAGCGATGTTCCTTATGGCCGGAAAGCGTGCAGCGGCCAAGAACCCTTCTATCTTTCATATATTAGGGTTAATTATCAACCCTTAAAAAGGCATGCGGTATAAAATGGGAGAACGGCACCTCTTACCATCTTCTAATCTCAGTGACGTAACTACAAATTTCGGGTCCTCCCTCCCCCCCAACATTTTTTTGGTCCCAAAAATTTTCTTGTACCTCTGAACAAGTAAAGTTTTAGTTAAAAACTTATTTTTTCCTATTGTCCAGCCTCGCATTAATTAAAAGTATCTAATTTCGAGGGTCCGATACAGCACGTGATTTAGTTCAATGGTCTCAAACAAATCAAAATTTCTTGCAATCAATTCAATGCTATGACATAAATTTCGAGTATAATTTGAAAAATATCAAAAATGTTGAATTTTCAAAGTGTTTTAAGTATATTGAATATTCTAGTAGGTTTTCGAATATCGAATAACCTAGGAAATTAGAAAAATATCGCAATCTCGAAAAATTATCATGGATTTAAATTTATATGTTTAACTCTGCAAGTTCCCATAACTCAAAGCTAAGCGCAGAACCTTGCCATACAAAATTCGAATAAATTGTTAATGCTAAGTTTCGCCATTTCCATACTACGCTCCAATAATCTCGAGAAATTTAAAAAATTATCAAAAGATGAAATCCGACAAAAGGGTTTATGAAACAGGAGAATTTCCAATTTCCTGATTTAAAATAGATTTCAAATTAAACCGGTATTCAACCTTTTGCAAACCAATTGAACCTTTTTTAATCAAAACTTGATTTGTAAAAGGTTGAATATGAAGTGCAAAAGAAGTAAATTTGGAGTGCGAATGTATTATAAGGATGCATGATTATCATTGAATACCTTTGTTAATATTCATATATGGCAAAACCTGGCTGCAGTTCCCCTCGTAGAAAATTGTGGAAAACTAGGTACGCCCAAAAAAATATTTTAATTGAAATAAAGACCGCCTCTAGAGTGTTATGTCTGGAAATGGATTACATTCATGTGGCTTGTCAATAGCTATCGCAGGAAAAAAAATTCAGTTCAAGTTTCTCGTGAGAAATCTCGAAAAATTCAATGTTTTTACTTCCGGCTGGACTGAAATTTTCAATGGGAAACTTAAACTGAATTTTTTTCCTGCGATAGCTATTGACAGGCACTTCAATGTGATTCATTTCCCGACATAACACTCTAGAGCCTGACATTTATTTTTCACTTTCGGCTGGAACGTCTTTCAAATTTTCCGAGATTTTCTACGAGAAATTTGAACTGAATTTTTTTTCCTGCGATAGCTATTGACAGGTCACATCAATAAAATATATCTCCAGACATAAAACTCTAGATGCTGATTTTATACAAATTTTCTGATGATTTTTGGAAAATCGAATTTTCCGAGATTTCTCACGGGAAACTTGATCTGAATTTTTTTTCTGCGATGGCTATTGACAAATCCAATAAACACAATTTAACTTCAGATATACACTCTAGAGGTTAATTTTATTGCAATTTTGTGAATTCTTTTGATTTTCCAATGTTTTCGCGATTAGGTTAAACAAAGTTTTCCACGTAAAACTTTTTACAAAATTGTTTATTAAGAGCCATGTATCCTATTTACTTTTGGCTGATAACCACAAAATTTTTTATTTTCAGCTGGAATGTTAATAAGGTAATCTGCATTATCGACTTTTTACTTTCGGCTAGAAACTTTCGGCTAGAAACTTTCGGCTAACTTTAACAGGGTAACTAATAAGGGATGAGATGATCGCGAAAATATAATATTTGTCTTCAGGCAAGTTAATGCCAATTTCAAGTTTTAAACGTTTCCATAATGTTTCTCATACCTTTTGTAATTGATGACTGCTTCAAATGGTTATAGGCTGGCATTATTTTATTGAACATATATGAACCGAAGACGCTGTACAGCCGAGGACCTTTAAAACAATTTCAACTTGGGTGTCTTGTTCGAATCTCGTCATGGATGTCGCCATAAGCTCATTGTTATTTTTGGATAATTTTTTAAATTCATCACGAAGTGCATCAAACTTTAGGAATACGGATTTTTGAGATGATTGGACTTTTCGATCATTGATTTTATGTCAGCAAATTCTCTTCCATATTTGTTTAGCTTGCTCAGGATTTGTTCGATTCTAGTCTCCATATTGTTAGAGCTACGTTCAGATTTTGATGGTGATGCATACTTACAAGCTTCGGAGTAAACCCATTCTTAACCAGCTTTCCTGGCGATATGTTGACCAATAGTTACTTTAAAAGATGGACTAAAGCCCTTTCTACAACTGCTGCATTAAACCATGGATTTGTTTTGTGAGATTATTTTCCCACAACTTTGAGCAGATCATGTTAATGTCACACTATAATTAGCACTTTTTTCAGCACACTCAAAATAGGACATTTTCACTAATGTTTTTGATATTGAGTTTAGTAAACAGCACTAACAATTATAAATTTTAGTATTTGCAAAGTTTAACGCGGAAGAAACTCAATTTAAGAATTGGCTTACAAACTTAGGAAATGATACTCTAACGAAAGATGCCAATGGAAATATTAATATTCTGATTAGGTGCGCCTTTCCACAAATATTATAACCGACATATTTGGAGAGCATCTTACAATTACCGCATCAGATAAGTGGGTTTTAACTCCAAAGAGCGAAAACATTCAGTTTAGTGACAGCATTCTTTCATGTGAAGTTCATCATTCACACTGATATCGCTTTGAATTCATTAAAATATTTTTATATTTTAATTCGCCCAAATATGTGTACGAATAAATTCACCTAAATGTCATAATTTATTACTATGTTCATTGATAAGCTATTAGCTACGTTTATACATTCATATAAGATTTTTTATTTTGTTTTAATCAACAAACACTAAAATAATCCTGAAATCAAATTTTTCGCAATTTTGGATTTTATTGTTGTTCGATAAAATTTATTTTTTATTGTAGATTACAATATTGAATTTCAACCAGAGTTCCACCTAAATTGTTTCTTTTGGTGCAGACTTGCAGAGTGTCATGCGAATATTGTTTTTGGCTGTAAAAGCAACACCAAAGTGAGTTTTAGGATGTAGCTAATTGATAAATCGAGAGTTCATTCACCGCTTGCAAAAATGTTGTATCGCATCGACAATCAAGCATAAAGATTCTACTTTTACGTATTATTAGGTTATTACGTATTACTGTTACTACTTACGTACTGTTTTGTATTATTTTAGGAATTTTGTAAAATATTGAGCTCATTTTCCGTTCCCACGAACATTATAAAATATAAAAGCAGTTCTAAAACTCGAATATCTCCAACGATAGGGAAGTCTAGTTAACATCTGGAACTCAACACCGCTATCAAAAATTAAAATCAGGATCCTCAACAAGCTCGGTAAAACTCAACTAATAGTAACCTTAAAACATCTATAAAGTTCAGGGAAATTTTGTTCTATAGGGGAAAGTAGGAGAATTGCGTGAACTCAAGCGAAAATCTATAGAATATTAGTTTAGTAAGCCATTTCGAAACAGCTTTTAGGTTTATTCTATATAACCAGTTATTTGAGCTTCTGGTCTGCTTACTCCACATGGTTTAGAATTACTTCCTTTCCAAGATAATTTAATTGCCCTGAAAGTTGACAAAGGACCATATTACTCCGAAATTACTGGTAATTCCGTGCACTAAATACAATTTCTGGCGCCAAATTTAATTTATAATAAGGGTGAAGATAAATAAAAGTTAGTTTATTGGGCTCTCCTAAATTGCTATGCAGATATCACTCTTCAGATTTTTACATTCAAATCATTTCTATTCTGAGCGAGACAATAATAAAGTTATGTTCGAAGCTTTCAAGCTTAGTTTAGCGAGTAGTTCCGAACATTTGTGAAATCGGCAACCTAAAATTAGGATATTCTTCATTTTTCAATTCACAAAAAAATGTGCTGTAAGCAGTGCCAACATTACCAATAAATACATTTTTTATTGGTAATGTTGCCACAATTATTCAGAACTTCAAGCAAAGCTTAGCTTCAGAAGATCTAGTAAACGTATCACACTTAGTTCCTGTTTTATTACATTAGATTTCTGTACGAAATCCATTTTTTAGACATAATCCGGTTTTAACTTTTTCTGAGAAAATTTCAAAACAAATTGCGTGAGGTGTAAATTCTGGAAAAGGGCAATTTGGGAGAGAAACAGAATGGGTGGTAATATTTTTCAAAAATAATTTTTTTTTAGAATTTTCATCAAAGTGGGGAGTAAAAAAATATTCTGCCTTTGGCGCCAAAAAATTTAACGACGGCCCTGCGTGTAGGTAATATAGATAACTACAAAATATGAATTTTATAGACACCAGTGCAATTACGTGTCAATGACCTCTCGAACCATCTTCTTTTTCCGTGTAGAAACACAGATATGTAAAATATAAATCTATTACATGTGGGAATTGTGAATATTTCGTAAATAAACTTCGAAGCTCCATTTAAGTTGGCAAAACCACAACTAAACATTTTTTTGAGGTAAGGGTCAAATAGTTTCATAGATTTAACTGTTTCAATTGAAACAAAAAGTTTTAAATAAATTACGACGTGGGTTAAAAGCCAGCTCAACTATTTTTGAATTTAAATATCTTTTGAACAGCGAGGTTTAAGGTCCATCAATTCCCTGAAAGAAATGTAATTTTGCGCTAATCTAATTTATTATGCTGAGGGGACTCTTAGTTTTTCTAAAACATGACTTAAAAAATTATTGAAAGATGGGAGTACATATTTTCTGAGCCACAGAAGCCAGGCGCTTGAAAAAAAGTCTAGAAGTAAGCTCTGTTCTATCTCTTCAAAAAATAGCACACTGCTTTTACCTAGGCCTGACCAGCTTTTATGTGATACATCACCTATAGACAGAGTTCTAAGCAAATAATAAGTAAAAGCAGCTTACTCCTGAATTTTGATTTTCGCTACCAGAAAACCAAAATAATATGATAAAGCAAATTCGTAACAATTATTTCCGACGTGCTTTGTATATCTAGTACAGTTAAGAAGCTGCCACATTTGGAGTGCCATTGGAGTGTCTGTCGAAAATGTATTCCATTTACTTAAAATCGCATTTTTACTCTTCATTCCCTCTTTGGAATGAAAAAACGAAAATGTTTTAGTTTCCTGCATACCGACGCTTCAAATCCCCACACAACCGATAAGAAAATTTCAAAAAACTGGGCTTCTGATAAAACGCCATATTTTGATTAATTTTAGGCAAAGACCTTCCGAATTTTAAAATTAAAAATGGATCTTTGATTGTATGTATCATAAATAATATTGTACACAAATACATGTACATTTTGTATAGGTATTTGCACTACAATAATACGTAATGTATTAGAGACGAGTAGGCCAGGGGATGTTTAACTAACCTGGCATTCATTTGGAACTTAACGAATAAATATTTTTTGCCTATGATGGTAGTACTCTATGTATTTCTACTATGGTGACAGTGAATTGGAACAGCTAAACTATCTTATAGAATTGTAAATAAAATACCGCCAAGCAGACTTCTCCTTCACAAGCTTAATGTCCGGTCGGGTCTCCATCGTAATGCTATTAGGAAATTTGTCATTATCAAATGGTCTCTGTAACGTCATATAACTCTGGGCGTCATACAGTAATGGCAAAAATAATATTTAAATCCAAACAAGGTGAAATCGTTTTTATTCCAAGGATAATATTGGATACTATAGGATGGCTATAATTTACGAGGAGGTTTTTTATTCGATTTTCAATTTAGCACACAAGAAAAAAACCAACTAGATCCTTTCTCCACACGTACTTGGTTTATTCTGATTATTGTTTACAAAATTGCTTACAGATTCGACCATCCTGATGATAAGATCGACCTCGATAAATTGATATACATAATTACTTATTATCTATGGTTATACCTACAAAATTAAAGTTTTTCTTTTTACATTCATTTTTATTTCATTTTATTTATAGACAACGGAAAAAATCAAAGAAACATTTTTTTTTTTTTTTTTTCGAAACCCAAATGAAGAATCACTCTATCAAGACAATATTTATATAAGGCTTCATTTTTTCTACTTCTGTAACTCCCTTAAAAGATCTACTGGTTACTTGAAAACCTTCCAGATCTTCGACACAATATCGGTCGTTTCCTAATACAGCTGAAACCCTATAAGGACCCCTATAAATAGGTATCAATTTTTTATTTACACCTGGAGTTGTGTCTATATTTTGTATCACCACCAGATCATCAACTTTATACACATGAAAGGGTTTGCGCTTTTTATTGTAATAGCTCTCATTATAACGTTGATTTTTTTGTATTAATTCCGCTGCTTCTTTCCGACGTTCTTCTTACGATATAGGGTTAGAATCCAATTCAACGTATTTATCTAAAAAATCAGCTAAATTGTCACATACGTTTCCTTTCTGATTAACACCATATAGTAGCAGGCTAGGCGTATCACCAGTAGATCGATTGACCGTGTTATTAAAAGCAAATTCCACAGGCTCCAGACCGTCGTCCCATTGAACATTTCTGCATTGATCTACTAACTTTGCTAACATAGGTTTTAGAATTCGGTGAACCCGCTCCACCTGCCCATTAGCGCGGGGTGTTGCGCTTGCATTCTGTATATGCTGTATACATTTATCAGTCATAAACAGCTTAAAACTATCCGAAGTAAATGCAGTTCCTCGGTCAATAATCAAACGTTTAGGTCTACTATAAATTTTAAAGTAATCTTGTAAAGCTCTAATAGCATCTTTCGTACTGGTGCTTCTAGTAGGATATAGGCGAACGAACTTAGTAAATGCGTCAATTATTGTTAGAATAAATTTATGCTTGAAACGAGTTACTTCTAGTGGTCCGAAAAAATCTATGTGAATATCCTCAAAAGGTCTGTCTTTTTTGGTATGGAATGCAGAAATCCCTGTTTTCTACCACTAGGTGTACTAAAGGTTATACAATTTAAACAATTTTTAATATAATTTTAAACTTTATCCCGAACATTAGGAAACCAATAGTTTCGAGGAATATGTTCAACCACTATATCGACACCTATATGCCCTAAACAATCATGAGAATTTCGAAGAATCTGTGTTTCCAACACTTCGGGCACACAAAAACGAATCCTTCATTTCGATAATTTTCGATAAATTAGCCCATCATAGTTCATATAAAGGACTTTCACTTTGTTCTAGTTCTTTAAGCAACTGTTCCAATTTTGGATCTTTATATTGCAGAATATCGAGAGTTTGCTCAAAGGTATTCTCGTCTATAACTAAAATCGCTTCAGCTCTACTAAGAGCATCTACATGCTGCATTCGTATACCAACGCGATGTTCTACGGTGTAATCAAATTCTTGCATCTCTAAAGCCCAACGAGCTATTTTGGGATTTATTAATTTTTTATTTAACGTGAGTGTTAACGCATTACAGTCTGTAATGATTTTGAACTGTCGACCGTATAGATAAATACGAAATTTTCTCAGAGTATAGATTATTGCTAGGCATTCGAGCTCGTATGAGTGACATTTTGATTCAGAAGGTGTCGTTCTCTTTGAAAAATAACAAATAGGATGAAACCTCTGATCTTCTTTTTTCTGCATCAATATTGCTCCGAATCTCTGCTTTAAATAATTAAAAGCATTCACTTGATCCGATTCGAATACAAAATTATACTATTTCTTAACTAAATCCTGTAATGGCTTAGCATGATGACATAAATCTTTAACAAACTTCCTAAAATAGGAGCACATTCCTAAATATCGTTGAACCTCTTTTATATTCTTTGGGAATGGATAATTTGAGATTGCCTGTATATTTCTTTGATTTGGTCTAATACCGTTTTCGTCCACACTATATCCCAAGAATTCAATTTTCCGTTGCATCAACTGACACTTATCTAGACGTAATTCTAGTAAATTGGAAAAAAACAATTTTAAAACTCTCGTTAAAATACCTAAATGTTCCTCTACTGCCTTTGTTGCAATCAGCAAATCGTCAATATAAACAACTATTTGAGTTGTTTCAGTCAAGTCACGGAAGATTGAGCTATTGTATTTTTGAAAAACAGCGGGACCATTTTTCAATCCAAAGGGCATCTTTATATATTCGAATTGCCCTATCGGTGTCACAAAACTGGTACATTTCACGCTTTCCTCCGCGACGGTTACGTGGTGAAATCGTGACTTAAGGTCTAAAGTAGTAAAATAAGTTTTGTTATTAAGATAGCCCAACATATCTTCAATTACCGGAATAGGATAATTATCCCGTACCATTACTTTATTGAGCCTACGATAACCGTTTACACTACTATTTCGTTTATTCACTAATACAATTGGTGAACAGTAAGGCGAATTACTTCTTCTAATAACACCACGATTTGAAAGATCTTTAATCATTTCCGAAAGTACATCAAGCTCAGAAAACGATAATCTACGAGGAACTGTAAAGAAATATTCCTGTTTAGTATTAAAACCGCCAATTTAGTATTATGGTTAATACTGTTATCAAAATTTAAGCTTTCCATTTCATTTAGCTCTTCGTCATCTACCGTAATATTAAAGATTTCTTTTTCAAATTTATCTTCAATCAATGAACCTAATGGATTGGAATTTAGATTCACTTCTGTCTCACCTATGATAATTCTTGATTTGCATATTTCCAAAAAATCACGGCCCACTATCATATCGTGAGACATAGTATCATCCGACACAACCATTAATTCCATATTATGTAAACTATCGTTATATAAAATCATTAAATCTATCTTACTAAGAATATTAAGACGGCTTTGATTGATCCCTGAATATTCACAATCAGCATCAAGATTCAATCCATAACCCACATTCTCAGGAATACAACTAACTTTAATAATGCTGATTGGACTTCCGGTATCAACCAGAGCAGAAATATTAATACATAAATTATTCTGAATAAACAATTTTAATGTTATTGAGATTACTATCACTTTCCGGAACTATAACATTTGAACAATAATGTAAACTTGATTGTTGTTTGCCGTGATTATTCGATGACTCCATTCTGTTCGATTGACCGTTGAGTGAATTACCTCTTGTTGGACATTCATTCATACGGTGCCCAACAAAACCACATGACATGCAGAACCCGTAAGGTCGTTTGGGTTGGCTACATTTATTTGACATATGCCCAACCTTTCCACAATTATAGCACGAAACTTGTCGAACTCGATAATTTACAGTTGATTGTTCCCCTAATTTGGATACTGGTGTCCTACTTTTAAATTTGTTTTGTTGATAAACAACCCGTTCATCCGTAGTTATATTTCGTAACGCCTCTAACAAATCCTCCTTCGTTGCGAATCTTTGCATTCTTGATTGGGACTGCAATCGAACATTGTTCATCCCCTCGATGATATAATCTATCAATTCACTATCAGATATTTCCAAATAATTCGCCAAAATCACTTTATCCTGATAATATATCACAAACTCCTCCTGTACTTTCCATTTTCGATTTTCAAATTTTCGTCTCTGCTCAATCTTACTAGGTCTGATATCATACATCTGACGCATACTTTCCAAAAGATCTTCTAAACTATAGGTGAGATACTCAGATCGGGAATGAAACCACTCAGCTGCTCTACCGACTAGTTTATCTATTATCTCGATCTTGAATTCATCCTCACTTGGTGCATAAGTATCTATGATTAGACGTACCTTATTCACAAAAGTTTGGAATTTTTCACAATCTCCATTGAAAGATGGAAGTAATTTTCCCAATCGCTGTACTCCAATGTTTTGGTTCACTGCTTCAGATAACTCATTTACACTTTTTATGATATTCTGATGATGGAAATTTGTTTCACCCATTCTGTTGATATTTTCGGATCGTAAAATACCCGTAGACTGTACCCTGGATGGCACTCCGATTTTTTGTTGTGGAATCAAGTTAACTTTCTCTTCCATCTGGTGTATTTGTTGTTGTTTCGCATTTTCATGCGATATCACATTTGGGTATAATAAAACGACATTTTCGCAAAAAAATGCGCTCTTGGTGGCTTAATATAAAATGCGATAGCGCATTTTTGCGAAATTGAAATTGAGAAATGCGACATAGCAGTCGGATATCGCATTTGCAAAATGATTTTGTTAATAAATAGTTATTTTCTGTTTTTGTTAAATATACAATTAAAATGCCTTTTATTAAGAAATATTTAATTTATTTTGTTAAAAATAATAAAAAATAATTTTTTTTTTATTTTCCCAAATAATAAATGGACCCAATAAGAACATAAAATTGTATCCATTTGTAAAAATTAAATTGACGGCGCTTTATCTACCGATTCAATTCCACCACAAAAAATTTGTTACGCCGATTTTGACTTCCAGCATAAGGAATCTCTTTGAATTTATTCGTTTGCACTAATTCAATGGACGATGTACTATACCCCCTAAACTGAAGTGATAATGCCGGTATATAACCACTTCCATCATAAGGAATTTGTTTTGCTTTTCTTTTTGTTGATACCAAAATAAACGTACGTAAAAATATCAATCAATGGCTTTAACTCGGCTTGCTCAATCCGCGACATTGGGCTTTGATTACTTGTGCCATAGCCTTTCTCCAATTTCATTATTTTTTCTTTCTCTAGGACGAAAAAAGACTAACCCCATCCAACCTCTCTTTGTAATCTCGTGGGATTTCTTCATGTTTGTAACGATTGGCAGTTTATTCCTCTAATGCACGATGTTAATGGATAAAGAAGGCTAAGGAAGCTGGACAGCAACCGTGGGATCTGGAGGCGCAGGAAGTAGGCACCTAGTCAAAATATACAATAATAAATTTTAAGTTAGTCCACGTCTTAACAAGTTTTTTTACAGAACAGAATTTGTAAGGGTTCAATCAAGTTAATTATTTGTGTTTTATATTTAAATATTAAATTAACCAAATATTTTATTCCAATAAAATAATTTTACAAACAAAAAAAAAAATATTTTCCCTCAATTTCCCCGCAAATATAATAAATTTCTCCTCTATATATTTTCCCTTTTTTCATATATTTCCCCTACATCTGTATTTCTTAATATCATTTGATATAGATACATAAACAAGAAAAATAAGACTAAAACGACGATGAAGAATAGGGCGCAAAGAATATATCTATTTTTTTTTAAGGTGGTGACATTTAAAATAAGAAATAATATAAAATTTTTTTATTTTTCTAATTTAATTAAAAAGTCAAATTATCTTATTAATTAATTTGGGTGCGTGTTAATGTATAAAAAATGTTAATTTATGATTTTGATTGATGTGGGAAAATATTTTTTTTTGTTTTTGTTGCCAGTTTAATGTGTGGTTTCGTTTATTATATAAAGTTAGTGTATAGAGCTTTTCCGCGAATTTTCCGAATATAAATATTTAACAATTAAATAAAATATACAAGTCATAATTTTAATATTTTAATTAAAACAAAAAAAATATTTTCGACGAGATTAAATATTATTTTATGTGATGTAATTTAAGTGTATATGAAAAGATTACCAATATGTTTTGTTGTTGTAGAACATTTTCTCAAGTATCCACCTATATAAATAAATATATGCTATGTACATATAGGAAAAACAAAACAAAAGGAAGATTTGTTAATTTTTTTATTTTTTTTTAGGTTTTCACATAAAAACGCCTTTCATGTAACCCTCCAATGTATTATCACGAATTTTTTTATTGTGTTGAAATTTTATTTTATATACATCCGTCTTATATACTCGAACGAAAGGGGCAAAAATTCCACAGTCCATTGGGGAAATTTGGCTTTGCCTGGAGAAATCGAGTATTTTTATAAATAATATCAGAAAAAAAAAATTATTTAAATAAATTTTAGTTATAAACGAGCTTTTCATGTGGCAGGACCGTTTCGATTGTGTTTTTACGTTTTGAGAGTGTCTAACAAGAAAAAAAAAAATTAAAATTTATTCCGTAAAAAAAAAAAGATATTTTTGTGCTTTTTGTTTTTGTTTTACCTCCTGTCCAAAAGCAAATAAATCGGAAAATTTTTGTGTCGTGAATTTCGGTTTTTTCTTTTTTTGCGTTTATTGTTTTATTTATTTATTTATTTTTAAGTTAATCGTTTTAACGTATTTTCATAAATTTTTATTTGTTTTGTGTGTATATTAGGGGTGAAAAAAAAAAATTTTTTTTTTGTTGTTTCCTCTGGTGTGTTGTTTTTAAATTTATGAATTTTTATTTTGTGTGTTGTTTGGTGGAAAAACTTTTGGTGAATATCGTATCGATAAAAAAATAAATTATCTGTATATTTTGTGTATTTTGGTTTATATTCGTGTGTGTTTTTGGTGATATTGTTGTTGTTAAATAATAATAAAAAAAAAAGATTTTATCGCACCTAAAATGAAAAGTTTTAAAAATTAGTATTCAATTAATTATAAGAAGAAGAAAGTGATTCTGTTGTTGTTTTTGGTGGTTACAAAAAAAAAGTGAAAATTTATAAATCATGAATATTAATTTATTGTTGTTGTTAACGTGTTTATTTATATGAAAATATATTACCGTATAATAATAGAACCAAAGCAGACATAAAGCTGCATTCCACATATTTTTTTATATATATTTTAATATAAATAAGATGAAGAAAATGCATAAAATATCCAATTGTGTTTAAAGAAGTAAAATAAATTTTTAATACTCTAATGAATTTCATAGTAAGTACATAATATACATATATAGTATATACGAGGATACATAAGAATTAAGTTTTAAAGAAAATTTTTCCAAAAGATTTACGACATTTAACAAAAATTTTATTTTTAACTTGACAAATTGTTTTTTTATTTTTTATTTTCTTTCGGAAAATGATAAATAATTTTTGCGAAAAATGGGTTTTACTTTTCTCATTTTCTCTTCACAAGACAAGCAGTATATAATATGTATGTATGTATATAGGATTGATTACGAGTTTGGAAAACAATATATACACATAGATGCCAAGAGAGAGGTTGAGTTAAATGTTATAAGAAAATAAATATTATGTGTCAAGAAAATTAGAATATTATTAGAATTGTTGTTGGATTTTGACTAATGAAAATATTCAAATTTAAAATACATTCTATATGTAGAACAGTACAATACCGTATGAAGGAGGAATTATATTTAAGTTTTTTGTAATTAGTTTTGTGATAAATGATGGCATCATTTTTCAGTATACATCCACATACACATGTGTACATAAATACATACATATACAAATAATGGTTCAATTCATAAAATTAATTTTGATTTGGGGTTGCAGACAAAATCCAATAAAAGCACTTTACTTTAATTTTTTAATTTTATGGGGTTGGAATTTTTGCTGTTAAATTAAGAAAATTTTTACATTTGTCGAAGTGTTCAAACTTTGTATTGGATTTTCATTGGACGTTTAAAATTTAATAATTTAAATACTTGACGGCAGGTAATTCTTGATTTCAATATTCAGCACACAACGCTGTATAATGCTAATTATTTATGAAAACTTTGGGATCCACTAATTTTTATTATTTTTTACGTAAAGTTACGTAACTGAAAATTAAAATCAAAATACTCTAATTTATTTAAATAAAATGTGTCATATTTTCATATTTTTACAAAGTAATTAAAATTTATTAATATGTATTACAATTTGCAAAATAACCTAAGTACTTAAATTAAATTAATTTTATATTCTGCAAATTAGGTTTTATTATTTTGGTTACAAAACATTCCTTCGTAACTTTTTTTATATTTTAAATTTTCATAGTTTTCATAGATAGGTGGCAAATCTTTAACAAACACATGATAAGCACAATAAAATGTATCATACACTTCATCTCCAATAAACTCGTCCAAATATTATAAATAATGGGCCCCATCCATCTAATTACATTAGGATAATGTGTCAAAATATGTTGCTTAGGTGTCAATGGTCTTTGGAAAACGTTAAGAATTATATTTAATTGTTCTTAGATGAAACTTTCCAAAAATAAAATATCTTTCTCTAAAATTTCATAATATAATAAAATTTTTAAGGAACTAGAAATAGGTACCCACTTCCTTTCAGCCTCATGCCGAAATACCCTTCCAAAATCATGGGAAAATGAAACATCAAACATAAAATTTGAATTGCGTTCTGACCACAATTGAATTTCTCAAATAATTAAAAATATTCTGAATTAAATGTTGGAAGGCTTATTTTTTCGGTCGATGTAACCCAAATTATAGGCACAAATAAAATTATTTAATTGTATGTTACTTATTAGTTTCTCAGCTAAGAAAAAGTCAAACATATAGTTATAGGTTTCACAATAATAAGAACATAAAAAAAAATGTTTATTTTAAATTTTATTAATTATTACTTTTCATAACAGTTACTTAAAAAAAACTAAATCTTTAAATTATTTTCTAAAACCAAATAAGTTGTTGTTAGACTTCCAACGATGCGTTTCCCATATAGTGCAACGTGCTGTTGTGATCGCGTTACCAGTTATTTATTTATGTATTCTGTTTGTCAGCTTTATTATTTGATACCTTGCTTGTGTCTAATGGAATGTCGTATGATGTTGTGTGGGAAATGTCTATTCAGCTACTTATAGGAATATAACTCCTCCCGGGGGTGGAGAAAGGGCGTCCTCGTCCTTCCGTTTAATTCCAGCTTTTTCTAATAAGTTTGAATACGCAGTCTTCTGTTGGCCACTTGATGTTGTTGCCCGAAGCGTGTCTGATTTTTCTAGATCAACGTTTACTGTTGTTCCTGGTTTGTATATACCAATATACAGGATTACTATTATTATGAAAATTGATGACAATGACACGCCCGCGCCGCCCGAAAGTGGCCACATCCAATTTTGATGTTCTGTTTGTTTTAGATTTGCTTCCTGTTTTGCTTGTAAATTATGCAGTACTCCTTGGATTTCTTGTGTTTCGGTTTTAATTTCGTATGACTCGAATTTTTTATTATTGAATAGGATTGTTCAATTCCAAAATTTTATAACGAAGTTGCCTTTTAGCGAACGGTTGTTCGGCCCGCAATATGATGACAATATCTCCCCTTTGGAATTATCTATTAGAATTTTATCCTCTGCGATAAGGTGAATTGTTGTTTTAATTTTAGATGTTACATTGCAATTACTTTTAGTCCCCATTACCAATGGCTTAATGCAATCATCCTCGAATTCCTTTATCTCCGAATGTTTTTGTACGAAACTCTTGTGATTGGAGGTTGTAAACAGTTTTTGTTTCGCTTTAACTATAGATATATTGAGGATAGTTTCTTATTATTGTGTTGTTGATCGTTAGTGGTACGATCATCATTGTTGTTGAATCATCCTATTCTAATTTTGGCACTTGTAAGATGTACAAGAGTGTTTTGTCATCCATTGCTATTTTCGGGATTACATACTGAAGCGCTTCATCTGGTAATGATATGTCTACACCTTGGCTGACTAGTAGATCTTTGATTGACATGATCTCTTTAAGTGAAAGGATTTTGCTGCTTGTTAATTCGACTTTTGTTCTAAGTATCGCGTCCTGAATATCTTCTAAGATGTTGCTTATGGTGTCTATATTAATGATTATCGCCTTGTTTACTGTCTCTGTTATAAGGAGTATTCTCTCGTTGACTTGCTTGTTTACGCGAAATTGTTGATTGTTATCATTCTCAAGCCTTCTGCATCTGGACTACCTGCCGGCCATCTTATTTCCATGCTGATCCTAATGTGTCCCAGCGTTTCTGCCTTGCATAACGTTGCGGTTTTATTTGACGAAGATTATTACATAGTTTTCTATACTTCTGTTCTATTATACCATAGAGTTCTAACTTATTATTTACTTTACTAATAACTAGTTTGTTAAATGATTTTATTGTTAATTCTAATTTTTTTTTTTCGCTGGCGCTACATCCCATCGCTTCATTTTTTTGAAGTTTCGTAATCATTTTTACAACAGATAATGAGTGATTAGTTCATTGATCCTTACATTAAACCAGCCGTGATTTTTTCATCACCCGCCGGGAATCGAACCCGGGACCTCCGGAGCTTAAAGCAAGCATGCTAACAACTGCTTTTTTAGGTATTTGGACATTGGTTTTGCAATTTTAGAATAATCCTTAAAAAATCTTCTATAATAGCCTGAGAGTCCCAAGAATTGTTTGATTTCTTTGAGATTTTTTGGTAATGGCCAGTCCAACATTGTTTGTATCTTGTCTGTATCTGGTTTAACGCAGTCCTGTGTTATTACGTGTCCGAGAAATTCAGTTTCACGTTTCAGAAATTCGCATTTATCTAGTTGCATTTTCAGATTGAAATGTGACAATCTCGTTATTACTTTATTAAGATTCTGTATGTGGTTATCCAAGTTATGTCCTACCACAATTATATCATCTAAGTATACGTGACATATATCCCCAATTAGATCTTGTAGGACATTATTCATCGCACGTTGGAACGTGGCAGGACCACTTTTCAGGCCGAAAGGCATTCTGTTGAATTCGAAATGACCATTTCCGGTTGAGAATGCTGTTTTTTCTTGAGATTTTTCGTCCATTGGAATTTGATGAAATCCAGATCTCAAATCCAATGTTGTGAAGTATACTGATTTTCCCAAGTTGTCTAAGATTTCCTCTATTTGCGGAATTGGATACTTGTCGTCTACCGTCTTTTCGTTCAGCTTGCGGTAGTCAATCACGACTCTGACTTTCCTTTTTCCGGAGGCATCTGACTTTTTTGGGACAACCCAAATTGGAGAAGAATAAGGACTTTTAGAGTTGCAGATTATGCCGCTTTCTAACATCTCCTGTATCTGTTCCTCCACATCTATTTTGAAGTGACGCGGGTTACGATATGTTTTGGTGTATACTGGGTTTTCGTCCTTTGTTATAATTTTGTGTTTCATAATTGTGGTTGATGACAGTTTCTCATTCTGTCTCAACAATACTGCTTGATTTTTGAAAATTGTGTCGATTAAAATGTTTTTTTCTCTTTCGTTTAGGTGTTCTGTCCGGATTATGTTTTCGATAGTTTTTCTATCAATTATTTTGTTATCACAACCAAAATTATTTACTTGCAATTTCAATTCTGGAAGCTTTTCCGGTGGATCTGGGATATCTGTCAACACTCTCACTGTCGTCTTGAAATTGTTAGCTTTGTATAAACCCGGTTGAATAGTTATATCTTTGTTTAATTTTTCGAACCCTGAGACCAACCAGTCGCCGTTCTCTGAAGTATCTATGGTAACAATGTGATTATAGAAGTTCTCTTCTAGGGTAATATCTGTCAAACTTGTAAGTGTGATTATTTAGCACAATTGAATTCGATTTATAATCAATTTTGGCGTTCATTTTCGTCATTGATTCAGAACCCAATAGATAGATAGATAGATAGAGATAGATTATTACCTAAAAAATTGATTTTGGACGTTTTATTAATTTTGTGTGTACCTAAAAGCTTACTTACTATTGTTCTACTACTATTATTTGTCGAATTGGTTTCTACTGAATTTAGGTATGATTCCTGGCTTAATGATGTATCGCACAATTGTTCACTATAACACTTTAAATATGGAAGAAAATTTAATCTTCCGTGTCGGAGTTATGGCTTGCTTGAAAATTTTCTTCCTGGTGCTCCTGTGAGTAATCATTATCCACAGGTGATGGCGAAGGTTCCTCCGCATCCTGTGCAACCTCATGGTTATTTATAACTTTTTTTATTAAAAGTATTCCTTGATCTCATTGAGATATCCACATCCATAGGGATGGGTTTTTCTTTCGTTCGTTGAATTGAACTGACTGTTTCTTGGTTGATTTCCATTAGCAGTAATTTGTTTTTGTAACCCAAATTGGGGATTACTAAGCCTAATATGAAATAAAATATTTTCAGACCATTTTCGGTTTTTAAGATAATTTCAGTTGTTTCCAAACTAATAAGAATATCAATTAATTTGTATAAACATTTATTTGGACCATATTGTTTTTAAATTTTTGAATTTAGGAACATTGATATAAATATATAATTTAATTTAGAAATTTTGTCAGAAGAAAGGATAGGAAAGTTAAAATAAAAGTCAGATATTGCTTGTGTACCCGCGTGACCACCTATACCGTCAGTGACTTCAAAGTCATCGTAATACAAAAAATACTGGACTACTTTATCCCCTTTGAACTCAGTTTTTCTAGATTTCAATGTATCAAACAGAATGTTAGGAAATTCAAAGAACTTTTTAAATTAATACTCTATGGGTAAAATGTTTGCCGTAAATTTATGTTCATCCAGCGACCTTTCGTTATAACTTCTCTTATTTTATTTTCAATGTTGAATTTGGTTGGCGAATTATAAATGTTTCGATTTTTAAATGTTTTAAAAATGTATATTCGGTATTAATATGTACAAAAGGATTAGCGCAACTATAGATTAGCAATTCAGAAATTTCTTGTTTCTTCGATTAATCTCTTGAACTAAGACTTCTTTCACCAAATTACATATAAACTGAAGAAATGTTATCCGAGAACTCTTTCATTACAACTCCTTGTTGGTTAGTAGGATTGCTTTGACTGTTTGATTGGGTTATTTATAAAAGAGCCCCGTTGTACAAATTTTCTTTACTTACACTAATAGCTGAATTTTCTTCTCTTTCTTTATCAAATACTAATAGTGTCTCGCGATTAACTTCTAAATGTTAAAAAACAACCAAATTTCGTCGTGTCCAAATAAGACTATATTACATCTACAAATCATTAATTTTTTGGAGGGACTTAATTTTGTTTAAATAAAATTCTTGACATAAAAAAAAATTAAAACGAAATTAGTATTAAAAGCTCTAGAGCCTCTCCAAAAAATTAGCGATTTGTAGATGTAATACTTTTATTTTCACATGACGACTTAATTGACTTATTTTGACGAAGCAAATCTAAATTAAATTTGTTGTCTGTTATTGTATAAAGATGATAATAGTGTCGACATTGTTGTTGAATTAGTTACAAAAAAATATTCTTGTATGAACTCCCAAACTAATTTACATTGTATTTTATATTTTACACCGAAAACGTAATGCAATTTAAACGCTGTTGTTAGCGCTGAATAAATTATTGTACTTGTAAAATTTATTTTGTCATTAACAGCGTAATATAATAAATTATAGTCGTTGTGATTCACCGCAAAGATGGTGGGTTGCAGCGTAATGTTGTTCCCTCAATATGTTTAATTTACCGGCTAACTTTTCGTAAATAGAGTTAAATGATTTAATCTTGAATGAATTTTTTTCGCCTAAAATACTAAACTTCCGTACCTTCTTTGCATTGTTATTTTTCGTAAAACCAATTGGAACTAGTAAACTATGTAGAAATTTCCAAATGGTAATATTTTGATTAGATTCTAGGAAATAAATCATAAAATTAGTCAACAGCAAATTTAATTCGAATAAATCTTACAAGCTGGGATCCTTTTGAATGAGAGTATCTATTTGCTCTTGATGTAGTTGGCATGTTGCTTACCACCAGCGAATAACGTCCTCCCACTCTTCCGAGTACACTTGTAACCAAACCTGGGTTGGAACATCTGTATTAAGTGGTACTGAAGATTTCGATTGCGGGGAATCTTGTGCTGGAATTTTTCTCCCTTGGAAAAAGATTAACTTTTCTTAGTCGACTCGTTATATTTTTAGATGCATTAAATAGCCAACCGGCGTTGTGTGCCCCGTATATAGAGAAGTAGGTTTCCTAAAACAAATGATTTTAGTTTAGATTTAAATAGGAATTAGAGATTGCAATACCGAATTTAGTAAGAGATGCAATACCGTACATAATAAATCCAATTATTGTGTACTTCCCTAACTGATCATATTTTCTTTGATGGCTGTTAAATTCGTAACCAGTTCAATTTTTTTCTTTTAGATAGGTCAGAGAAAAAATTCCGAGTAGATAAATCATTTGACGTAAACTGTTATCGAGGCCAATTCAGTTCTACCTAAAAGAAAAAGTGTACTCATTTAATAACTTACAAACATTAGCAGCTCTCAAAGAGAATATCATCAGAGAGAGAGAGAGAGAGTGTAACAGATGTGCTGGGGCTGTGAAAGTTATGTGGTTAAGTCCACACACAAAAACACCCTTCTGTCACTGTGTTTCATATTATCAAGTGCGAGGTTTTGGCGCAGCCTTACTTAGCCGGCTAAGTTCTCACGGTACTGAGTTAACGTTAAATGATCTTGCTATACTGCTAAAATAATTTCCCTAGAAGCATAGATTCTCTCTGACGTGCTTGTGTACAATTTTAGAATGTGTATAATGTAAATAATAAGCGTGAACCAATCCGGAATTGTAATAATTTTATAGACTGCGTGAACAAATTTTAATTCTTTAATTCAATTATCAAATTAAGAAATTGTGTTCTAGAAATATAATGATTATTATTTATTCAGAATTTTTTGATTTGATTTAAAATTTAAATAATTATCATGATTTGGGAACTTAATTCGTATTAATGATAAAAACAGATGGTGTCTATTTAATAATTGCGTACTTAAATCGAATTATTTAAGTGAACTTTGAGAGTTGTCTAACTGAAGCAAGCATTAAGTTCTTAAAAAAAGATTTTCTTAAAACAAGAACCTAATATTCTAAAATTTAGAAAATTATTTTTTTCCGATTACCTCCAATTACATGTTGGCTTAAACATTATGGTGTACAGATTATAATTATAACAATTAACAATAATAGTAATTAGATAATTTTAATGAAATGAGCATAACATTAACAATGTTTTACTTTACAGAAAGAGAAGTTTGTCTGTTTTATTAATATGATTATTTTCGGCTTTTATAGACAATATATAGTAATAACAATAATGGCATTCACAAAATTTTTCAATTTTAATTGTTTAATCAGTCAAATAAAGAGGCCAATTATTAACATCTACCAAAAAAAGTAGAAATATCAATCCCCACCGTACTTTATTCCAAGGTTTATACAAAGTGTATTTTACCCTTGTAAAAAATGAGAACCTTCCTTAAGTTCTAAATGTTGGTAGTTTGGTTTCGTACTGAAAAGTTCGGTCTACTGTTCAGGTAGCTACGATCAAACTACAAAATACAATTTTCACTTCATACTTAAAGTATGAGGTAAGAACGTACTGATCTAGCGAATTATATTCACTAAATCAAACCCTCAAGGTAAATCCTCATTACTGTATGTTTTATGCCCACACAAATAATAGAAAGAGAAGTTTGTCTGTTTTATAGTTATGATTGTATTCGGATTTTATAGACATAATATATTAGCAATAATGGCATTCAAAAACTTTTTCGATAAAGAGGCTGATTATTAATAATATATCTACCAAAAAAGTAGAAATATCAATCCCCTCCGTACTTACTTTACCACAAGGGTTATACAAAGTGTATCTTACGACCTGAAAAACGATGGTGGAATTATGGTGGTTCGCAGCCTTTGTTGAAATACATACGTTCAATTTCGGACCTTACATCGTAATAAGTAATTTCAATATCGTCGATATCGAATGAATTCAAAGCAACCTTGATTATACAAGCCATAATCTAAAAAGCGAAGCTTTTTTAAGGGAATTAGAAACGACGAAAAAATCAAAATTTCCATAGTAAAACACATACATAAAACATATGGGAAATCACTTTTTTTCTTAAGACAAATTTATCAATGAAAACGTTACAAATTCTTAATTATGATTTCTGAAATATTTTCATAAATGTTTGAATTTCAACATATATAAATGTCGTTTAAGTAAATTGTTTTCATTTTCTTGTAATAATTGATTTATTTAAACCAAAATATAAAAAAAAGTTCATAACAACAGCATTCTGGTCAAATTAAAAAGATAAGCTTACTACAAATTGTGTGCATTAAGTCAATATACATTACATAGATGGCAGTGATGGCAGTACAAAATTTTTAAAAATCGTACCAAAAATTGCCACCTGGGGAAATTTTAAGTTCAAAAATTGTAGGAAAAGCAAAACAAATTCTCAAAATATTAAGAACGTGTCATAATTTTGTGATTAAACAATTTTTTTTCGTATTTTTCTGTATAAATCTGAGACATCTAACGTACACTAGTAAAACTAAAGATAAATGTAGCAAGTATTATTTTAATTCGTCAGAGCCAACTTTGATGTATTTTTCAAAATGAAAGTTCGAAAAATATATTTTAGAAATAATTTAATTTTAATATTTCTGCAACTAATATTTACTTAATACCAATATACCCTTCTTGTATATTGCTGCTAAAGGTATGTAGAACACTTTTGTATAAACATTTTGTAACATTTTTGCTTTTTTCAATGAAAAACTTGAAGCTAACAAACACCATTTTTACTATGGATTCCTATGGAAATTATTGAAAAGTTATACCACTAAAAAAGCTTCTAAAAAACACGTCATAATGATTATGGCTCTATACTCTAGAAGGCTCTGATGAATTCCCTAAGCTTTTTGAGGTTGCTAGATTAATGGGGTAAAAGTCTTAGTTGATAATTTTACTAATATTGTCATAAAAATGTTTTACAGAATCACTGACATTTAATCCATTAAATAGTCGCAGCCAGTCAATAGTTCATCACCAATAATTTTGACATAATCACCATTTCATATACATGACACCACGAAAAGAAGAATGATTTCAAGAAGCTAGTGGTGGCCATCTATCTTGTTAACACATAGTTAATACATTATGGGCTGCAGAAACTTTCGTGGAATTTGAATCAATGTTAATTACAAGATCTAAAATATGAATATTTACGTTGGTAAAATTATTGAACTGGCTTGTACCAGTAAAATTTAATATGCATATTAAATAATAAGCTACACCACTATCTGTAAAACCAGGCTGGCTTGTACCATCATTCAAAGAGGGCAACCACGTCAACAGTAAAAACAAAGAATTCAGTTGACTGTTTATAACATGACTAACATTATCAAAATATTGCTTAAATTAAACTACTTTAGCGTTCAATATGTACGGAACATTAATATAAATGGGTTTATCCGAATTTGGTAGGTAATCCCAATCCTGATCTCTTCACTAAAATTACCTTAATAATTTTGTTAAAATCTCAGAAAATATTAAAAACTCGAAAAATGTATTAAACCTTAAAGAAAGATGGAATGGACCATAATTTCAACAAATCAGAAAAGTCCTCCAGTCTTGAAAACTTCCAAAATGTTGAATAATCTATAACATCTTGCTAATTAGCAATGTATCTCGATGCTACTCAAAATTCTCGAAAAATCTGAAAAATAAACAATCCAACCAAATCGCCAACGCTAAGATTCGCTTAATCTTAAATAAATCGAATTATTAGTCAAAATCTCAATAGAAAATAAATTTTTTTGAGTACTTTCGAAGTTCTAAAATATCTTATTAAATCTTTAAAAATCTCAAAAACTATGAAATTTTACAAAAATACTATACGTTATAAAAATAATATCACACCAATAAATTACGAAACTTCACAATGAAGCAGCCAAATCCCTCTATGGGATGTAGCGCCAGCGAAAAAAAAAAAAAATCCAGGAGATGTATACCTACATGAAGCTTGGATACGTATCGGCTAAATCAAATCCTGGCGAAGTATTTTTGGGAAAATATTGTATTAAGCCTCATGTTTCTATGCCGTTAACTTATACTATACTAAACGGGCACCTGAAATACTATCAACTGCTGAATTATCTCAAAAAAGAAAAATCAGCAGTGCTAGTTGACATTACTGCTGTAGGGAAATAACAGGAGCAGCCAATGTCAGGGTAACCAATCAATTTTTCGGTTAATCAATTCGATATTAACAGATTTTTTCCTAGCGTTAAGTTTATCCTGATCCATTTATTAAGTTTCGTGAAAAAATTCCCACGAAAGAATTCCGCAAATAAATTTCAGCCAGGTGCAATTCTATTACATACCAAGTTATAGTCAATTGAAATCTACCCAATTTCAACTGCTAGGAAACCCTAGCTGCCTGCTTAATATGTATTTATCATAATTCGAGTTTCAGTTCCCAACATTCGAGAAGTTATTTTCAAAATGTGTTGCCTAGTCACATTTGGCTCCAATATCGGAAAAATTTGCGAAATCGTGTAATGCTTACATAACATTACCAAATTTGGGTGGGTTTATAGTTTTTATTTTAAATAGAGTTTAATTGTGTACAATTTTCTGTTCTGCCATTATGCTGGGTTAAGTTTCTTGGCAATGTTCGACATTTCGTGAATATTCAATTTTTTTTTGTAAATATCGCGGGTATTGTGGGAGCTGGAACTTACATATTATTTGAGCTGTTTAAAATTATTCGAGTCTAGTCGACTTTATGGCTAAGTTTATAGCTTGTCGTCGAAGTCATGCGAAATTATCGTTATTGTTTTATTTGGGAGATTTTTTCAATTTTTTTTTTTTTTTTTTGTGAATTTTGATTTGATCCATTGAATTCTAAGATAAATCGAGCTTTTCGACATTACTCGTGTTTCTTGATATTCCCCGAAATTTGCAACGAATTTGTAGATGCTGCTTGTTACAGATGCGAGTGAAAAATTGCCTAAATGCAAAAACAATGTTTAGGAAAAATTTCATACGCCGGAGAACGGCTCTGAAAAAATTCATAAATGCGTTAATTTTGTACTAGTGGTCTACGGTCCCATGGGCCGAATGTCAGAAATATTGGAAAATAATTTCAGCAACTGCTATTTTTGACACAAATGAAATATTGCTGAACTCCCCGATTTACTTTAAAAGCAATGGTGGAACTTGCTATTTACTGTTTTGCAAGGCAGTGTAACACTAGACTGCCTTGCAAAACAGTAAAATTGGCAAAGCAAATTGGCGGTTAGTTTTTACTATTATTTGTAATCAACTTATTCAGTCGCTAAAAACGCTATGGCTATTCATTAAATTTAAATATACACGTTTTGGCCAAACTTTTGAAAACAATTATTTTAGAGCTTTATTTAGCACCTAGTAAAGAGTAATACTATCTGTTATAGCCATCGAGTTTTAAAAAAACCTTAAAATATAAAATGCTGCCCGAGCTTTATTGCTTTATAAAGTTTATAGTTTCTTTACAAAACTGCCAAAATTGCGTATAGTAATAAAAATTAATGCAACGATTGACGGGTTTTCTTCTCGCAAAAATTCGTTTACAAAAAAGTCAAAATTCCATTTTTAAAATTGAGAGTTCTTATTTCCAGAGAGAAAAATTTATTAATTTTTTACATGCGGTTTAACCCTAGTGCAGTGTTCGTTTCGAACAAAGAAAAATGGGTTGGTGGACAAAATATCCACTCTACCTAAAAACTAGTATGTTGTGTTAAAATCCTTTATTAGACGTTGCTGTTGTCAAATCTATTAAAATTTCAAACGCTGGTCATTTGGCTGCACAGGTTAAGCATCATGTTTCTCTCATATTTAGGGTTAATAGTAATACAATTTTAGTTAGAAAATTTTACGAAGAGTTTTGTAAGCTTTGTAGCTTAGAAAAAGATGTTATGTATAAACAACGAATAAATCGTCTAAGTAACAATTAATCTTTAAATTTGGCTTGTGGCATTTTTAAATACCAACTTTACTTCTAATTTTCAATTGAACCATTACGATATTTTGTTGTTGTCAAAATCCTTAATGACACGTTGTTGTTGTCAACTCAATTAGAATTTAAACGGTTGTTATTTTGGAGTCTGAGCATTATCTCATTTTTCTTTTGGTGTTAACAGTAATAAAACATTGAGCAGAGCTTTTTCAGCTATTAAGTTTAATTACCAAGCAACGATTAAACCTTTTTAAGCGCAATATTGAGAAACTCGGTACAATACAGTGGCATTTTCTTAATAACAACTTTACATCCAATTGTGTATGGAAACAATTACGACATTTTGTTGTTTTTAAATTCCTTAATGAAACTTTTTTGTTGCGAAAACTATTAAAATTTTAAATTTATTTTGAAGGTTGCCAACTTTACATCCAATTTTTAATTAAACACATACGATATTTTGTTATTGTCAAAATACTTTATGAGTCGTTGTTGTTGTCAAATCTATTTAAATTTATATTCTTTACCATTTTGATGGTTGATTAATACTTTTCTGTCATTTTGGGTTTTACCACAAATACGACTTATTTATCAACCTTGTATAGAGCATTATGAGCTTTTAATTTAGAAAAGCTTAATGAAACAACAGTTAAATCGTCTTAAGTTATAATACAAGAAAGTCGGTCTGAGATTGTATAGCATTTTTTTAAATATCAATTTTACATTGAATATTCAATAAAAGTATTACGAAATTTTGTTGTTGTCAAAATCATTATTGAAACGTTGTTGTTGTCAAATATATTAAAATTTCAAATATTTACTATTTTGGAGGTTGAACATCACTTCTCTCATATTAGGTATTATCGGTAATATATCTTAGATCATAAAACCTCATGTAGAGCTTTATGAGCTTTAAACTTAATAAAAGCTAAACCAAATAACTGTTAAATTGCCTTAAGTAACAATTTAATACGATCTCAGAGTGTATCTTTTTTTAAATATTAATTTTACAACCAATTTTCAATTAAACCATTGCGATATTTTGTTGTTGTCAAAATCCTTAATGTGATGTTTTTGTTGTTAGATCTATTAAAATTTCAAATAAATGTGATTTTAAAGGTTAAGCATCATTTTTGTATTGTATTGTGTTTGGCGTTAACAATAATATAATTAAAGTTATAAAACATAGTGCAGAGCTTTTGGTGCTTATAAGTTTACAAAAGCTACTACCACACGATGAATAAATCGTCTTAAGTAAGAAATTAAGAAATTGATCTCAGCCATCAATACCAACTTTACATCCAATTTTCAAAAAACCTTTACAATATTTTGTTGTTGTCAAAATTCTGAATGAAACGTTGTTGTTGTCCAGGTGAATTTCATTTCAGTATTATATTTGGTGTTATGACGCACAACAATGGTACTTATCACACATCCAATTAGTTTTTTTAACCCATTTAGGATGAAAGTTACAACTATTTTTTTTTAAATATTAAGGAACAAGTAACACAAAGCGTGCTTACAAAATGATTCCAATGCTTACAAATTCACAAAATTGTGCTTCAATTGTGGTCCTTGATAGTTCAAAAGATAGGTTTTCTAACCTGCTATTGTTGTGCAAACACCCATTTAGATTGCTTGATTAGTTCCATACATTTCATAGTAAATTTGGTATTTTTGAAAATCAATCTTTTTTTGAAATTATTCGCTGTTATAATGAATTTCAATCAATTGATTTTAAATATTAAACAAACCATCGTTATAAATCAAATTGATATGATATTTTGATTTAAATTAGATATCACAAGTTGCATATTTCCTTTTAAGGTATATTTTTCGCTACAACATTTGTACTATTTTCAGCTACCTAAGGTTCAGCCTGATCGATTTTAACTATTTTTACAACTCGCTTTGAAAATTCCACATCAAGCGGTGCAGATTCTAAAATATTTTTATTATCCATATTGCGATTAATTCGGCCTGACTTGCAGTCATGACTATCATCTGTGAAATTATAATCGCCGCATTTCTACTTTCATACGAAACATGAATTTGAACAAATATTATAATTCAGTAAGATCTGTGCTTTTGTTACATCAAAACAATCTTAGCTCGCCCTTAGTTTTAAAGTTCCAAATTATACATGGTTAAAAGCTTTATATACTCTAAACAAATTATTTTCCAAAAATATTTTGGAGCAGATTAACATAAAGCCTTTAAAGCTTGTTTATATTTAAGTTGCTGTACTCTAAAGTTTCAATTTTTTTCAAAGATAGAAACATCTATTTCCTAACAATAAACGACCGTTAATTTTGAATGAAAAATGTTTCTCATCGTTTCTCTTTTAATATTATTGTTATGGTGGGACCGAACTCAGACATACACTCTGATTCTGGAATATACTATGCGATTGTGTTACGCAAGTTTCGTATTTTTATTCTCTTCCTGCATGTAAAAATCTGTTTAAGTTCAAATTACTACTTTTTAAGGATTTCACATCAACGAAACTAGTGTCTGGCCAAATTTTTATTGTGTCTAAATCTTTACACAAAACGTTATAACTTAACGTTAAGCTACTCACGTTTCCTAAATCACTTGTCGTCTAGATTTTTGTAAGCTGTTATATTTTTTGCCATATACAGTGTCTGTCAGAAATTTTAGCTCAACATAAAAACTTGACGTAATAAAATTTTAATTGACATTCAAATGATGATACATTTCAACCATCTCTCCCCATTCCATAGACTCTTATAAATAATATTTTGAAATTTAATTAATCTTGTACGAATATCTACTAAAACTACAATAATGTACATATCTTTAAAATAATTTCCAGCTTGTGGGCGATGTATAGAGATGAGAAAATCGAATTTTGTATAAATTTAAATATATCGAGAACATAAAAATTAAAACCAACAATGTACATAAATGTCATGAATATTAACAAGCATTTTCATTAAAAATTTATGGTGAAAATCGATTGACAAATAATCAAAAGTTCAATAAATTAAATTAACACATATAATTTTTAAAACTTTTATTTTTTTATTTTGAAATTTTCTGTTAAAAATAAATAAAATATTTATTTATATTAATTTTAGTTTATTTTAATTGTTATTGTTATATTGTTATATACATATCAATGCGAATTTTTAAATAAAATTTAATAAATAAACTTTTATGACATTTAATACGTGAAGTAAAAAAATAAACACAAAAACCTCGACCATAAAAAATAATTGCCATGCATAGTTAATTTAGCTTTTAATACCTACACGATTTTTATTTTTATCGGTCGGGGGATTAGTTTTGTATGGGTATCATGTACATACATATTTGAATTTGTGTTGTCGAAGTTCAATATTGAATTAGCTTTTTATCGATAATTGGTATTTATTTTTATAAATGCGAGTACCTATGTACATGAACTCTCAACAATTTAACTATTATATATAGTTTTATTTAAATATGTATATTTAATTAAAATGTGCGTATATTTTTTACAAAATAATTATAAAAATAAATAATATTTAAATAATATTTTGATTATGTAGATAGTACACATTGATATGATAACCTGTAAAAATTAATTAATTAATAATAATAATAAAAATATAAATTTAATAATAATTAAATATTGAAAAATTAATTATTTTTTAGTTTTGTTTTTATAGAAACCGTAAAAATATTTGTTTTAATATTTCTATTTTAATTATAAAGTGATGTTTGAATAATTATATTCGCGTTATTTTTTTTGTAAACAGTATAAATGTTTTTAAAATTCAAATTAACACTAAACTAATTGTAGTTTTAGAATATTTGATTTTGATAAATTTTTACAGTTCAAAATTAATTATTTAATTAACTGTCGGATTAATTGAATTATAATTGTTTTTTTTTTAGTTGATTTTTATGTAAATTATTTGTAAAACAAAAACACGTTCCGTGGCTAAATGTTAAACTACCTTAACACTAATGTGATTGAAAAGTAAAGATTTATTTCTTAATAAAATTCGTATTTGAGCCACCATTCCTCTGGTATATATGTATTATTTTATAGCGTACTAATAAATTAAGCAAAATTTGTCCAAAATAAATCTTAGAAAAATTTCTACTAAACATCAACGTATCTTACATTTTAATAGGTGTGAAAAATATTTTGTGTTACATATTCCGAATTGAATATTGTTTGTTTGCCTCAGACTTCAGGGATTTTGTCTTCTTGCGTCATGACGTACGTAAGCATCGAAAATGTAAAATATTTAACATGCCCGTATATACATTGCCTGTTATTTATATCGCTGAACCCTAGGATTTTTTTTTCGCTGGCGCTACATCCCATAGAGAGATTTGGCCGCTTCATATTAAAGTTTCGTAATCGTTTTTTTTTTAACGGATAATGAGTGATTAATTCATTGATCCTACATTAACCAGCCGTGATTTTTTCATCACCCGCCGGGAATCGAACCCGGGACCTCCGGGGCTTAAATCAAGCATGCTGACTCCTAGGATTGGCCATGTGGTATTTTATATACAAGGCCTATACGATAGAGGTTCCAGAAACCACAGTCGAATGTCAATCTTTTGATTTTTGTTGAACCGATTTCGTCGTTGAAATTTGGTGCTACAGGCCCGTATATACATTGCCTGTTATTTATATCGCTGACCCCTAGGATTGGCCATGTGATATTTTACATACAAGGCCTATACGATAGAGATTCCCGAAATCATAGTTGAATGTCAATCTTTTGACCGTTGCATCCGAACAACAGTCAATCTTTTGAATTTTGTTGAACTTTTGTTTTATTTTGTTGAACAGATTTCGTGGTTGAAATTTGGTGCAACATGCCCGTATATACATTGCCTGTTATTTATATCGCTGACCCCTAGGATTGACCATGTGATATTTTGCATAGAAGGCCTATGCGATAGAGATTCCAGAAACCACAGTCGAATGTCAATCTTTTGATTTTTGTTGAACAGATTGCGTTGTTGAAATTTGGTGCAACATGCCCATATATACATTGCTTGTTATTTATATCGCTGACCCCTACCTGTTATTCATATTGATCACCCGTAGGATTGACCATGTGATCGATCTTGTGATATTTAGCGTACCAGTTACTAGATGTATACAGCTTGTAGCGTTATATTCAATATTTAATACTTCTGATTTCAATTTAAACTTTTTGGGATTCGTATGCAACATTTATATCACCTGAATGAATGCAATTTGTGGAAACACATACATACATATTTTTTGTTATTTGGGAAGAATTTCACTTCGGTCATTAGAAAAATAAATAAATACGTATATACTATACATATACAATTTGTTGGAGTGTATGTGATCAGAAAGCTACCACTAATGTCAAATATGAAACAGGACCATTTTTAAATATAAATTTTATATACCTCGATCTCACTTATAAAAAATATGACAGCCTAAATAGATAGTATTGGAGAGAGAAAAGTCAAGCGCTTCCGCTATAAACATTAACTATAAAGATATCACCTTAAAAACTTATCGTATTTACGGATAAAGCTTTAAACTTATTTACATCATATCTTTCAAATAAAAACCAACAAGTAAAGATAAAAGATAAACTATCTTAATTAAAAGCTACAGATAAACGAGTTGCAAGGTTCCATCCTTGGTCCCATTTTATTCAAAATCTTCGTGAACGATTTTTTAAATATTCAACTTGCTGGAAAATTTCATCTTTACGCTAATGACCTGGCAGGAGAATAAAATTCAAATAGTCTTACTGAATTAAATACTATGATAGTAGATAACTTATCAAGACTTTATAACTTTTTTTAAACCAATCTTTTGAAAATTAATTTAAATGAAACTAACTAGCTACATATGATTTGAAAAAAGGCATAAGGAAATAGAATCATTTTCATCAAAATCAAAAGAGTATATTGTAGTAAATACTTAGGTTTAGACATAGACTCGGAATTAAATCTCATATTTCGCGTATTGAAAACAGTATAATGAGTGACGATGGATGTCATTTGCTATTAAACGAGCCAGAAACTTCATATCAGAAAAAACGACCTGGAAAACGTACAATATGGATACTACTAATCTGTAGTTGTGAAAATATTGTTAATTAAATGTTACGCAAATACTTCAAAATAAAGTTGTTAAGACAATATTACGATTGCCGAGATTGTACCCTTCCATAGAGCTATATAGTGTCGATAGGCTGCTATTTAGAGTTCAAGCGGAATTTGAATTGATGCTCTTGGTTTTTAAAATAAATAGGGGATTATTAAAATGTAATAGCAATTTGTCTTTAAGGACTGATTTACACAATTATCCCACACGCGGTAATCAACACTTTTCAGTAGAAAATCTTAGAACTAATGTAGGTTATAATAATATCTTTTGCGAATTTCAATTTTTAAATGAAGACTTAGAATTTATGTATTTGATATTTACCAAGAGTAGATAATTTGACTAAGATTATAAACAAAAAATAAGGCATTCATTTTAAGAAAATCATTGAAAGTTACTTGAGTAAAATGTTTAGAAATATTTTCGATTGTTTATCTTTAATTTTCATTTCATATATTGGCAAAATTTTTCTGCAAAATTCATCGTAACCGTTAAACAGCAAATTTTGTTTATTAGGTAATAGCTTTTGGAAATCAATGTCAATCTATTTAAATTAAAAATAAATTATAATACATATTGATTTTTATTAGATTATGTGACACTTACCAATTGAAAACCATTAGGATCATTAATCTTTCAACAGCTCGTGAATATGTTGTATCGAGTTTTGAAACACTGGAATTCGAAATGGTGATGTGTCTTTCCATTTTTATTGGTGAACAATTATTCGATAACCAACATTTTAGTTCCATCAATTCATCTAAAAATATAATTAAATCGTCATAATTTATTATTAACTAAAAAATTGAGGTGTGACCAACACACTACTTCCTGACAAACAGCAAATTTTGAGAACCTTATTATGCAAATTTCTTGCAAACTTAAGATTTTTTTGATTTTTTCTATAAATTGTATATTTTTGAAATATTTGCAACATAAATTTTATGGTTCACGGAAGCTGGGAGCTTGGACCCCAAATTTTATGAAAAAAGTTTTAACATGTAATTGCAGTTTGATTGGTTAAACATCTGGGCTACAAACTAACAGACATATAGACCGACAGACACTACTTTGAAACTCAATATTGTGGACTCAAGGACCCCAAAAATCTCAAGGTCGAAAATTGACATGACCATTTTTTTATTTTGGGGATCATTTTGTATACAATAGTTTTTGTGTAAACCTTATACATTTTGAATATGTATTTGAAAATTAAATTTTATCGCCCAAGAGAGTGGTCACTTCCGGTTGGCCGATTTTCAATAAAATTCTCTGAGACCTCCCAATTTATCAAAAAAGCTTAAATCTGAAGTTTCAGTTCGATTGGTTAAACCTGAAAGAGAACTCAGACTAACAGACAGACAGACACCATTTCGCAACCCATTTTTTGGAACTCAGGGGACCTCAAAACAGATAAATCTTCAATAATCTCAAGGTCCAAAATTTTCATGATTACTATACTTTATTTTACTTACTTATTTTTCAAATATTATTGACTGTTCTGCTGCCCGTTGGATATTTTTTATCGGGCTTGCGTTGCATAAAATAAGTGTCTGTAAAAGGATTTATGTGGTAAAATTATTTTTATTATTTTACCAAATTTATTAGTAGTAGGACTCATCTCGAGGTATTCGAGTGGAAATTATTTTGGAAAATCGAGAAGTTGCCTGAATGCAAAGATGAACAATCGCAAAATATCTGTTGTTTGTGTCGTTGAAATAAAAAAGTGCACTTAGTGAGTTTTATTTAAAAACAGTATAAGTCCTGTTGATTTTTTGAGTCAAGAATACCATGTTTTTCATAAAATGAAATTTCAACATAATCATTCCAAACACTTGCAATACTTGATGGTCGACTTATACTCGACAATTCAGTAGAAATATTCTCTAACCGATCCAATATTTTACTATTGTCGGAAGCACGTTCTCCTTTTGAACTTTCAGAAATAAAAAGAAATCCCATAAAATGTGTTAAATGGGAAATCTTACTATTTTTCTCCTCTGTGAATAACGTGAAAATTCATGAAACTCGAATAACCCCTATTAACACAATTCTGTCTGGGCAATTGAAACGAGATTCTAATAAAGTTTTCGGCCAAAGTTCTGGAATATGGCGGATTTAGATGGAACCTGGTAATTTCTTACCAAAATATTTTAATTGATAGAATAAAACCCACAGTTACAGTATGTTCCCACTAGAGGTGGAAAACTATCGACAATTTCAACTATCGATAGTATCGATAGTAACATAAAAAACAATCGATAGAAAACTATCGACACAAATTAAAAGACTATCGATATACTATCGATACTATCGGATAATAAATTTATAAACTTTATTCAATTACATATAGGTTGACTACAACCAGAAACTATAAAGTCAAAGGAGGTTATTATAATCGGAAAGTTCCCAGTTTCCCACTTTGTTTTAAAAGCAGCCAATCGTTTTTATGTAAGAAAATCAGCATCTCAACATTTTTTGGCTTTCAGACCGTTTGAGATCGTTAATTTGACTATCATATAAAAGGAATGACAACAAGAAAAACGTAACTAAAGTTATATCGCATAATAGCAAAAGCCTCTTGTACGAATAAAATATCAATATCGACCTATCCAATTAAGACCATGAAAACGTCAGTTATAGTTTTAAGGGAATACGATTTTTGGACTCTACGATGTCGAATTATTATTATGATAAAATCTTAAAGTATTATCTCTAAAATTGATAAGATTATGACTGATTTTATATTCTTAAAATAATGCGTTTTTAACTAAAAATCCAGTTAAAAAAATTCAAAGCCACTTTATAATACTCTTCAGTATAAACGATACAATTAACGTTTCATAAACGATACAATTAAAGTGATCCGCTTATTCCTAGCAGCGAATAGAACTAATTAAACCTTTATACTGCTCTCCTGAAAAAACAGTATTTTTCACTTATCATATTCTGGACATCCTCGTCAGTTGGACGTGTATTTTGTTCTCTAAAATATTTTTTTTTTCTAAATTAATATTTTTTTTTTTCTCATTAATTAAACGAAAAAATTGTCCAAGATATATCACTGTGCAACAACACGAAGCATTACTTGCAAAAAATGGAGCCAGCAGCAATCAAAAGCCATTTAAAAGCCGAAAAGAGCATTTTAAATCGTGATGCTTCGGCCACTGTAAGCAGACTTTCCAAAAGCTGAGGAATCAATGCAATCAATATTGGAAATAGTGCCAACGGCATCTAGCAAAGATACAGGTGAAGGAACTCGATGGATTTGATCAGGCGGGCTGCGATCTAACCATCATAAGCGAGCCGTTCTATTATTAGGTTATTCGTATATTTTGGTATGCTCTGTTGTGAATGAGCAAACGCTCAAAATGGAGTGTGCCAAAAATATTATAAATTTCTATAACTAAATAAAAATATTCTTACTTGGATAGGTCGATATATCGATAGTATATAAAAAGTATCGATTGTTTTCGATAGTACGAAACTATCGATATATCGATAGTACTATCGATAGATTTCCACCACTAGTTCCCACGTCGTTTTTGTAAGTATAATTTTGACAGTTTAACTTTCGTAGTTAGCTGTCTTCGTAGTTATCTGTCAACACAATACCATCTGTGATTTTAATACAGAATAATCGATTTAAATTCAAAAGAAAATTTAAGTAAGGTATTTTGAATAATATTTATTGCTCCCAAATTTTAATACATATATATAAAATCTATTATTAAATTTAAATCAAATCTTGATAATGTGCTATTGCCATCTAGTGAAACAAATTTAATAAGATCGATTTGTAGTTCTTCAGCTTCACATATCCACATCATGTTGTTTACATTTTTATAAAATGGAGTTTCAGTAAAACCAGCTGTAATAAAATAAATTGTTATTAAATTAAACTTATAACATTGCAGATTATATTAAAAATGTTTAATAATATTTTTTACATCTTATTTTTCAAGAAATAAAATCATCCATTGATCTCTATATATTTTATAAGGTTATGTGGTTTTAGTATATGGGGAGCGCCCCGAAATCTTACATTACAAAATCTTGCATTTTTTTTAAAATCATGCAAATCAAAATCTTGCCAACGCAAAATCTTGCAGTTACAAAATCTTGCAAGTGCAAAATCTTGCAGGTAATGAATCTTGCAAATACAAAATCTTGCAAATACAATATCTTGCATTTAACAAATTTTGCAGTTTTAGTATCTATACCTGTCTTTAGTATCTAACATAATATTTATTGCGTATTCATAAAGTTCATTATAATTAAAAAAAATTAAAAAAATTGTGCAGATAGCGATCCGGATAACTATGCGTCAAGAAATACGGCTAATATTATAATACAACAAAACCAAATGCTAGGATAGGATTGTTAGTTGGTACAGAATCGACCCGGTTACAGACACCGAAACGATCGTTAAGTTAATAAAATTGTTAGTAATAGTAAAGTACTTAATAATTCAATGAAAACAAATATTTTGTTTTTTGTTGAATTATTATTTTTAAAAAATTATTTACAATTGTTTGTAAATAAATACTAAAAATAATTAATTCGTAACGCTTTCTTTTTTGTGATATTATTTTTTTTTTATTGGAAGACCTTAAAAAATAAAAAAATAATATCACAAAATGAAAGCGTTACGAATTAATTATTTTTAGTATTTATTTACAAACAATTGTAAATAATTTTTTAAAAATAATAATTCAACAAAAAACAAAATATTTGTTTTCATTGAATTATTAAGTAATTCATTGTGATATAAGCCACAGCCACAGAAAAAAGTAAAATGGATACTTACCATTTTTATAGTTCTTAATAGTAAAGTAGTTAGCAAAGGACAACACAATTTTTAACTACAGATTATTCACTACATGTTGATCCAGCAGGGATGATTCCAGCTAAGATTTTAATTCTGGAACTCAGGAATTATTTTAATCCCTATAGTAATGATTAATTCTGGAACATTCTGGAAATTAGATTATTTATTAGTAAACAACGAAGAGATCCATATAATAATTTTTAACGAAATTGATTCATAGGCATTAATGAAAACAATAAATAAACAACACGTTATATAAATATTACAAAAAATTGATATGTTATAAAATCAAATCAATATGAAGACTTTTCCAATTCTTAGCTAACAATTTAAAAGAATGTTTAAGAGTTTCAAACATAGTTTAACTTCCCAGCGCTTCTTTCAATCGTTACAGGTATCCTGTAGCAAGTTACATAATTGTTTATAAACTACACTAGATTTAAAGGTAAAACTGAAAAAATAAAAATTAAATTAAAAACCAATATTTTACAATAAAGTTAAACTAATCAGCAATTTACTATAGATCTGGAAAAAAGAAAATTAATATTGTTGAATTTTGTAATTTATATAATTGAATGATATAATTTAAAGTTGTTTATGTTATGTTGGGACAAAATCTAGCATACGGAAATATTATCGTTGAATACTGTATGTACTATACATAGGCTATTTACAAATAAGGCTCAAATAAATTTCTCGAGTAGCTCTGAAACCAAAATTAATATTTGTCCATTATTTCCAACTATTAACTACTTAATTAAGGAAACTCCCCTTGTATAAATTATTAAATTTGTTTGTGATATACCTATATTATAAATTAGTCATCATTATCACAAGATAACACAATTTCCACGTTACATGGCAGCTGAATGCTTGAATATTCAAGACGCTGAGCAAAGTTTCTCCAATATTTCTGAAAATCCCACTTTCTTTGCATAGTAAATTATGTTTACTAAATTTACAATACATAGTCAGAAACTAAAATTTATTTATTTTTCTACCCCTCTTGACCACACATAACAAAAAATATAGCAATTTACACTTTTTTTTTTAAAAACTCTAAGAAGATTGGATAATCCCCGTCAAAAAGACAGTCTCGATTAACCAAATGTTAAAAACCAATTGTAATACAAAAGAAAAACTTAAGTTAAAAGAACAGCACTAGGATTATACCAAAAACATTGCAGCAATGATAAAACCCAAAGTAACCTACACAGCAGCAATAAAAAGAAAAAGTAAATTATATAAAACAAAACTCATTTAGCAAACATAAACCCCACATCCCTAGTTTCAAATAACCAATCTTCGACCACACGCAAAAACCTCTTATCATAAATCATCGTACTGACATTCGATTAAAACTTACGAAACAATTCAGACGAAAATGGCGGTACAGAGTACCAATTTTCGACAATCATCTCGAACTTGATATGTGCGGAAACAATTCGCGGCAACCGACGTCTCCTTCACAAAAAACAATCTTGAGACTTTAAAAATATATAGGTGTTGTAAAGGCAAAATTCTACTGGCCCCGAAAATAGGCCAAGAATGATCGTATCGACGCTTGTAAAACATAACACGAACAATACACTTTTGTAAAACTAGCGGCGGTTCAATTGTACCAAAATATACTCCACCCAAACATGGCAAACCATTTTAATTAATAATTAATTTAATTTAACACTGGGATAAATAATTTTGTACAATAGCACTGTTTTATTATTTTATATATAATTTTTATTTCGTATCCGTTTTTATTTGATACACAGGTTTATACAGCTTTGTGGTATACATTTATTTCAGACGGCTCCCAGTGGATCATCTTGTTTTAATAATTAATAGGCGGTTGCCTATTTAGCGTGTTTGTTATTTTAACGTCCGCTCGGATTGAATTTGTAATTCGAATTGTTTTGTGTACAATAATTTTCTTTTTACTAACTATTATTTTTCTACGGAATTTGTTTTTCCGTTTTAAGACGTGCTGCGTTTTAGGGGAAAAAATACTCTTCCTTAATTATGGAGAGTTCGCTGATTTTTCCACGTGAATTTAGCATATCTATTTCTGTGTGCCTACTTTACCCTGCTGTCAAACGGACGTCAAACAAACACATTGTCAATTTTGAATTAAATTTGTGTGTTTGCGTTTGATCCGCCACACCATAACTGATGCGGGAGTCCACGCAAGCAAAACAAAAATTGAGCAAACCATTGGATGGACAAACTTTA
Source organism: Tipula helvola (assembly GCA_963556165.1). Taxonomy (NCBI): domain Eukaryota; kingdom Metazoa; phylum Arthropoda; class Insecta; order Diptera; family Tipulidae; genus Tipula; species Tipula helvola. The sequence goes on along the minus strand of OY744483.1, from coordinate 301,069,030 downwards.
TGCATCAAACAAATTGCACGCAATGCAGAATTAATTTGAAATAGAAGCTCTAACCGCAAATAAGGTAGAATAACCAAAATTAATCAAATATAGAATTCACTGTTTATCGTGCTTCCATGCCTCTGAGCTAGTTCTGACATTACTTGTCCGTTATCTAATAATTTATTTAACCTCGATTTGCACAAATTTGTTGTTAATTGATTTTGATTTTCCGCAATTGATAATTTGGCCACGGACCTCGTCAATTTCACACACCCTACCATTTTCTGAAAGCTATCCAGCCAGGTTTAATAAGGGTGGTATTTACACGTAATGTGAGATGTGAAAATTTCCAAATCGCTCAAACAACCATAACCATCCTAAACTTCAACTTGGATTAAATTAAAATCCGTGTTTTGCCCCCGTAACACGGCTAACCTGACATTTCGTTTATTAAAATTATTTTTTTGGATTTTCGTGTTGTACTCCGCTCCCCACGATTAGTTTCCACAACTTCCATTTATTTATTTTTGGAACTTTTCATCTCCCATGTCTATTCGCGGTACTGCTATGTCAGCCGATTAGACTTTTCTTGGTATTTGAGAGGTTCATTACACTTAATGTCCCGATATATGCATATGTATACACATATTACTCAGAAATTAAATAAATAAATTAAATCAGAAAATAAATTTTTCTTCAAAGACAAAACACGTCCGTATAGTTCAAGGCCTACTTGGCAACCCGTTAAGCAGTAATTTATTATTAAGATTAAAGTTACTTTTTCTGTTTAATATTGGATAATAATATTATATTCTAAGGCTGTTAGTGAATTAGTTAAAAACTAGTTAAAAATCAAAATTTTGACAAATGAAATTAAAATTTTTTTTTATTCACCACAAAAAAACAAAAAAGAACTTTAACGCAGTCGACACCGTCTATAAATTTTGACAAGTGATGTTAAAAAAACGTCGTTCAAAAACATTCAGTATTGAACGTCGTTCAATAAATGATGGCTATTTATTGACTACGGCTTGATACTGGATGGAGTAAAAGCTTTTATAATTTAGATATTCGTCGTGCTCATTGACTGGACATTTAATTCTTATAAGATTCCAGTTTTTGCTCTTGTGCAAAATTTAACCCCGATTTCTTCTCGTTCGTCAATAGTTGGTGGTTTGTTAATATGTCGCACAAGATGTGTAAAATAGGCCAACATTTTACGTATGATGAATTTTACTGTAAAACTATAGGCATATAGTTATAATTTTATTATGTATGCATATAAACACTAATGATCAAATGCGATGCATTTTGAATGAATTTCAACTGTCAAAATTTTAACTAATTCACACAGCAAATTCTACTTTTGTTGTTAAAAATATTTCACCACGATAATTTCTCCACAGTGTTACTAATATGTAACTTCATAGTGATTTTCGAATTTATGTATATTCCGAGATAATTTACATCTGATCTCTAATTCAAATTAGTCCCCAACAAGTTTATGGATGTTTGTGGGATCTTATCCACTGATCTACATCTTGTGAAGTAAATGGCTTTACATTTCTTAAACTAAACACATCAAGTTTCCAATCATTGAAAAATTCTAATAGTAGAACCAAATAAATATTTATTCGGCAAATTCGTCAGATGTATAAATTGCTGTGTCATCGGCATATAAAGATGGCATGAATCGATTTTTGGGATATCGATAATAAATATATTAAACAATAATGAGCTTAAAACCCCACCTTGAGGAACACCGGCAAGACCATCGTAAAGAGAAGTATTGGCCCCAGTTACTGTGACATAAAATTTTCGGTTGTTGAGGTATGAGTTTACTATTTTGTTAAATTAAAAGGAAATTTTAGCGTAACCATTTTAGAAGACCATCTATCCAGACAGTGAAAAAGCGTGTTCAAGATCAAGCAATTCCATTCCAGCTGATTTCCTTGGCGATGAGAAAATATTCAATGTAGCTGATGTGTCGTAGAGTGCTGTTCACGAAAACCAAATTGTTCTGCAATAAAAATTCAGTGATCTTCGATGCAGCTTTTTAGCCGTAGTTTAATTAAAATTTCAAATACTTTACCTAAACATGGTAATAGACTGATGGGACGGTAACTAGATGTTAGAGATGGTTGTTTATTCGGTTTAAGTATTGGAAGTATTTTGGTTAGGGAGTATAATAAGATAAAAATAGATCAAGAATACTAGGACTACCTCTAGCACTATAATGAGTTGGTTTTTCGGGCGATAGAATTGAACAAAACTCCTTTTACTTTTACTGTGTCATAAAGTGTTTTACCACTGTTGTTACTTCGAATGTAATTCCATTGGGTATGCCGGCTATTTAAATCTCGTCCAATAATTAATAATGATTTTTGTAAGTAGGTGGATTAGACTTTGGAGAGTAACAACAAAATCTTTTGGAATTACAATTATTCGTAGTTATAACCAGTGATTCAATGGAAGCAACATTTTAGCTAGAGCTCCTGTTATGTTTAATATCAGATTTAATTATTATAGCCATAAATTTTATAGTTGGGCAAATAAAAATGTGAGTTAGGCATGTTTCTGTAGCTAGAACTATATCTATATTTAATTCATTCAATAATTTGTTCAGTTCAAATTTCTTATCTTTAATGCTATGCGCATTCCAATTTAGAATATTAAGACTACCAGTTATTTACTACATATATGAAAGCAATTTGAACCAAAACATTGAACTGCTCCTTCCGAGTGACACTTAAATTATAATATAAATTCTAAACTTTAATTGAATATAATTTTGATTTCAACTTAAATTAAAAATTGAGTTTGAAATACAATTTGATTGAGCAAAAATATGAGCGTAATTTAGCGTTTCTTAGTTTAAAAATTGATTTAATAGCGTGCATCTTTTAGTCTTAACCATCACGGTGTTCTTTTGAAGTAAGTCTCGCTTACTAGTCCAAAATTTTAAGTGTATGGATTTGGTACTATTTTTAGACTATTACTCCAGCACTTTGTAATCCAGGAGAGTTGGTTTATCTAACTTTATAGCCAACAACTTGATACTTTTTGTTAATGAGTGAATTGAAATCCTCTTAAGGTATATCGTCTAGTTTTGGTCTTCTTTTCAAAATTTTAAAATATTTTCAAAAGAAGCCACCAAAGCTGCCAAACAAAATAAAGCGGCACACAAAAAATATAAACGCAACGAAATTTCTTATGAGGAATACAAAACGATACTTAACACCTGCAAACAAACCTGTGGTAGAGAAGCAAAAAGAGCCGACAGCAGAAAAGCCAATGCGGTTTCCGAGTTGAATATCTCCGATCGCAACTTTTACCACATGGTCGCATCGGTTGAAAATATTTCGAAAACATCTGTTTCAGCATTGAAACGTGCTAACGGCGCGGCGCGGTGCCTTGGTGGTGGATCCATATTTATAAGCCGACTTATTGGCGAGCGTCTTCAAATCGAACTCGACATTATTTGTCCCAGATGGAAATGGACCCCCATTAATTCCATATTGTGGTGCTAAAATGAGCTCCGCCGCGATCTCGGAGGGAATTGTCTTTACTTATCTGAAGTCAATGAATGCTAGCAAGGCCCCCGGACCTGATGGAATTCCAGTTCGAATATTGAAGGAGTTTGCCAGTGAATTGGCTCCAATATTATCTCTAATTTTCCTACTTGCATATAATCAAGGTGACTACCCGAACGCCTGGAAGAATGCAATGGTCAGGGCCGTTGTTACATATTTAGGCGCCTTGGGCTAAAATATTAGGCGCCTTTGTCGAAGCAAAAAAATTTTTTTCGAGTGCAGAATCATCTTCTGTTTTAAAAGCAGTACATTTGACACCAGTACTAGCAGAAAATAAGTTTTTAAATTTGGGATGGTTTACAATGCATAAAATAACTATCACGACTCGTGCATTCCTCCAAGCGACGGCATTTCCTTTATGTGAAAAATGAAGTTCAAATAAAAATCTACTCTCTAAAATTGACTAGGTCTTCGACATTTGGTGGCGCCCTATTATTGCGGCGCCCTAGGGATGCAGCCCTTATAGCCCCATGGTAAAGATGGCCTTGGCAATGGTGCAACCCGTGCTGAAACGGGGTTGCGACAAAACTGACCCTTCAAGCTACCGGCCAATATCAACTGTGTCAGCCGTCTCTAAAGTCTTTGAGAAATGCATCAGTCAACATATAGTTAAATATCTTGAAATTAGCAAACTAGTTTGGGATAGACAATACGGCTTTCGTGAAAGCCGATCCACGAATCTCGCCCTAGAACACAACGGAGAAGCCTTTGCAGTCGCCTTGGATATATCCAAAGCTTTCGATAAGGTATGGCATGAGAATCTTATTTGTAAACTTGTGACAAACGGGCTGGACTCGATGACCACCAGGTGGATTAAAAACTATCTCAATCACCGAAAAATCAGCGTCGTGCCTAATGGGAGATCATCATTGACGCACTCTCCAAATGCCGGAGTCATGTCCGGAGGATGATGTCACATTGCATTCTTCTATTTCGTTCGAGGCAGAGCCTATAGTATTACATATCTAAATAATAAACGGCAGAAGTCGTAACTTCTCTTAATTCCGATTTAATTACAATATTTGAGTGGGGCAACAACAATTTAGTACAATTTAACGAGAAAAGGACACAAATATGCACATTTTCACGTAAAAAAAGTCGCAACGACGACCCATTTGTGGTAAAAAAAACTTATCCTTGTGGATTGCGACTCAATTCGACTGCTTGGTGTTCAAATAAGTAACACACTCAAATGGAATGAGCACATTGTTGCATTGGCTAAATCAGCTTCAAAAAAACTCAGGTTCCTGAATCGATGCAGAAGGTTTTTTAAATCGCATCAAGTTCTCCAGATATATAAAACCTTCATCCGACCATGTATAGAGTATTACTGTCAAGTCTGGGGAGGTGTGTCTGGTACCACCCTCCACTTATTGGAGAGGGTTCAACGCCACGCTATCAGAATAATACGGAATTTCAGGCTTACTCAAGTACTAGACAGCTTACAAAAAAGGTGAAATGATGCCGAAATAAAACTCTAAATTTCTATATTTTTAAAAATTATTTTGATTCAACTTGCGCAAACCGGAAAATGATGATTTAATTTTAAAATTAGAATGTGAATCCAATATTAAGGAAAATTTAGAATTAAATCAACCTTTTCCAGCAAACTGAACGGTGAAAATAGTCTTTAAAATCATTTTTGGGGTGTTATTTCATATCCGATATTCAAGGAATACTTTCTTACCGAAATAAGTTCGAAACTCAGAATATGAAGATAATCCCTAAATGTAACGAAATGAGTCCTTAAATTTGGCTGATTAATTTTATTTTACTTAGTTTTCAACTTCCATACTAGCATTAGGGAATTATTTAGTTTGGGGAGCTAGCGGAGAGAATTATTTAAAAAGTCATATCCTTGGGAGGAGTGCTAAACGTTTCACTTTATTGATTTATCATCATTATTGCTCATTAAAAGCCATGTACTATTTTGTTTGAGGCAATAGGACTTAATGTAGTGATGACGGTTTAAAGAAAATCTGGTGACTGTATTTGGCCACCTGCATATTTTCTGACTATTTTAGGGTAGATAATTACATCTCACTGATTGCATCTCCGTCTAACCGTATTGAAAATCCCGTCCCCTTAAAATGTTCAAATATTTTCTTCTACGTATCTTTACTCCAGATAATATATTCGGAGGGATCTTTAATACAGATTATTTAAATAGCGTTGAGAAATGAGGAATATTTTTTAAGCTATCGTCAGGGATACCTATTTGCATTAGTTTTATGATTCGGTAGAGCTGCTTGGCTTTCCCGTTACCGATTTCGTACAACGTCACGAATGTACGAATATCCCACCTTGTCGGTGTAATATATGGTTTGTGACTACTTATTGTCTGTTCAGCGCAGTCTGTGACTAAAGTAAAACTTTTACGTAACAAACCAAAACACTCACCATAATGAAAACTTTAACAAACGTTTTGTTCAACTTGAACACGACTTTACTCTCCCTCCTATTGATCTCTTTCGGTATAGAATAACTCTTAATATAGCTTCTCTGTAGTCATCCATTGTTCTATAATACTATTGTATAATCGGTATATTTAGCGGTATATTTTATTTAATGAATTGCACTGAATTCAATTCGAGAATCACTGGCCCTTTATTGTTTATATTTTCACTTATGTTGAGCCAAATATTCGATAAAAAAAAAATGTTTATATTTTCGTTTATTGTCTTAATATAAACTCATTGTATTTCATTATAGGTTTAACTTTTTGGTAATTTGAGAAATTTTTCTTCTCATTCGAGATAAATCCAAAATCACTAAATTTTATACTGAAACCACTATCAACTTTTAATAAAGAACTTGTCCAAATATCACTATCGACTTTTAATCAAGAACTGACTGGCCTACAAACCAACCAAAAAAAAAACCAAAAAAAATTCTATTCAAGCATGAGTATTTAAATGAAACCAACGGGACTAACAATTAAATTTTTGCACAAACACCAAATGTGAATTGCGAAATTTTTGGGTAAGAGTTGAAGGAGAATAAAAAAACAAATGTAACGACAATATTTGAAAGACAATAAGAGGAAAGAAAATAATAATAATTTGGCTATTATTACAGTACCACCTCAGTAACTATTTAAAATGCACGGATATCGTTACAAATCTATATTTTGAACTGCCCAATTAAGACTATGACAAGTTGAAATCATCATTTTTTATGTCTATGGAAAAGTTCCAACTAATGAATTTATATTTTGTGAAAATATACAAGGTTTAAGCAGACAGAACCATAAAATGTTAAATGGTTTACCTTAAAAGCAATTAAATCATAGTTTTTAAAGGAATTTGTAGAATCTAACATATGACAAACTGACTTATCATGGTTTAGCTTTTTAATAAAAATAATGTCGTTGACAAAATAAAAATAAACGCCAGAAATTAATTTAGTAATAAGTAAGGCATCTTAAAATTACCATCATTTAATTTAGTATTAAAATTAATCATGTTTTATTCTACATGCTCTGTTTTTTTATAAGTCTCGATAGATCTCAATTGATCGCATAGGTGTTCTCTATTTTTGTGGTTAAACCATTAAGTAAGAACATTAGAGAAGTAATTTGTATGAAAGAAAAATGACATGAAATTATATTTTGCATCTTTATCTAAACCGGTTAGAGCGATAAACTGAAAAGAAAGTATAAATTTCTAATATCTCTTTTTATCCTATGGTGTTTCTATGCGCATTTAAATAGATTAGCATAAAGTGAAAAATGATCACAACAAATCATCAGCCGTAGGGCGTGGACAAGTTTTAATTCAAAAACACACAACCAACACGAAATAAAAAATACGAAATGAATAAAGGAATAAACGAAATAAAAAAAACAAAATTCTTGTTTTTACAGTTTGGCACTACTACCACATCATAAGAAGGTGGATTTCAATAATATATAAAGTGTGGGTGGGTATACAAAAACTGAATTTAAACAGTTTGCTTTGTATTTTATAGATGAACTTGCCCTATTATGTATAGAAAGAGATAATTAAAATTTATATATTCTTTTCACAACTTCACAAATAAAATTTCAAAACGAAACAAAAATTATTTCCATATGCATATTTTTGTCATGCAAAATCTCTCTCTATGTAAAGTCCTTCCTCAATGGTTAAACTACAATTGATTCAGTTTATTTTAATCAAGAATAACTCTTTATTCAACATTTTATCGTTTTTAATTCATTTCCTTGAATTACACAACTTACTAATTGTACATGAAAATCTTGCTTTTTATCCAGATATGCTATCGAGACTACAGATTTACCCTTTTATGAGTAAAGACACACATTAAAAATTTGTATTTTAGCATGGAAGCATACCAAAGTCAATTTTTAGTACATCTATCATACAATAGGAAACTAGTAGCTAATTTACATTTAATATTTTGCTCTATTTTAAAAGACAGAAGATGTACGTTTAATGTATTCATTTTTTTATTATTTCCTTCCATTATAAAGAGGTATATTCAAAATTTGTTTTTAATACTATTTACCGCAATTCCCAAGTCTTTTTTGGCGAAAAAAATGAAAAAATCGAAAAATGAACCTGTTTATCATTTTTCGTAAAAGTTGCTCAACATTTAAAAGATCATAGTAGCATTTTGAAAGAAAAAAAAAGTTTTAGTGTGTCCGTCTCATTTTTATATTTGGATTAAATGTATTTGCACTTTTCCTCATGTATTTATACTTTTGGAATAACAAAATATAATGAAAACAACAATGACGTAGCGTTGCCAAAATAAACAAAATTCTTAGTGCTGTGCCAGTATTTTTAAGTGGATGATAGAAGTAGCTACAATTTCCCATTTTTTTTTTTTTGCTAATACATATCTGAATAGATCTATCGAGACTTATAAAAAAACACAGCTAATTATTGGCAATCGTGTTAACAAAAGGTAATTTTTTGTAAAACGCTTCGTATTTTTGGTCTTGCAGGTAGTAATTATCGGCTCCTAAACCTAATTTCTTTCAAATGACAATTTCATATTCAATAAATTGTTGAAGACAACTTACTAATGTTTTTGAAAATGGCAATGCTTTGAATTTATGCAGTAAACTGTATAGTTGTAATAGGTGAAATATTTTTGTAATAAAGAGTCGAAATTTCTATAATTTAGCAGCATTTAAATGGTGGGAAAAATCACTTTCCTCTCTATTTAAATTTAGATTGATTTCACCGATCTTCTTTTGGCACAAGAAACGTAGTCCTCGAAAAAATATTGATTTGTTGTCTAACTGATTGGTGTCAAAATGGTCTACGAGAAAGAGGTACATTTGAGGGAGTGCCATCTTAATTGCTTTCCTGAAATTTGCTGATGATAAATTTGTATCCGAAGATTCAATTTCAACTAATCCTGAACCATTATCCTCAAAAGATAGCATAATTATTGATTTGTAAGCCACATTTCTTTAAATTTAATTAACTTTGCTCTGAACGAATTGTAATCTAAAAAAAAAATTAATTCTTCATAAGATTGTCTTAGACCCAACTTACCGCTAGTTTTGGCATTCAAGTTCAATTTTTAAATAAAGTATGACAAGTTTACTTAACTTCATTAGACATTTAACAATTTATAAAGTAATTAATGTTGAAGTTCAAATTTAGATTTTCTTGTTACAATTTCATTAAATTATGATAAGTCGATTTGTTTTGTACCGTTTTCATAGATGAACTATGAGTGCAAGAAATAAATAAATTTAAAAACGACCGAAGTAAAGTATGACAAAAAAAAAATTGTCTTTGTCATAACGCTACATCCAATATTTGAGCTAGAGAGCTGATTTTTTTATATAAGTATATTTACTATACCAAAACAAACTATGATATTTTAAGTTGTCATATTTTTAATTGGGTGATACAACAATTCGCATCTACAAAATTTTGTAGCGTATTTTGGAGCCACCCAATCCAATATTTTATCTTTACAATTTCTTTATTATTTTGAGCAGATCCAATAGCTAATCTTAATTTCCATCACTGTATAATGTTCGATAAGGATATAGTCGTAAATAAACAGTAAATATAAGTAGAAGAGGTATTGTTATTTTGTTGTTGTTGTTATATTTTATGGGATGAATAACAAGATCAAGTATCAAGGAGCACAAAAAAATACCGGAATATTGGAAAATATTGGGTGAATAATTTAAATAAAAACTTCGAATTCTCCTTACATTGTTTGTGTATGTGTGTGTACCCTCGTACATAGTCTGATTTCTAAAGTTAGATGAAAGGTTGATGGTTTTTTGTTTGGTTACACTGGTTATTAAATATTTAAAGGTGATAGATTTGATTAGAATAATAACATTTTAGGTTGTTGTTGCTTATTTTTACACACGTTATTATATTTTATTCAGAAGACCCGTGTCAAAAAATTATTCATGATATTACGAAATTTTTTTTTTTGTACTATATAAAATCCAGATGTGAAAAATCATGGTAGTGGAATATAAAATAGACAATGAATGATATTATTCAAAAACCCTTTTTTATAATTTAACTTTTTTTTAGCATAAACAAATATTTGTGTTGGTAATAAATTAGTCGGTGCCACTATTTCGCCTTATTAGTATGGCGAGCGTATATAACAGATTTATAAGTTGATCCAAACAAAAACTGTTTAACATTAATAAACTTAAATCATTAAAAATCGATAAATAATATACGAATCGAAAATAAATTCATTTCTAAATTAATAAATCTATTATCAGCATGTGTTGCCAACATTTATATTTTGATGTATGATTATAGCTTTTATTACATTCAGTTTAGTATATAAGAGGTTTTTTTTTCTAGTTCTAAACACAAAGTAGAAATAAAATTTATCTTTCGTAACATTCATTACGTTTTTGGATACGAACTGAATAGGTTTTATTTCTTGTTTTATGTTAATAAAAATGAATTTATCGATTTGGAATAACTCAATAAAATATCCAAATCTAGAATATTATTATTTCGTTTAACTGTTATTGGAAATTAATGGGATAAGTATGTATGATAATTGTTACATATGTTTGCTAATTTATTTATTGATGCCATACAAATGATTGGTACATAATTTAACAGAAATAGGTTATCTTACAAAATGGTGTGATGAAGAAATATTTTTCTTGACAGACCATGAATTTAAATGGTATTTTAGCTTTAGTGAAGTTGCATTAACAGACTATAGTATCAAGTCTGGAGAATGACATTTTACTGGACGAGTAGCTTGTGAGTCTGGTAAAATACCTAAACGTGTAATAAGTTATGTTTAAGAAGAGAATTATTATTTTTGTCAGTTGCCTATTAAAGTTTAACACAACGACTAAACTTAAATATTCGTATATATAAACCTACTTTGTATTTTCGGTCGGCAAAACAACTGTTGTTGCACCAAGTGGCGGTAAATATTTGTTGCTTTTCAATTTGGAAGTTCCACCGAACTAAAACCGAAGCAACAAAATTTTCCCGCCTAACGGAAAAAGGTTGGATATTATAATCTACAAAATTACGAAGTGTATTTCAATTTCGACCATTTTTTGAATGGAAGCAAGTAATCCTGTGTTAGTGATGTGGTCATTAAACTGTCACACCTACTTTATGACATATAAGATACTTAAGCACCATGCCCACCTCTAGCCCAGCGTGCACCCTTTCGAATATAACGTGTAGTCTATAGTAGTGGCAGAATCGGCCTAGTTACAGTGTAATGAATGCATAAAATTTGGCACTGTATATACTGTACATGAGCAATTTAATTTTTTTATCTGTTAATATAATTTTCTAGAATGTTTTGTTGGTTATTGGCGTGTTCAGAAATGGTATTAAATCTTTGTATCATCTTTTCGTTGATCTTTTCGTATGATTTAGTGATACTTGGTCGCCTAATTTTAATGGTAACAAAATATTATTGTTAGATTAGGTAGTGGACCTCGAGTTTCTGTCCGGTTATGGTGTGGATGAACATGAAAATGACTTTATATTTTACTAATATTATTAAGGTTTTTAACTGATTTGTCACACTTCCCCAACGCGATTGTTGGGGATATTCACCTACTCGTTGGAGTTAGATTATCATCTCTACCTAATAGAGTATTCTGGAATTTTCGTCTATTTTTTTACTTTCTTTGTGATTTTTCCTTTTATTTCTCCTATTTTCGAATTCATAAATTTGTTCATTGGGTTTTAGATCTGTTGGGTCAACGCGCTTTGCAATTAACTTATTTATTATTTCATGTTTTGTTTCTAAATTCCAGCCATGAATTAGTTTAGCTAACTTTTCGTAATTTTGTTTATGATTTTGAAGGTAATCGTGTTCTGTTAATAGAATGGATCGAATGATAAATGGAAAGGGGTTAACTTAGTCGAAGAGTGAGTTGAGTTATTGTAGGTTACGATAGTTTCATCCATTATTTCACCTATTGGTTTGGTTTTATTTTGAATAAAAATTATTCTGATCATTTCTGTTAATGTAGAGTGAAACCTCTCCACAGGAGAATTTCCGGTAGAATTTTTCGCTGTCGTGAAACGAAGTCGTTTATTATATAATTTAATGAAATCCGGAAAAAACTGTTGTGGCGAATTCGGTTCCGTTATCTACAATTAATTTCTTTGATAATCCGTGGTGTGAGAAATAATATTTCAACGGTTTTATAATATAATTGCTATTTCCCTCGTTTAACAAATACGAACTAGCAAACTTACTAATTTTATCAATTATAGTTAAACAATTTTCGTTATTATTCCCCCAATTGTAACCTCCATCGTACTAATTTGGAATTTGGTTCTTTCAGAGACATTAACCACCCCAAAGGTTTGTGATCGGTGATAATTTTGAACTTACATCTGAAAAGGTAGGGACGGAAATATTTAGTAGCCCACACAATAGGTAAGAATTCCTTCTCGATGGTGCTATAATTCTGCTCAGTTTCTGCCAAAGTTCTACTGGCATAACATATAGTATGGCTCCAAGAGCGAAGTTATTTGCATCTGTAGTTAAATAGGGGGCGGTCTAGGGAAATCAAGGTATTTCAAGATTTGATCGATACAGAGTAAGGTTTTGCATATTTCGAAACATTCTAATCAAAATTCTATAGTTAATTTTTTTATTTTTCTCAAGAATTTGGTCATTCGGTTTAAAGATTAATGGGATTCTTGTACCGTTCTTTGTTTCAAGAATTGAATTTTGAAAATTAATTTAATTTGTAGTTGTTGCATTAATTGTAATCCAATTAATCGTTCAAAGTAATTATGGAACCTGAATAATAAGAATTGGAAATTTTCATTTGTCTTTAACTCGTCTAAGCATTTTAAAGGTATTTGTTGATTGATGGAATGTGTATTGAACACGGTTTTTATTTGTATGGGCTCGATAGTCTCTGTCAATGTAGGGTTTGCTAATTCTGGATTGATGAAGGATTTCATGCTACCGGTGTCTATTAGGAATTTAAGAAGTAAATTTTTGGGTCACGTTATATATAGGGATGACTGATGTATATTAACATCTAAGTATTCGAATTGGGTTCCAAGACAGGTGAAGCAAAATTTTGATCATCAATCATTCTCGCTTTGGTAGTTATACTCGTTCTGCGGATCAATATGGGGATTACTATTTTCAATTGATTGATTTTGATAATTTGGTAAATCAGATGGATAATTAATTTTCGGTTGGTTGACCACAATAATTTTTTGAGTTATTTTGATGGTTTTCCACGGTGAATAATTCTTCGAAATGAAATTTTGGTTGTCCAAATGGACGGATGAACGTATTATTTGTTGAGGTTGGATTTATTGGTTTGGAATACCCATTGGATGTATCAATATAGGCTGGGGATAATTATTATTTTGTTTTTGGATAAAAGGTGGTTTAACACTAGATATACCAATCATTGATATATACCTATCTCTACCAACCAGTCATATTGACCGGGACGCCTTTTGAAGTAAACAATTTAATATTTAGATAGACTGAGTTCTTTAGAAGCATGTAATTCAATGTTTATTTGTTATTTCTATAATTTTTATACATTATAATGTATATTTCCCACAAACATATTTTTTGCAACCGACACAGATATTTGTGGTTTTATTTTCATTGCAAAATCTAATTTAACAGCATTTTCGTGTAGAATTTTCCGTTTTATCTACCATCAATAGTTCATTCAGCTTTCCTGGTTCGAATGAATTTTGATATCCAGTAAAAAATTCTTCTGGATATTTAAATAAAAAGTCCTTTTCGGTAATATTTGTTCCCGTGAGTTCATTGTACAGTATCCAAGCATTAATTCCAGCTATGTCGCAGATATTAAAAAAAACTTGTAAAGGCCATCTCCGAGATCCGACTTAACAGTATTTTTTTAGCCATTTAGTCCATTAAATCTACACTAAATTTGGCGCAGTTGTAGAATGAAATGGTTTCAGGAAGCTTTTTCGGTTTTGTTTTTTTTGGGAATTATACTAAGAGCTAAGTAGAAGTACTTCCTTAGATGACTTAGCTTTGTATGATGTTAGTGCGCAATTATTAGATTTGTAAATTAAACTTGAAAATTTAGGCAATTTATCTTTTTTTGTTTGGAAATTTTCGGTAATTCCTTTCTATATGAACGAATAGTTCCAACTAAAGTCGTAGTTTCTAAAAGTTTTGAAGCCAGTGATTTGCTTGTGAAAAATTATCCATTGTCACATTCCTACCGCAACCAGTAAATGGCTTAAGGTTCAAACAGATTGTATCCGTTTCATTCCGTCCGTTTTTAATCCGTCCGCTTCGTCTGTTTTTTAAAACACAATACATCCGTTCCATTTGGCAAACTGCATCAGCATAATTTTGCTTTGACATTTCTTTGAGTAATTTCAATTCGAGTGTGATAAATATTTTGTGTTATTATTAGCGTTTATGGATTACGAAGAGGCAATAGATGGTCTCGATTATTTAATCGTTTTGTATACGTTAAACATAATGTATAAAAAGCACAAAAACAAGTCGAAACGTAGATGGTGGGTATGACCATTAAACTTGGTTCGGGATGTTAGTGGCTTTTTTAGTACAGCGTTCCAACAAATGAAATTTCTGGATTCCGAATAATTTTTTATCATCACCAGAATGAGTAGAAATCTTTACGATTTATTACTGAGCTTGGTGGAAGAGGATTTAACTAAATACTCAATTCGGCCCCCGATTGATCCAGAATGTCGTCTGGTCCTAACATTATCGTAAGAACAACATTATTATTTTAGGTTCTTATCGCAAGGTGTGTCACCCCAATTCCTCGCGTGGTCGTTTAAAATGGGTAAATCAACCGTGAGAAATATTATAACAGAGACGTGCAAGTTTATATGGGAAATATTGTCATCATTGTATGTTACATCACCAAACAGCGCAGATTATCTGCAGAGAAGCCGTGAATTTTGAGGAAAATGGAGTATGTCCAACTGTATCGGTTCCATTGACGGCAAACATATTCAGATTCAATGTCCAGCCCGAACTGGATTTGATTTTTATAATTATAAAAAATCATTCAGTATTGTATTATTGGCAACGTGTGATGCAAATTAAACTTTTGCACATGTTGCAGTTGGAGCTCGCTGCACTCAAAGTGACGGAAGTAGTATTATATTCTTATATTAAATATTTAGAAACGAATATTCTTAGTAGGCCATAGGAATTTTAAAATCATCTATATTTGGTAGACGGCTCTCGCAAAATGAACTACCGATACCACTAGCGCGTGTTCTACCAAATAGTTCCGTACTGTTTCCACACTATTTTATCGATATGATTCTTTCGGCTTTTTTATAGACAAATATATTATTTTATCGGAGATGCTGCGCTTTCATTGCAAAAAAACCTAATGCGACCTTATATTCTTCAAGAAACTCTGACGGCTCAAAAGATATTTTTAATTATCGGTTGTCGAGAGCACGGAGCACGCAGAGTGAGGAGATTGGCGCCGGAACACTACTCCGCTTTTATCAATCAGAAAACGAACAATAAATTCAACAAGAGTTGCGCATTCAAGTTGAGAAACCACCTCAAAGAATATATGTGTACTGAGGGGGCTGTACGGCTCCAATACAGGAATGTTTAGAATAAAACATAATTTGTTTTAAGTTCACGTGTACCACAGTTTTTATTATCACAAAACAATTAATTTAGTACAAAATACAAATGAAAGTTAAACTAAAATTAAATTAGCCTGTTCACAACATGTATACAGCGCATCGCAACACTTCCTCGTTTCATATCCTTTTGCCTACAAAATTTGATTTATTTGTCAAAGTTTGTATGTAAAGAAGTAAGAAACGAAAAAGCTTTGCGATGCGCTGTATATACATGGTGTGAACAGGCTTATATGTGTTTCTTTTTAAAGGTTATTTAAAATGGCCTGCGGATACTTCAATATTATGTCAATTTTGAATTGAGCCTTTTCTACAACATTCATTTTTTTCATGTCACAATTGATCGAGTTGAGAAACACTTGGTCTTCATCATCTTTGCCTGATATAAATTTTGCTTGAATCGATTTTAAAGTTTCCAGATACATTTCGGGAATTTTATTTTTCTTACTTCGCCTTTTGCTTCTGGATGTTGATGGAGAAACAACCGATTACTTGTCACTTTCGTTCTCTAATTCCTCATCCGAACAATTAATTTGTGTAACCGAATTATCCACGCAGGGAGTATTTTCTACCATTCTATGTACTATGATGTACTATTAAGTTGGAATAATTTAAAATACCTTAAAATAAATTAAAATAAAAAGAATGCAAGTTAATTACATACAATATAAGATACCAAAATTTAAAGTGAATTTGTGGGAAAAGAAAAAAACAATTTTGTCCACGACTAACGTATAATATGCTCATTATACGTTTGTTTCATCGCTTATAATGATATCCATTATTCACTGCTAGTTTATCTAGTAGTATTTTCTTTCATTATTCAATAATTCCAAGTAAATTATTTGATTTTTGAAATTTTATCTAGTAGTCTCTTGTCATTTTCATTATTATTAAACTGTGACGTCAAAATGTCGACGAAAATTATTTGAGGAGTATTTAAAGGATTTGATTATAAAACAATGATATTTGTCGGTCGTGGACAAAGTATCGTATTCTACTTGCATATAATGGCTGTTAATTCACTCAGATGATTTACGACACTCGCCTATCGGCTCGTGTCGGCAAACTTCATCTTCGTGAATAACAGCTATCATTATATGCTCATTGAATAATATACTATTAATTTAACAACTTATAGAATTATATAATACGATCAAATAAGAAATCTATGTTTTCATTTTGCAATATCCAGGATTTTACGGAACGAATAAATTTTCTTTTTGATAAGATACCATGAATATATGTAGTTAGGAAGCCTATTAAATATGGTAGGCCCCGAAACAAGGAAATAATTAAAAACATTAGTTTTTAAAAATTTCGGAACGAGTTTGATATGCTTTATATTTATTCTCAAATCATAACTGTGACAGCTTAAATTACGGTTACCACTGATTTTAAAATAAATTTCCATTACTTTGAAGACATAGAGTTGTTTAAGCGGAAGAATCGAGCTCATATCATAAACAAAGGCCAAGTATGAGAACGCTTATTTTTGAAGAACTTTAGTCTAATTATAAGCTTTTGAGCGATTACTAACGGTTTAATGGTCTCATAATAAGTGCCGCCCCAGCAGCAAATACCATACCGAAACCTCGAGGCAGAAGTGAACTAGGACGATAGTTACCAATTTGCATTCGATCATCTTTCTTGTAAAGCGGTATAGCAGTAGCAACTTTTAGCGATTGGGGAAAAATACCCTCATGTATACGAGTGAATAATACACATTAAATATCAACAATATTAAATTGAATACGCTTCAAAATGGCACTACTCAATCCTACCTAATCAACCGACCACTTATCCTCAAGAGAATTGATAATATTAAAAACCTCTAATGATGAGAGGGGCCTAAAGAAGAAATTGCTATTTATATGTGGATCGAGGACCAAAGATTTGTCTAAAATTCGGGTATTATTACTGAAATTCAAACGCATATTCATCACACTATTGTAAAAGTATGCATTAAAACTTTATTTTAGCTTTATTAGTCACTTTATTAAGAATTTTATTTACAAAATCCCATTGTTTTTTACAATTACCAAACGCTTGTTGAACTTTACTAAGGTAGTACTATGCTTTAGCGTTCTTAATAAGATTTTTCAAATTTTGCGATAGCTTACAATAATGCTTTTTCAATTTAATATTTGTATTATGCTTTTTACACTTTTTACGGAGAAGGTTCTTCTTATTAATTTTCATGATCAAAAAATTGTTAATCCCAGGGTTTTAACTTAAATGCTATAGTTTACGCGGTTGGAATGGAAATTGTTTTCTTAAAAAAACGAAATACATATACATATTACAAATTGCTTGCTTTTGTCGATAAAGATAATATATTGATAGGATAAAGGCTAATATCTATTTATTTATATTTATGTAATTTTGTGGCTTGATGCTGTCGTCTAAAAACCCTAAATATATATAATTCCCACTGGGTTTTGTAACCTGTTTCTGGTGCTCCTGAGGATTGCAACATTTTTATTTTTTCTCGCACGTATTTATCGCGAATGTAGTTCCATTTTTTTTGCTGTAGGTACAAATATGTAACAAAAACAATAAATATTATGTTATTAAGCAAATCACGAGCAAATCACTTCGGTATAAAACCAAACCATTTTTTTTAGCGGTAATTGAAAATGATTTTGATGTTATTATTTTAATTGAAACATTGCTTTCTTCTGATATTTTAAGCGCTGAATTATTTGGGACCGAGTATGTTGTTTTTAGATATGATCGCGTGTTTTCTCGTGGTGGTGGCGTCCTGGTAGGTAGTAGTAGAATGATTAACATCAATTATGCTGGTGAGTGTGAATTCATTTTGGTTAAATTTAATGTATTCTCACAGAATTTTGTAGTTGGCGTTCATTACATTACTCCTGGGTCAAATTTAGACCGATACAAAGAGCATTGTAATATAATCACGAATACTCTTGTAAGCTTGGATGACAACACAATTGTTTTAGTTTTTGGAGATTTTAATTTACCCCACCTGTCTTGGACACAACATTCTTATGGTATTCTACCCAGTAACTCTTATTCTGCTATTGAATCACGATTTATTGATACCATGTCGTCATTAGATTTAATACAGATCAATAATGTATTTAATTCTCGGGCGCGTTTACTTGATTTGACAAATCTATTTGGTTAACTTTAGAGATTGCTAAAACGGAGTTTGTAAATTCCACTCATTTTATGATTATTCTAACGATAATTTTCTAGGTTTAAATTCGTTTTTTAATTCTATTAATTGGACTGAGATGTTCGACTATTGTGATTTAAATGGCGCCGTAAATAGATTCTGCGAAACGGTTTTGGTTGGAATTGAAAAATTCATTCCGATTAGAATTAGTCGTCAGTTAAATAAAGCTCGTTGGTTTGATAAAGAGCTGCCTTCTAGCAAGAATAAAATGGATCGGTTATGTAAAAAATTCAAGCACCATCCTGATGCTCTTGGTTGTCTATCATTTCAAAAGGCACGACGTGAATTCCGTAAATTGCATCGATGTAAAATTCGTCGCTATATCAATGGGGTTGAAGATAAAATCAAAAACGCTCTTAAATCTTTTTGGTCGTTTATCAATTCTAAAAAAGGAACGGTTGGTTACCCCCGTACTTTAAAATTAGAAGCTAAGGAGTCTGAATCTACTGCTGAAATTAGTGAAATGTTTTCAATGTTTTTTTCATTAAATTTCTTATTGTCGACTGACCCCCTCTTTGTTGAGCAACCCAATGTCAGTTGCTTAGCAGTTAGTAGTTTGGGTCCTATTTGTTTGGATACTGAATTAATTTTTAAATATATCTCTAATTTAAAGCTTAATCATAATCCAGTTCCAGATTTAGTTCCTGCAATTGTATTACCCAAGTGCCCATATTCATTAGTATTCCCTCTGGAACTATGTAATATATGTACAATAGATCACTGTCTGTTGGTTACTTTCCAGATTCTTGGAAAACTTCATACATCATCCCGGTTTTTAAAAGTGGTAATCGTTCTTTAATTGATAATTACAGACCTATTTCTGTATTGCCTGCTGCCCCAAAAGCTTTTGAATGTATGGTTCGCGACATTATGTTTAATGAGTTTGGTAAAATAATTATACCACAATAACATGGTTTTTTCCCAGGTCGGTCAACTGCTACTAACCTCGTTGAATTTGTACATTTCGTGATAAATTCAATTGAGATTGGCTCGCAAGTTGATGTAGTTTTCACAAACTTTAAAAAGGCATTTGATAGAATCTCTCACGAGATTTTGTTATCTAAATTGCAGAAAGTCGGTGTTCACTCACACCTGTTGTTGTGGTTAAAATCTTACCTCTGTGACCGTAAGCTGTGTGTCAAATTTAATGATTGTCTTTCAAGTGAGTCTAAACCAACGTCTGGAGTTCCCCAAGGCAGTCATTTGGGCCCGTTGTTGATTTTATTGTTTATCAATGATGTTGTTACCTGCATTCATTCATCACAATTTCTGTTGATTAAAATTGATAGTGTACGCGTCGGCGAACGCCTTCAGCAAGATTTAGATAGATTTTTCGTCTGGTGCGAACTCAATAGATTGGAACTAAATATTGGAAAAGGCCGAATTATGAGCTTCCATAAAAAGAAAAATCCAATTGTGTTTAACTACACATTGTAATGTTAAATTTCGGGATATTTTGAGGTTTTATATACTCGTAGTTAATATTCTGCTTCTTTAAACAAAAATTAAAAGCTTCACTTAATGTGTTGGGCTGCATTGTCCTTATTGTTGAACCTAATGGTTCTCTTATACCAGCTAAAAATATATTTCTGCACGTTTCTTCGTACAAAGTTCGTTTGGAAAGCACCACGTTGGCGTCTTTCTAATTTAATTAAATATTATTAGTTATTGTAGAATAAATATCTGTTATTTTTGAGTAAACTACTTCGAGAGAATCTACACCCTGGCTAATTCTATGCAAGTCTCTAATTAAACTAGTCTCGTTACGTTTGTCGCTATAATGCCTTACTAAATTTAGTTTTATGAACAATTAATCGGCTTTTTATAGACAATATATTAATTGTAATGACACCCTCAATAATTTCGATTTGGCCAATACGATCAATATTAAAACATATTTTTTGACACAGGAATTTTGTATATCTCATAATATTTTTGAAATTCACCATTTTACTTAGCTGAATGTGTAGTTGTTATTGTAAAGAAAAGAGACCACTCATTAATGCAAGGCCTTTCGCATAAATCCATTATTAACAACAATATTTCATTAATTTTCTCGATCGTATATTATTTCCTAATAAGTGTGCATCCCAAATTTGTGTATTTTATATCACTAACATTTTCTTAGAGTGGAACATGTTCATCTGGTTAAGCAATTATTTATAGCTTAAGTAAGAATATTAGATTACTTCGGAATGAAATCCGATTTAATTAAAAAACGTGAACTTTAAATATTTTATACACGAGTTCTTTATAATAAAACACATTTTTCTCAAAACACAAAGGATGAACCCTTCTATTTATTAACAATGGCAACAAAAAACCCACCCAAGCAATTATTTATCCTTTAAATTATCCTGTTTTAGTTTTTTAATAGGCTTTTGTTGTAAAATTTATTTTTTGATATGCTATTTTGCAATTTAGTCTATTCCTATCTATGGCCTAATATATAAAAACACACATACAAATATTCATATATGGTGTTTTTTTATTTGGGGGAAATTTGTAAAAATTAAAATTAACAACAACAATTTGTAAAATGTATACATATTGTGTTGTTAATAGGCGAGTTGGATGCTGGGCAAATACAAATAAAAAAATAGTATAATGGAATGTATGTATGTATATATATGTGTGTGTGTGTAAACATAAATGGTAATTTTTGTTTAACAACAAAATACGAGAATAAAAGCTCTCTGAACCAGATCAGCAACAAAAGTACATATGTAAATATATTGTGTTCATTTTTAATTTAAAAAAATTGTTTATACAAAAAAATTCTAATTTACTTTATTGTTATTTAAAAGTAGAAATGGAGAGATAGTGCCATTTTATTAAATGATTTATACATGTATAATAATAAATTGTGGTAAAAGCTTTTAATGTAAAATCATTTAAAATTGGTGTACATGAAGCTTTTCTATATTTTTGGTTTACCCTAGATATTATATTCCAAGTGTATATTTTACAAATTACTTCTAAAGTTTAGAGCCCCCATTAAAGATTTTTTTTTTCAAAACTCATTTTATTTGCATCTGGTCTAGACGAAGACTTTATATATTAATATATTCCAGTCTCTAATACACAGGAATTCGTTGGATATTGATTTGCTTTACGAAAAAAAAATTTGCATATCAAACAGCAAACGTAAATTCCAATCAAAGTAATTCAAATGCTTTATTGAAGCGAACATCAGAAACGTACTTTCAACTAAATAAAAAAAAAATGAAAATCTTTATTACCGAATACTTTGTGTATTGTATGTACTAAATAAAAATGGTGAAAAATTTACTTTAATAAAGATTTATCTTAAGTATGAAAATGGAAGTGGATTCTAATTTCTGGTAACATTCAAAAGAATTGATGCTGCAACAATACGAACAAATTTAAGGTTTATTGAATAAATAGACGGAGCTCCGTAAAATACAAAAAAATACATAATCATGATTCTACAAATAAAAATATAAAGGGCTGAAACCTCACTAGGTGATCAGAACTTCGGTCTTTGGTGTTTTAAATGGGGATAACATCCACCTGTCATCTGTGTCATAAAGTTGGTATGACAGTTTTGACAGTACTGATTTCTCTTTAATCAACATATATTTACTTATACAACAACAGCCAAATAGGTCAAAAGCTTCAGTAACAGCAGGGGTACAGGCATCCAATATAACACGAAAAATTGTATTCTAGAACTTTATACCGAAAGTAGTATACAAAATTATACTGATATTTCTAACCGTGTAGCTGACCATATTCCAGAACTTCATTCAAACATCATTTTAGAATCTCATATCCAATACACATGTAGAATTTGATCATAATCAGTTGGGAAATGGGCAAGTTCCATCATACTTGGCCATATTGCAGAACTTCATCCAAAAGTCATTTTAGATTCCTATTTCCAACACACATGTCAAATTTCATATTAATCGGTTGATAAATAGTTCCATCATATAAATAAAAGTTCCATCATATAAATAATTTGTTATCTACCCACTACATCCTAATACAACCCCAACTCAACTCCAACTCAACTTCAACTCAACCCGCAAATTGACCCCTAACTTAACCTTCAAATAAATTCCAAATTCAATGCCCAATTCAATAATCAAACCAGCATATATAAAAAAATGGAAAATATTTGTAAAAGCAGGTATTTTGGGTCAATTCGTATGGCAGGTACCCCACCCCTTTGACGTACAGCCTCCAAAATACTTTAAAATCTCCGCCTTGCCCATAGAAACAGACTACCGAAAAAAATCCAAATCGGACAAGCCGTTTTCGAGATACCAGGCAGTAATAATAAATGGAAGTAATAATAAAACAAATAGAAATACAAATAGAAATAGAAAATCAAATAGAAAACCAATAGAAATACCAATAGAAATAGAAATACAAATAGAAAATCAATTGAAATACAAAAAAAATAGAAATACAAATAGAAAAGAAATAGAAAACAAATAGAAAACCAATAGAAATACCAATAGAAATAGAAATACAAATAGAAAACCAATAGAAATACAAATAGAAATAGAAATACAAATAGAAAACCAATAGAAATACAAATAGAAATAAAAAATCAAATAGAAAACCAAAAGAAATACAAACAGATATAGAAATACAAATAGAAAACCAATAGAAATACAAATAGAAATAGAAATACAAATAGAAATAAAAAATCAAATAGAAAACCAATAGAAATACCAATAGAAATAGAAATACAAATAGAAAACTAATAGAAATACAAATAGAAATAGAAAATCTAATAGAAAACCAATAGAAATACCAATAGAAATAGAAAATCAAATAGAAAACCAATAGAAATACCAATAGAAATAGAAATACAAATAGAAAACCAATAGAAATACAAATAGAAATAGAAATACAAATAGAAAACAAATAGGAAACCAATAGAAAACCAATAGAAATAGAAATACAAATAGAAAACCAATAGAAATACCAATAGAAATAGAAAATCAAATAGAAAACCGATAGAAATACCAATAGAAATAGAAAATCAAATAGAAAACCAATAGAAATACAAATAGAAATAGAAATACAAATAGAAAACAAATAGAAAACCAATAGAAAACCAATAGAAAAAGAAATACAAATAGAAATCAATAGAAATACCAATAGAAATAGAAAATCAAATAGAAAACAAATAGAAAACCAATAGAAATAGAAATACAAATAGAAAACAAATAGAAAACCAATAGAAAACCAATAGAAAACCAATAGAAAAAGAAATACAAATAGAAAACCAATAGAAATACAAATAGAAATAGAAATACAAATAGAAAACAAATAGAAAACCAATAGAAATAGAAATACAAATAGAAAACCAATAGAAATACAAATAGAAATAGAAAATCAAATAGAAAACCAATAGAAATACCAATAGAAATAGAAATACAAATAGAAAACCAATAGAAATACAAATAGAAATAGAAATACAAATAGAAAACCAATAGAAATACAAATAGAAATAGAAAATCAAATAGAAAACCAATAGAAATACCAATAGAAAACCAATAGAAATAGAAATACAAATAGAAAACCAATATAAATACAAATAGAAATAGAAATACAAATAGAAAACAAATAGAAAACCAATAGAAAACCAATAGAAATAGAAATACAAATAGAAAACCAATAGAAATACAAATAGAAATACCAATAGAAATAGAAATACAAATAGAAAACCAATAGAAATACACATAGAAATAGAAATCAAATAGAAAACCAATAGAAATACCAATAGAAATAGAAATACAAATAGAAAACCAATAGAAATACAAATAGAAATAGAAATACAAATAGAAAACCAAATTAAAGCCAATAGAAAACCAATAGAAATAGAAATACTAATAGAAAACCAATAGAAATACAAATAGAAATAAAAATACAAATAGAAAACAAATAGAAATACCAATAGAAATAGAAATACAAATAGAAAACCAATAGAAATACAAATAGAAATAAAAAATCAAATAGAAAACCGATAGAAATACCAATAGAAATAGAAATACAAATAGAAAACCAATAGAAATACAAATAGAAATAGAAATACAAATAGAAATAGAAATACAAATAGAAAATAAATAGAAAGCCAATAGAAAACCAATAGAAATAGAAATACAAATAGAAAACAAATAGAAAGCCAATAGAAAACCAATAGAAATAGAAATACAAATAGAAAACAAATAGAAAGCCAATAGAAAACCAATAGAAATAGAAATACAAATAGAAAACCAATAGAAATACAAATAGAAATAAAAAATCAAATAGAAAACCGATAGAAATACCAATAGAAATAAAAAATCAAATAGAAAACCAATAGAAATACCAAAAGAAATAGAAATACAAATAGAAAACCAATAGAAATACAAATAGAAATAGAAATACAAATAGAAAACAAATAGAAAGCCAATAGAAAACCAATAGAAATAGAAATACAAATAGAAAACCAATAGAAATACAAATAGAAATAGAAAATCAAATAGAAAACCAATAGAAATACCAATAGAAATAGAAATACAAATAGAAAACCAATAGAAATACAAATTGAAATAGAAATACAAATAGAAAACAAATAGAAAACCAATAGAAAACCAATACAAATAGAAATACAAATAGAAAACCAATAAAAATACCAATAGAAATAGAAATACAAATAGAAAACCAATAGAAATACAAATAGAAATAGAAAATCAAATAGAAAACCGATGGAAATACCAATAGAAATAGAAAATCAAATAGAAAACCAATAGAAATACCAATAGAAATAGAAATACAAATAGAAAACCAATAGAAATACAAATAGAAATAGAAATACAAATAGAAAGCCAATAGAAAGCCAATAGAAAACCAATAGAAATAGAAAATCAAATAGAAAACCAATAGAAATACCAATAGAAATAGAAATACAAATAGAAAACCAATAGAAATACCAATAGAAATAGAAATACAAATAGAAAACCAATAGAAATAGAAATACAAATAGAAAACAAATAGAAAACCAATAGAAATAGAAACACAAATAGAAAACAAATAGAAAACCAATAGAAATAAAAATACAAATAGAAAACAAATAGAAAACCAATAGAAATAGAAATACAAATAGAAAACCAATAGAAATACAAATAGAAATAGAAAATCAAATAGAAAACCAATAGAAATACCAACAGAAATAGAAATACAAATAGAAAACAAATAGAAATACAAATAGTAATAGAAAAACAAATAGAAAACAAATAGAAAGCCAATAGAAAACCAATAGAAATAGAAATACAAATAGAAAACCAATAGAAAATCAAATAGAAAACCAATAGAAATACCAATAGAAATAGAAAATCAAATAGAAAACCAATAGAAATACAAATAGAAATATAAAATCAAATAGAAAACCGATAGAAATACCAATAGAAATAAAAAATCAAATAGAAAACCAATAGAAATACCAATAGAAATAGAAATACAAATAGAAAACCAATAGAAATACAAATAGAAATAAAAAATCAAATAGAAAACCAATAGAAATACCAATAGAAATAGAAATACAAATAGAAAACCAATAGAAATACAAATAGAAATAGAAAATCAAATAGAAAACCAATAGAAATACAAATTGAAATAGAAATACAAATAGAAAACAAATAGAAAACCAATAGAAAACCAATACAAATAGAAATACAAATAGAAAACCAATAAAAATACCAATAGAAATAGAAATACAAATAGAAAACCAATAGAAATACAAATAGAAATAGAAAATCAAATAGAAAACCGATGGAAATACCAATAGAAATAGAAAATCAAATAGAAAACCAATAGAAATACCAATAGAAATAGAAATACAAATAGAAAACCAATAGAAATACAAATAGAAATAGAAATACAAATAGAAAGCCAATAGAAAGCCAATAGAAAACCAATAGAAATAGAAAATCAAATAGAAAACCAATAGAAATACCAATAGAAATAGAAATACAAATAGAAAACCAATAGAAATACCAATAGAAATAGAAATACAAATAGAAAACCAATAGAAATAGAAATACAAATAGAAAACAAATAGAAAACCAATAGAAATAGAAACACAAATAGAAAACAAATAGAAAACCAATAGAAATAAAAATACAAATAGAAAACAAATAGAAAACCAATAGAAATAGAAATACAAATAGAAAACCAATAGAAATACAAATAGAAATAGAAAATCAAATAGAAAACCAATAGAAATACCAACAGAAATAGAAATACAAATAGAAAACAAATAGAAATACAAATAGTAATAGAAAAACAAATAGAAAACAAATAGAAAGCCAATAGAAAACCAATAGAAATAGAAATACAAATAGAAAACCAATAGAAAATCAAATAGAAAACCAATAGAAATAGCAATAGAAATAGAAAATCAAATAGAAAACCAATAGAAATACAAATAGAAATATAAAATCAAATAGAAAACCGATAGAAATACCAATAGAAATAAAAAATCAAATAGAAAACCAATAGAAATACCAATAGAAATAGAAATACAAATAGAAAACCAATAGAAATACAAATACAAATAAAAAATCAAATAGAAAACCAATAGAAATACCAATATAAATAGAAATACAAATAGAAATCAAATAGAAAACCGATAGAAATACCAATAGAAATAGAAATACAAATAGAAAACCAATAGAAAACCAATAGAAATAGAAATACAAATAGAAAACCAATAGAAATACAAATAGAAATAGAAAATCAAATAGAAAACCAATAGAAATAGCAATAGAAATAGAGAATCAAATAGAAAACCAATAGAAATACCAATAGAAATAGAAATACAAATAGAAAACCAATAGAAATACAAATACAAATAAAAAATCAAATAGAAAACCAATAGAAATAGCAATAGAAATAGAAAATCAAATAGAAAACCAATAGAAATACCAATAGAAATAGAAATACAAATAGAAAACCAATAGAAATACAAATAGAAATAAAAAATCAAATAGAAAACCAATAGAAATACCAATAGAAATAGAAATACAAATAGAAAACCAATAGAAATACAAATAGAAATAAAAAATCAAATAGAAAACCAATAGAAATACCAATAGAAATAGAAATACAAATAGAAAACCAATAGAAATACAAATACAAATAAAAAATCAAATAGAAAACCAATAGAAATACCAATAGAAATAGAAATACAAATAGAAAACCAATAGAAATACAAATAGAAATAGAAATACAAATAGAAAACAAATAGAAATACAAATAGAAATAAAAAATCAAATAGAAAACCGATGGAAATACCAATAGAAATAGAAAATCAAATAGAAAACCAATAGAAATACCAATAGAAATAGAAATACAAATAGAAAACCAATAGAAATACCAATAGAAATAGAAATACAAATAGAAAACAAATAGAAAACCAATAGAAATACCAATAGAAATAGAAATACAAATAGAAAACCAATAGAAATACAAATAGAAATAGAAATACAAATAGAAAACCAATAGAAATACCAATATAAATAGAAATACAAATAGAAAACAAATAGAAAACCAATAGAAATAGAAATACACATAGAAAACAAATAGAAAACCAATAGAAATAGAAATACAAATAGAAAACCAATAGAAATACAAATAGAAATAGAAAATCAAATAGAAAACCAATAGAAATACCAATAGAAATAGAAATACAAATAGAAAACAAATAGAAATACAAATAGTAATAGACAAACAAATAGAAAACAAATAGAAAGCCAATAGAAAACCAATAGAAATAGAAATACAAATAGAAAACCAATAGAAATACAAATAGAAATAGAAATACAAATAGAAAACAAATAGAAAGCCAATAAAAAACCAATAGAAATAGAAATACAAATAGAAAACAAATAGAAAACCAATAGAAAACCAATAGAAATAGAAATACAAATAGAAAACCAATAGAAATACAAATAAAAATAGAAAATCAAATAGAAAACCGATAGAAATACAAATAGAAATAGAAATACAAATAGAAAACAATTAGAAAGCCAATAGAAAACCAATAGAAATAGAAATACAAATAGAAAACCAATAGAAATACAAATAGAAATAGAAAATCAAATAGAAAACCGATAGAAATACAAATAGAAATAGAAAACAAATAGAAAACCAATAGAAAACCAATAGAAATAGAAATACAAATAGAAAACCAAATAAAATACCAATAGAAATAGAAATACAAATAGAAAACCAATAGAAATACAAATAGAAATAGTAATACAAATAGAAAACAAATAGAAAACCAATAGAAAACCAATAGAAATAGAAATACAAATAGAAAACCAATAGAAATACCAATAGAAATAGAAAATCAAATAGAAAACCGATAGAAATACCAATAGAAATAGAAAATCAAATAGAAAACCAATAGAAATACCAATAGAAATAGAAATACAAATAGAAAACAAATAGAAAACCAATAGAAAACCAATAGAAATGGAAATACAAATAGAAAACCAATAGAAATACCAATAGAAATAGAAATACAAATAGAAAACCAATAGAAATACAAATAGAAATAGAAATACAAATAGAAAACAAATAGAAAACCAATAGAAAACCAATAGAAATAGAAATACAAATAGAAAACCAATAGAAATACAAATAGAAATAGAAAATCAAATAGAAAACCAATAGAAATACCAATAGAAATAGAAATACAAATTGAAAACCAATAGAAATACAAATAGAAATAGAAATACAAATAGAAAACCAATAGAAATACCAATAGAAATAGAAATACAAATAGAAAACCAATAGAAATACAAATAGAAATAGAAAATCAAATAGAAAACCAATAGAAATACCAATAGAAATAGAAATACAAATTGAAAACCAATAGAAATACCAATAGAAATAGAAATACAAATAGAAAACCAATAGAAATACAAATAGAAATAGAAATTCAAATAGAAAACAAATAGGAAACCAATAGAAAACCAATAGAAATAGAAATACAAATAGAAAACAAATAGAAAACCAATAGAAAACCAATAGAAAAAGAAATACAAATAGAAATAGAAATACAAATAGAACACAAATAGAAAACCAATAGAAAACCAATAGAAATACCAATAGAAATAGAAATACAAATAGAAAACCAATAGAAATACAAATAGAAATAGAAAATCAAATAGAAAACCAATAGAAATACCAATAGAAATAGAACTACAAATAGAAAACCAATAGAAATACAAATAGAAAACAAATAGAAAACCAATAGAAAACCAATAGAAAAAGAAATACAAATAGAAAACCAATAGAAATACAAATAGAAATAGAAATACAACTAGAACACAAATAGAAAACCAATAGAAATACAAATAGAAATAAAAAATTAAATAGAAAACCGATAGAAATACCAATAGAAATAGAAAATCAAATAGAAAACCAATAGAAATACAAATAGAAAACAAATAGAAAACCAATAGAAAACCAATAGAAATAGAAATACAAATAGAAAACCAATAGAAATACCAATAGAAATACCAATAGAAATAGAAATACAAATAGAAAACCAATAGAAATACAAATAGAAATAAAAAATTAAATAGAAAACCGATAGAAATACCAATAGAAATAGAAAATCAAATAGAAAACCAATAGAAATACCAATAGAAATAGAAATACAAATAGAAAACCAATAAAAATACCAATAGAAATAGAAATACAAATAGAAAACCAATAGAAATACAAATAGAAATAGAAATGCAAATAGAAAACAAATAGGAAACCAATAGAAAACCAATAGAAATAGAAATACAAATAGAAAACAAATAGAAAACCAATAGAAAACCAATAGAAAAAGAAATACAAATAGAAATAGAAATACAAATAGAACACAAATAGAAAACCAATAGAAAACCAATAGAAATAGAAATACAAATAGAAAACCAATAAAAATACCAATAGAAATAGAAATACAAATAGAAAACCAATAGAAATACAAATAGAAATAGAAATACCAATAGAAATAGAAAATCAAATAGAAAACCAATTAAAATACCAATAGAAATAGAAATACAAATAGAACACAAATAGAAATACAAATAGAAATAGAAATGCAAATAGAAAACAAATAGGAAACCAATAGAAAACCAATAGAAATAGAAATACAAATAGAAAACAAATAGAAAACCAATAGAAATAGAAATACAAATAGAAAACCAATAGAAATACAAATAGAAATAGAAAATCAAATAGAAAACCAATAGAAATACCAATAGAAATAGAAATACAAATAGAAAACCAATAGAAATACAAATAGAAATAGAAATACAAATAGAACACAAATAGAAAACAAATAGAAAACCAATAGAAATAGAAATACAAATAGAAAACCAATAAAAATACCAATAGAAATAGAAATACAAATAGAAAACCAATAGAAATACAAATAGAAATAGAAATACAAATAGAAAACCAATAGAAATTCCAATAGAAATAGAAATACAAATAGAAAACCAATAGAAATACAAATAGAAATAGAAATACAAATAGAAAACAAATAGAAATACAAATAGAAATAAAAAATCAAATAGAAAACCGATGGAAATACCAATAGAAATAGAAAATCAAATAGAAAACCAATAGAAATACCAATAGAAATAGAAATACAAATAGAAAACCAATAGAAATACAAATAGAAATAGAAATACAAATAGAAAACAAATAGAAATACAAATAGAAATAAAAAATCAAATAGAAAACCGATGGAAATACCAATAGAAATAGAAAATCAAATAGAAAACCAATAGAAATACCAATAGAAATAGAAATACAAATAGAAAACCAATAGAAATACCAATAGAAATAGAAATACAAATAGAAAACCAATAGAAATACAAATAGAAATACAAATAGAAAACAAATAGAAAACCAATAGAAATACCAATAGAAATAGAAATACAAATAGAAAACCAATAGAAATACAAATAGAAATAAAAAATCAAATAGAAAACCGTTAGAAATACCAATAGAAATAGAAAATCAAATAGAAAACCAATAGAAATACCAAAAGAAATAGAAATACAAATAGAAAACCAATAGAAATACAAATAGAAATAGAAATACAAATAGAAAACAAATAGAAAGCCAATAGAAGACCAATAGAAATAGAAATACAAATAGCAAACCAATAGAAATACAAATAGAAATAAAAAATCAAATAGAAAACCGATAGAAATACCAATAGAAATAGAAAATCAAATAGAAAACCAATAGAAATACCAATACAAATAGAAAACAAATAGAAATACAAATAGAAAGAGAAATACAAATAGAACACAAATAGAAAACCGATAGAAATACAAATAGAAATAGAAATACAAATAGAAAACAAATAGAAAACCAATAGAAAACCAATAGAAATAGAAATACAAATAGAAAACCAATAAAAATACCAATAGAAATAGAAATACAAATAGAAAACCAATAGAAATACAAATAGAAATAGAAATACAAATAGAAAACAAATAGAAAACCAATAGAAATAGAAATACAAATAGAAAACCAATAGAAATACCAATAGAAATAGAAAATCAAATAGAAAACCGATAGAAATACCAATAGAAATATAAAATCAAATAGAAAACCGATTGAAATACCAATAGAAATAGAAAATCAAATAGAAAACCAATAGAAATACCAATAGAAATAGAAATACAAATAGAAAACAAATAGAAAGCCAATAGAAAACCAATAGAAATAGAAAATCAAATAGAAAACCAATAGAAATACCAATAGAAAAAGAAATACAAATAGAAAACCAATAGAAATACAAATAGAAATAGAAATACAAATAGAAAACAAATAGAAAACAAATAGAAAACCAATAGAAAACCAATAGAAATAGAAATACAAATAGAAAACCAATAGAAATACCAATAGAAATAGAAAATCAAATAGAAAACCGATAGAAATACCAATAGAAATTGAAAATCAAATAGAAAACCAATAGAAATACCAATAGAAAACCAATAGAAATACCAATAGAAATAAAAAATCAAATAGAAAACTGATAGAAATACAAATAGAAATAGAAATACAAATAGAAAACATATAGAAAACCAATAGAAAAAGAAATACAAATAGAAAACCAATAGAAATACAAATAGAAATAGAAATACAAATAGAACACAAATAGAAAACCAATAGAAAACCAATAGAAATAGAAATACAAATAGAAAACCAATAAAAATACCAGTAGAAATAGAAATACAAATAGAAAACCAATAGAAATACAAATAGAAATAGAAATACCAATAGAAATAGAAAATCAAATAGAAAACCAATTAAAATACCAATAGAAATAGAAATACAAATAGAACACAAATAGAAATACAAATAGAAATAGAAATGCAAATAGAAAACAAATAGGAAACCAATAGAAAACCAATAGAAATAGAAATACAAATAGAAAACAAATAGAAAACCAATAGAAATAGAAATACAAATAGAAAACCAATAGAAATACCAATAGAAATAGAATATCAAATAGAAAACCGATAGAAATACCAATAGAAATAGAAATACAAATAGAAAACCAATAGAAATACAAATAGAAATAGAAAATCAAATAGAAAACCAACAGAAATACCAATAGAAATAGAAATACAAATTGAAAACCAATAGAAATACAAATAGAAATAGAAATACAAATAGAAAACCAATAGAAATACCAATAGAAATAGAAATACAAATAGAAAACCAATAGAAATACAAATAGAAATAAAAAATCAAATAGAAAACCGATGGAAATACCAATAGAAATAGAAAATCAAATAGAAAACCAATAGAAATACCAATAGAAATAGAAATACAAATAGAAAACCAATAGAAATACCAATAGAAATAGAAATACAAATAGAAAACCAATAGAAATACAAATAGAAATAGAAATACAAATAGAAAACAAATAGAAATACAAGTAGAAATAAAAAATCAAATAGAAAACCGATGGAAATACCAATAGAAATAGAAAATCAAATAGAAAACCAATAGAAATACCAATAGAAATAGAAATACAAATAGAAAACCAATAGAAATACAAATAGAAATAGAAATACAAATAGAAAACAAATAGAAATACAAATAGAAATAAAAAATCAAATAGAAAACCGATGGAAATACCAATAGAAATAGAAAATCAAATAGAAAACCAATAGAAATACCAATAGAAATAGAAATACAAATAGAAAACCAATAGAAATACCAATAGAAATAGAAATACAAATAGAAAACCAATAGAAATACAAATAGAAATAGAAATACAAATAGAAAACAAATAGAAAACCAATAGAAATACCAATAGAAATAGAAATACAAATAGAAAACCAATAGAAATACAAATAGAAATAGAAATACAAATAGAAAACCAATAAAAATACCAATAGAAATAGAAATACAAATAGAAAACCAATAGAAATACAAATAGAAATAGAAAATCAAATAGAAAACCAATAGAAATACCAATAGAAATACCAATAGAAAAAGAAATACAAATAGCAAACCAATAGAAATACAAATAGAAATAAAAAATCAAATAGAAAACCGATAGAAATACCAATAGAAATAGAAAATCAAATAGAAAACCAATAGAAATACCAATACAAATAGAAAACAAATAGAAATACAAATAGAAAGAGAAATACAAATAGAACACAAATAGAAAACCGATAGAAATACAAATAGAAATAGAAATACAAATAGAAAACAAATAGAAAACCAATAGAAAACCAATAGAAATAGAAATACAAATAGAAAACCAATAAAAATACCAATAGAAATAGAAATACAAATAGAAAACCAATAGAAATACAAATAGAAATAGAAATACAAATAGAAAACAAATAGAAAACCAATAGAAATAGAAATACAAATAGAAAACCAATAGAAATACCAATAGAAATAGAAAATCAAATAGAAAACCGATAGAAATACCAATAGAAATATAAAATCAAATAGAAAACCGATTGAAATACCAATAGAAATAGAAAATCAAATAGAAAACCAATAGAAATACCAATAGAAATAGAAATACAAATAGAAAACAAATAGAAAGCCAATAGAAAACCAATAGAAATAGAAAATCAAATAGAAAACCAATAGAAATACCAATAGAAAAAGAAATACAAATAGAAAACCAATAGAAATACAAATAGAAATAGAAATACAAATAGAACACAAATAGAAAACCGATAGAAATACAAATAGAAAGAGAAATACAAATAGAAAACAAATAGAAAACCAATAGAAATAGAAATACAAATAGAAAACCAATAAAAATACCAATAGAAATAGAAATACAAATAGAAAACCAATAGAAATACAAATAGAAATAGAAATACAAATAGAAAACAAATAGAACACCAATAGAAAACCAATAGAAATAAAAATACAAATAGAAAACCAATAGAAATACCAATAGAAATAGAAATACAAATAGAAAACCAATAGAAATACCAATAGAAATAAAAAATCAAATAGAAAACTGATAGAAATACCAATAGAAATAGAAAATCAAATAGAAAACCGATAGAAATACCAATAGAAATAGAAAATCAAATAGAAAACCAATAGAAATACCAATAGAAATAGAAATACAAATAGAAAACCAATAGAAATACAAATAGAAATAGAAATACAAATAGAAAACAAATAGAAAACCAATAGAAAAAGAAATACAAATAGAAAACCAATAGAAATACAAATAGAAATAGAAATACAAATAGAAAACAAATAGAAAACCAATAGAAAACCAATAGAAATAGAAATACAAATAGAAAACCGATAGAAATACCAATAGAAATAGAAAATCAAATAGAAAACCAATAGAAATACCAATAGAAATAGAAATACAAATAGAAAACCAATAGAAATACAAATAGAAAACAAATAGAAAACCAATAGAAAACCAATAGAAATAGAAATACAAATAGAAAACCAATAGAAATACAAATAGAAATAGAAATGCAAATAGAAATAGAAAATCAAATAGAAAACTAATAGAAATACCAATAGAAATAGAAATACAAATAGAAAACCAATAGAAATACAAATAGAAATAAAAAATTAAATAGAAAACCGATAGAAATACCAATAGAAATAGAAAATCAAATAGAAAACCAATAGAAATACCAATAGAAATAGAACTACAAATAGAAAACCAATAGAAATACAAATAGAAAACAAATAGAAAACCAATAGAAAACCAATAGAAAAAGAAATACAAATAGAAAACCAATAGAAATACAAATAGAAATAGAAATACAACTAGAACACAAATAGAAAACCAATAGAAATACCAATAGAAATAGAAATACAAATAGAAAACCAATAGAAATTCAAATCGAAATAAAAAATTAAATAGAAAACCGATAGAAATACCAATAGAAATAGAAAATCAAATAGAAAACCAATAGAAATACAAATAGAAAACAAATAGAAAACCAATAGAAAACCAATAGAAATAGAAATACAAATAGAAAACCAATAGAAATACAAATAGAAATAGAAATGCAAATAGAAATAGAAAATCAAATAGAAAACTAATAGAAATACCAATAGAAATACCAATAGAAATAGAAATACAAATAGAAAACCAATAGAAATACAAATAGAAATAAAAAATTAAATAGAAAACCGATAGAAATACCAATAGAAATAGAAAATCAAATAGAAAACCAATAGAAATACCAATAGAAATAGAACTACAAATAGAAAACCAATAGAAATACAAATAGAAAACAAATAGAAAACCAATAGAAAACCAATAGAAAAAGAAATACAAATAGAAAACCAATAGAAATACAAATAGAAATAGAAATACAACTAGAACACAAATAGAAAACCAATAGAAAACCAATAGAAATACCAATAGAAATAGAAATACAAATAGAAAACCAATAGAAATACAAATAGAAAACAAATAGAAAACCAATAGAAAACCAATAGAAAAAGAAATACAAATAGAAAACCAATAGAAATACAAATAGAAATAGAAATACAAATAGAAAACCAATAGAAATACCAATAGAAATACCAATAGAAATAGAAATACAAATAGAAAACCAATAGAAATACAAATAGAAATAAAAAATTAAATAGAAAACCGATAGAAATACCAATAGAAATAGAAAATCAAATAGAAAACCAATAGAAATACCAATAGAAAAAGAAATACAAATAGAAAACAAATAGAAAACCAATAGAAATACAAATAGAAATAGAAAATCAAATAGAAAACCAATAGAAATACCAATAGAAATAGAAATACAAATAGAAAACCAATAAAAATACCAATAGAAATAGAAATACAAATAGAAAACCAATAGAAATACAAATAGAAATAGAAATGCAAATAGAAAACAAATAGGAAACCAATAGAAAACCAATAGAAATAGAAATACAAATAGAAAACAAATAGAAAACCAATAGAAAACCAATAGAAAAAGAAATACAAATAGAAATAGAAATACAAATAGAACACAAATAGAAAACCAATAAAAAACCAATAGAAATAGAAATACAAATAGAAAACCAATAAAAATACCAATAGAAATAGAAATACAAATAGAAAACCAATAGAAATACAAATAGAAATAGAAATACCAATAGAAATAGAAAATCAAATAGAAAACCAATTAAAATACCAATAGAAATAGAAATACAAATAGAACACAACTAGAAATACAAATAGAAATAGAAATGCAAATAGAAAACAAATAGGAAACCAATAGAAAACCAATAGAAATAGAAATACAAATAGAAAACAAATAGAAAACCAATAGAAATAGAAATACAAATAGAAAACCAATAGAAATACAAATAGAAATAGAAAATCAAATAGAAAACCAATAGAAATACCAATAGAAATAGAAATACAAATAGAAAACCAATAGAAATACAAATAGAAATAGAAATACAAATAGAAATACAAATAGAAAACCAATAGAAATACAAATAGAAATAGAAATACAAATAGAAAACAAATAGAAATACAAATAGAAATAAAAAATCAAATAGAAAACCGATGGAAATACCAATAGAAATAGAAATACAAATAGAAAACCAATAGAAATGCCAATAGAAATAGAAATACAAATAGAAAACCAATAGAAATACAAATAGAAATAGAAATACAAATAGAAAACAAATAGAAAACCAATAGAAATACCAATAGTAATAGAAATACAAATAGAAAACCAATAGAAATACAAATAGAAATAGAAATACAAATAGAAAACCAATAAAAATACAAATAGAAATAGAAATACAAATAGAAAACAAATAGAAAGCCAATAGAAGACCAATAGAAATAGAAATACAAATAGAAAACCAATAGAAATACAAATAGAAATAGAAAATCAAATAGAAAACCAATAAAAATACCAATAGAAATAGAAATACAAATAGAACACAAATAGAAAACCAATAGAAAACCAATAGAAATAGAAATACAAATAGAAAACCAATAAAAATACCAATAGAAATAGAAATACAAATAGAAAACCAATAGAAATACAAATAGAAATAGAAATACAAATAGAAATACAAATAGAAAACCAATAGAAATACAAATAGAAATAGAAATACAAATTGAAAACAAATAGAAATACAAATAGAAATAAAAAATCAAATAGAAAACCGATGGAAATACCAATAGAAATAGAAATACAAATAGAAAACCAATAGAAATGCCAATAGAAATAGAAATACAAATAGAAAACCAATAGAAATACAAATAGAAATAGAAATACAAATAGAAAACAAATAGAAAACCAATAGAAATACCAATAGTAATAGAAATACAAATAGAAAACCAATAGAAATACAAATAGAAATAGAAATACAAATAGAAAACCAATAGAAATACAAATGGAAATAAAAAATCAAATAGAAAACCGTTAGAAATACCAATAGAAATAGAAAATCAAATAGAAAACCAATAGAAATACCAAAAGAAATAGAAATACAAATAGAAAACCAATAGAAATACAAATAGAAATAGAAATACAAATAGAAAACAAATAGAAAGCCAATAGAAGACCAATAGAAATAGAAATACAAATAGAAAACCAATAGAAATACAAATAGAAATAGAAAATCAAATAGAAAACCAATAAAAATAACAATAGAAATAGAAATACAAATAGAAAACCAATAGAAATACAAATGGAAATAAAAAATCAAATAGAAAGCCGTTAGAAATACCAATAGAAATAGAAAATCAAATAGAAAACCAATAGAAATACCAAAAGAAATAGAAATACAAATAGAAAACCAATAGAAATACAAATAGAAATAGAAATACAAATAGAAAACAAATAGAAAGCCAATAGAAGACCAATAGAAATAGAAATACAAATAGAAAACCAATACAAATACAAATAGAATACCAATAGAAATACAAATAGAAATAGAAAATCAAATAGAAAACCAATAGAAATACCAATAGAAATACCAATAGAAATAGAAATACAAATAGAAAACCAATAGAAATACAAATAGAAATAAAAAATTAAATAGAAAACCGATAGAAATACCAATAGAAATAAAAAATCAAATAGAAAACTGATAGAAATACCAATAGAAATAGAAAATCAAATAGAAAACCAATAGAAATACCAAAAGAAATAGAAATACAAATAGAAAACCAATAGAAATACAAATAGAAATAGAAATACAAATAGAAAACAAATAGAAAGCCAATAGAAGACCAATAGAAATAGAAATACAAATAGCAAACCAATAGAAATACAAATAGAAATAAAAAATCAAATAGAAAACCGATAGAAATACAAATAGAAATAGAAATACAAATAGAAAACAAATAGAAAACCAATAGAAATAGAAAATCAAATAGAAAACCAATAGAAATACCAATACAAATAGAAAACAAATAGAAATACAAATAGAAATAGAAATACAAATAGAAAACAAATAGAAAACCAATAGAAAACCAATAGAAATAGAAATACAAATAGAAAACCAATAAAAATACCAATAGAAATAGAAATACAAACAGAAAACAAATAGAAAACCAATAGAAATAGAAAATCAAATAGAAAACCAATAGAAATACCAATAGAAATAGAAAAACAAATAGAAAACAAATAGAAAGCCAATAGAAAACCAATAGAAATAGAAAATCAAATAGAAAACCAATAGAAATACCAATAGAAAAAGAAATACAAATAGAAAACCAATAGAAATACAAATAGAAATAGAAATACAAATAGAAAACAAATAGAAAACCAATAGAAAACCAATAGAAATAGAAATACAAATAGAAAACCAATAAAAATACCAATAGAAATAGAAATACAAATAGAAAACCGATAGAAATACCAATAGAAATTGAAAATCAAATAGAAAACTGATAGAAATACCAATAGAAATAGAAAATCAAATAGAAAACCAATAGAAATACCAATAGAAATAGAAATACAAATAGAAAACCAATAGAAATACAAATAGAAATAGAAATACAAATAGAAAACAAATAGAAAACCAATAGAAAACCAATAGAAATACAAATAGAAATAGAAAATCAAATAGAAAACCAATAGAAATACCAATAGAAATACCAATAGAAATACCAATAGAAATAGAAATACAAATAGAAAACCAATAGAAATACAAATAGAAATAAAAAATTAAATAGAAAACCGATAGAAATACCAATAGAAATAGAAAATCAAATAGAAAACCAATAGAAATACCAATAGAAATAGAAATACAAATAGAAAACCAATAGAAATACAAATAGAAAACAAATAGAAAACTAATAGAAAACCAATAGAAATAGAAATACAAATAGAAAACCAATAGAAATACAAATAGAAATAGAAATGCAAATAGAAATAGAAAATCAAATAGAAAACTAATAGAAATACCAATAGAAATACCAATAGAAATAGAAATACAAATAGAAAACCAATAGAAATACCAATAGAAATAGAAATACAAATAGAAAACCAATAGAAATACCAATAGAAATAGAAATACAAATAGAAAACCAATAGAAATACAAATAGAAA
Source organism: Tipula helvola (assembly GCA_963556165.1). Taxonomy (NCBI): domain Eukaryota; kingdom Metazoa; phylum Arthropoda; class Insecta; order Diptera; family Tipulidae; genus Tipula; species Tipula helvola. The sequence goes on along the minus strand of OY744483.1, from coordinate 301,028,034 downwards.
TAGAAATGCAAATAGAAAACAAATAGGAAACCAATAGAAAACCAATAGAAATAGAAATACAAATAGAAAACAAATAGAAAACCAATAGAAAACCAATAGAAAAAGAAATACAAATAGAAATAGAAATACAAATAGAACACAAATAGAAAACCAATAGAAAACCAATAGAAATAGAAATACAAATAGAAAACCAATAGAAATACAAATAGAAATAGAAATACCAATAGAAATAGAAAATCAAATAGAAAACCAATTAAAATACCAATAGAAATAGAAATACAAATAGAACACAAATAGAAATACAAATAGAAATAGAAATGCAAATAGAAAACAAATAGGAAACCAATAGAAAACCAATAGAAATAGAAATACAAATAGAAAACAAATAGAAAACCAATAGAAATAGAAATACAAATAGAAAACCAATAGAAATACAAATAGAAATAGAAAATCAAATAGAAAACCAGTAGAAATACCAATAGAAATAGAAATACAAATAGAAAACCAATAGAAATACAAATAGAAATAGAAATACAAATAGAACACAAATAGAAAACCAATAGAAAACCAATAGAAATAGAAATACAAATAGAAAACCAATAGAAATACAAATAGAAATAGAAATGCAAATAGAAAACAAATAGGAAACCAATAGAAAACCAATAGAAATAGAAATACAAATAGAAAACAAATAGAAAACCAATAGAAATAGAAATACAAATAGAAAACCAATAGAAATACAAATAGAAATAGAAATACAAATAGAACACAAATAGAAAACCAATAGAAATAGAAATACAAATAGAAAACCAATAGAAATACAAATAGAAAACCAATAGAAATACAAATAGAAATAGAAATACAAATAGAAAACCAATAGAAATACAAATAGAAATAGAAAATCAAATAGAAAACCAATAGAAATACCAATAGAAATAGAAATACAAATAGAAAACCAATAGAAATACAAATAGAAATAGAAATACAAATAGAACACAAATAGAAAACCAATAGAAAACCAATAGAAATAGAAATACAAATAGAAAACCAATAGAAATACCAATAGAAATAGAAATACAAATACAAATACAAAACCAATAGAAATACAAATAGAAATAGAAATACAAATAGAAAACCAATAGAAATACAAATAGAAATAGAAAATCAAATAGAAAACCAATAGAAATACCAATAGAAATAGAAATACAAATAGAAAACCAATAGAAATACAAATAGAAATAGAAATACAAATAGAACACAAATAGAAAACCAATAGAAAACCAATAGAAATAAAAAATCAAATAGAAACCAATAGAAAAACAATAGAAATAGAAATACAAATAGAAAACCAACAGAAAACCAATAGAAATAAAAAATCAAATAGAAACCAATAGAAAAACAATAGAAATAGACATACAAATAGAAAACAAATAGAAAACAAATAGAAAACCAATAGAAATAGAAATACAAATAGAAAACCAATAGAAAACCAATAGAAAACCAATAGAAAACCAATAGAAATAGAAATACAAATAGAAATACAAATAGAAAACCAATAGAAATACAAATAGAAATAGAAATACAAATAGAAAACAAATAGAAAACCAATAGATAACCAATAGAAATAGAAATACAAATAGAAAACAAATAGAAATACAAATAGAAATAGAAAATCAAATAGAAAACCAATAGAAATGCCAATAGAAATAGAAATACAAATAGAAAACCAATAGAAATACAAATAGAAATAAAAAATCAAATAGAAAACCAATAGAAATACCAATAGAAATAGAAATACAAATAGAAAACCAATAGAAATTCAAATAGAAATAGAAATACAAATAGAAAACATATAGAAAACCAATAGAAAACCAATAGAAATACAAATACAAATAGAAAACCAATAGAAATACAAATAGAAATAGAAAATCAAATAGAAAACAAATAGAAAACCAATAGAAATACCAATAGAAATACCAATAGAAATAGAAATACAAATAGAAAACCAATAGAAATACAAATAGAAATAGAAATACAAATAGAAAACATATAGAAAACCAATAGAAAACCAATAGAAATAAAAAATCAAATAGAAACCAATAGAAAAACAATAGAAATAGACATACAAATAGAAAACAAATAGAAAACCAATAGAAATAGAAATACAAATAGAAAACCAATAGAAAACCAATAGAAAACCAATAGAAATAGAAATACAAATAGAACACCAATAGAAATACAAATAGAAATAGAAATACAAATAGAAAACAAATAGAAAACCAATAGATAACCAATAGAAATAGAAATACAAATAGAAAACAAATAGAAATACAAATAGAAATAGAAAATCAAATAGAAAGCCAATAGAAAACCAATAGAAATAGAAATACAAATAGAAAACCAATAGAAATACAAATAGAAATAGAAATACAAATAGAACACAAATAGAAAACCAATAGAAAACCAATAGAAATAGAAATACAAATAGAAAACCAATAGAAATACCAATAGAAAAAGAAATGCAAATAGAAAACCAATAGAAATACAAATAGAAATAGAAATACAAATAGAAAATAAATAGAAAACCAATAGAAAACCAATAGAAATAGAAATACAAATAGAAAACCAATAGAAATACAAATAGAAAACAAATAGAAAACCAATAGAAAACCAATAGAAATAGAAATACAAATAGAAAACCAATAGAAATACCAATAGAAAAAGAAATGCAAATTGAAAACCAATAGAAATACAAATAGAAATAGAAATACAAATAGAAAATAAATAGAAAACCAATAGAAAACCAATAGAAATAGAAATACAAATAGAAAACCAATAGAAATACAAATAGAAAACAAATAGAAAACCAATAGAAAACCAATAGAAATAGAAATACAAATAGAAAACCAATAGAAATACAAATAGAAATAGAAATACAAATAGAAAACAAATAGAAAACAAATAGAAAATCAATAGAAATACCAATAGAAATAGAAATACAAATGGAAAACCAATAGAAATACCAATAGAAATAGAAATACAAATAGAAAACAAATAGAAAACAAATAGAAAACCAATAGAAATACCAATAGAAATAGAAATACAAATAGAAAACCAATAGAAATACAAATAGAAATAGAAATACAAATAGAAAATCAATAGAAAACAAATAGAAAACCAATAGAAATACCAATAGAAATAGAAATACAAATAGAAAACCAATAGAAATACCAACAGAAAACCAAGAGAAATACAAATAGAAATACAAATAGAAATCCAATAGAAATACCAATAGAAATAGAAAATCAAATAGAAAACCAATAGAAATAGAAATACAAATAGAAAACCAATAGAAATACAAATAGAAATAGAAATACAAATAGAAAATAAATAGAAAACCAATAGAAAACCAATAGAAATAGAAATACAAATAGAAAACCAATAGAAATACAAATAGAAAACAAATAGAAAACCAATAGAAAACCAATAGAAATAGAAATACAAATAGAAAACCAATAGAAATACAAATAGAAATAGAAATACAAATAGAAAACAAATAGAAAACAAATAGAAAATCAATAGAAATACCAATAGAAATAGAAATACAAATGGAAAACCAATAGAAATACCAATAGAAATAGAAATACAAATAGAAAACAAATAGAAAACAAATAGAAAACCAATAGAAATACCAATAGAAATAGAAATACAAATAGAAAACCAATAGAAATACAAATAGAAATAGAAATACAAATAGAAAATCAATAGAAAACAAATAGAAAACCAATAGAAATACCAATAGAAATAGAAATACAAATAGAAAACCAATAGAAATACCAACAGAAAACCAAGAGAAATACAAATAGAAATACAAATAGAAATCCAATAGAAATACCAATAGAAATAGAAAATCAAATAGAAAACCAATAGAAATAGAAATACAAATAGAAAACCAATAGATATAGAAATACAAATAGAAAACCAAGAGAAATACAAATACAAATAGAAATACAAATAGAAAACCAATAGAATTACCAATAGAAATAGAAATACAAATAGAAAACAAATACAAAACAAATAGAAAACCAATAGAAATACCAATAGAAATAGAAATACAAATAGAAAACCAATAGATATAGAAATACAAATAGAAAACCAAGAGAAATACAAATAGAAATAGAAATACAAATAGAAAACAAATAGAAAACAAATAGAAATACCAATAGAAAAAGAAATGCAAATTGAAAACCAATAGAAATACAAATAGAAATAGAAATACAAATAGAAAATAAATAGAAAACCAATAGAAAACCAATAGAAATAGAAATACAAATAGAAAACCAATAGAAATACAAATAGAAAACAAATAGAAAACCAATAGAAAACCAATAGAAATAGAAATACAAATAGAAAACCAATAGAAATACAAATAGAAATAGAAATACAAATAGAAAACAAATAGAAAACAAATAGAAAATCAATAGAAATACCAATAGAAATAGAAATACAAATGGAAAACCAATAGAAATACCAATAGAAATAGAAATACAAATAGAAAATAAATAGAAAACCAATAGAAAACCAATAGAAATAGAAATACAAATAGAAAACAAATAGAAATACAAATAGAAATAGAAAACCAAGAGAAATACAAATACAAATAGAAATACAAATAGAAAACCAATAGAATTACCAATAGAAATAGAAATACAAATAGAAAACAAATACAAAACAAATAGAAAACCAATAGAAATACCAATAGAAATAGAAATACAAATAGAAAACCAATAGATATAGAAATACAAATAGAAAACCAAGAGAAATACAAATAGAAATAGAAATACAAATAGAAAACAAATAGAAAACAAATAGAAATACCAATAGAAATACCAATAGAAATAGAAATACAAATGGAAAACCAATAGAAATACCAATAGAAATAGAAATACAAATAGAAAACAAATAGAAAACAAATAGAAAACCAATAGAAATACCAATAGAAATAGAAATACAAATAGAAAACCAATAGAAATACAAATAGAAATAGAAATACAAATAGAAAATCAATAGAAAACAAATAGAAAACCAATAGAAATACCAATAGAAATAGAAATACAAATAGAAAACCAATAGAAATACCAACAGAAAACCAAGAGAAATACAAATAGAAATACAAATAGAAATCCAATAGAAATACCAATAGAAATAGAAAATCAAATAGAAAACCAATAGAAATAGAAATACAAATAGAAAACCAATAGAAATACAAATAGAAATAGAAATACAAATAGAAAATAAATAGAAAACCAATAGAAAACCAATAGAAATAGAAATACAAATAGAAAACCAATAGAAATACAAATAGAAAACAAATAGAAAACCAATAGAAAACCAATAGAAATAGAAATACAAATAGAAAACCAATAGAAATACAAATAGAAATAGAAATACAAATAGAAAACAAATAGAAATACCAATAGAAATAGAAATACAAATAGAAAACAAATAGAAAACCAATAGAAAACCAATAGAAATAGAAATACAAATAGAAAATCAATAGAAATACCAATAGAAATAGAAATACAAATGGAAAACCAATAGAAATACCAATAGAAATAGAAATACAAATAGAAAACAAATAGAAAACAAATAGAAAACCAATAGAAATACCAATAGAAATAGAAATACAAATAGAAAACCAATAGAAATACAAATAGAAATAGAAATACAAATAGAAAATCAATAGAAAACAAATAGAAAACCAATAGAAATACCAATAGAAATAGAAATACAAATAGAAAACCAATAGAAATACCAACAGAAAACCAAGAGAAATACAAATAGAAATACAAATAGAAATCCAATAGAAATACCAATAGAAATAGAAAATCAAATAGAAAACCAATAGAAATAGAAATACAAATAGAAAACCAATAGATATAGAAATACAAATAGAAAACCAAGAGAAATACAAATACAAATAGAAATACAAATAGAAAACCAATAGAATTACCAATAGAAATAGAAATACAAATAGAAAACAAATACAAAACAAATAGAAAACCAATAGAAATACCAATAGAAATAGAAATACAAATAGAAAACCAATAGATATAGAAATACAAATAGAAAACCAAGAGAAATACAAATAGAAATAGAAATACAAATAGAAAACAAATAGAAAACAAATAGAAATACCAATAGAAAAAGAAATGCAAATTGAAAACCAATAGAAATACAAATAGAAATAGAAATACAAATAGAAAATAAATAGAAAACCAATAGAAAACCAATAGAAATAGAAATACAAATAGAAAACCAATAGAAATACAAATAGAAAACAAATAGAAAACCAATAGAAAACCAATAGAAATAGAAATACAAATAGAAAACCAATAGAAATACAAATAGAAATAGAAATACAAATAGAAAACAAATAGAAAACAAATAGAAAATCAATAGAAATACCAATAGAAATAGAAATACAAATGGAAAACCAATAGAAATACCAATAGAAATAGAAATACAAATAGAAAATAAATAGAAAACCAATAGAAAACCAATAGAAATAGAAATACAAATAGAAAACCAATAGATATAGAAATACAAATAGAAAACCAAGAGAAATACAAATACAAATAGAAATACAAATAGAAAACCAATAGAATTACCAATAGAAATAGAAATACAAATAGAAAACAAATACAAAACAAATAGAAAACCAATAGAAATACCAATAGAAATAGAAATACAAATAGAAAACCAATAGATATAGAAATACAAATAGAAAACCAAGAGAAATACAAATAGAAATAGAAATACAAATAGAAAACAAATAGAAAACAAATAGAAATACCAATAGAAAAAGAAATGCAAATTGAAAACCAATAGAAATACAAATAGAAATAGAAATACAAATAGAAAATAAATAGAAAACCAATAGAAAACCAATAGAAATAGAAATACAAATAGAAAACCAAGAGAAATACAAATACAAATAGAAATACAAATAGAAAACCAATAGAATTACCAATAGAAATAGAAATACAAATAGAAAACAAATACAAAACAAATAGAAAACCAATAGAAATACAAATAGAAATAGAAATACAAATAGAAAACAAATAGAAAACAAATAGAAAATCAATAGAAATACCAATAGAAATAGAAATACAAATGGAAAACCAATAGAAATACCAATAGAAATAGAAATACAAATAGAAAATAAATAGAAAACCAATAGAAAACCAATAGAAATAGAAATACAAATAGAAAACAAATAGAAATACAAATAGAAATAGAAATACAAATAGAAAACAAATAGAAAACAAATAGAAAACCAATAGAAATACCAATAGAAATAGAAATACAAATAGAAAACCAATAGAAATACAAATAGAAATAGAAATACAAATAGAAAATCAATAGAAAACAAATAGAAAACCAATAGAAATACCAATAGAAATAGAAATACAAATAGAAAACCAATAGAAATACCAACAGAAAACCAAGAGAAATACAAATAGAAATACAAATAGAAATCCAATAGAAATACCAATAGAAATAGAAAATCAAATAGAAAACCAATAGAAATAGAAATACAAATAGAAAACCAATAGATATAGAAATACAAATAGAAAACCAAGAGAAATACAAATACAAATAGAAATACAAATAGAAAACCAATAGAATTACCAATAGAAATAGAAATACAAATAGAAAACAAATACAAAACAAATAGAAAACCAATAGAAATACCAATAGAAATAGAAATACAAATAGAAAACCAATAGATATAGAAATACAAATAGAAAACCAAGAGAAATACAAATAGAAATAGAAATACAAATAGAAAACAAATAGAAAACAAATAGAAATACCAATAGAAAAAGAAATGCAAATTGAAAACCAATAGAAATACAAATAGAAATAGAAATACAAATAGAAAATAAATAGAAAACCAATAGAAAACCAATAGAAATAGAAATACAAATAGAAAACCAATAGAAATACAAATAGAAAACAAATAGAAAACCAATAGAAAACCAATAGAAATAGAAATACAAATAGAAAACCAATAGAAATACAAATAGAAATAGAAATACAAATAGAAAACAAATAGAAAACAAATAGAAAATCAATAGAAATACCAATAGAAATAGAAATACAAATGGAAAACCAATAGAAATACCAATAGAAATAGAAATACAAATAGAAAACAAATAGAAAACAAATAGAAAACCAATAGAAATACCAATAGAAACAGAAATACAAATAGAAAACCAATAGAAATACAAATAGAAATAGAAAATCAAATAGAAAACCAATAGAATTACAAATAGAAAACCAATAGAATTACAAATAGAAATAGAAATACAAATAGAAAACAAATAGAAAACCAATAGAAAACCAATAGAAATAGAAATACAAATAGAAAACCAATAGAAATACCAATAGAAATAGAAATACAAATAGAAAACCAATAGAAATACAAATAGAAATAAAAAATCAAATAGAAAACCAATAGAAATACCAATAGAAATAGAAATACAAATAGAAAACCAATAGAAAACCAATAGAAAAAGAAATACAATTAGAAAACCAATAGAAATACAAATAGAAATAGAAATACAAATAGAACACAAATAGGAAACCAATAGAACACCAATAGAAATAAAAAATCAAATAGAAACCAATAGAAATACCAATAGAAATAGAAATACAAATAGAAAACAAATAGAAAACCAATAGAAATAGAAATACAAATAGAAAACAAATAGAAAACAAATAGAAAATCAATAGAAATACCAATAGAAATAGAAATACAAATGGAAAACCAATAGAAATACCAATAGAAATAGAAATACAAATAGAAAACAAATAGAAAACAAATAGAAAACCAATAGAAATACCAATAGAAACAGAAATACAAATAGAAAACCAATAGAAATACAAATAGAAATAGAAAATCAAATAGAAAACCAATAGAATTACAAATAGAAAACCAATAGAATTACCAATAGAAATAGAAATACAAATAGAAAACCAATAGAAATACAAATAGAAAACAAATAGAAAACCAATAGAAAACCAATAGAAATAGAAATACAAATAGAAAACCAATAGAAATACAAATAGAAATAGAAATACAAATAGAAAACAAATAGAAAACAAATAGAAAATCAATAGAAATACCAATAGAAATAGAAATACAAATGGAAAACCAATAGAAATACCAATAGAAATAGAAATACAAATAGAAAACAAATAGAAAACAAATAGAAAACCAATAGAAATACCAATAGAAACAGAAATACAAATAGAAAACCAATAGAAATACAAATAGAAATAGAAAATCAAATAGAAAACCAATAGAATTACAAATAGAAAACCAATAGAATTACAAATAGAAATAGAAATACAAATAGAAAACAAATAGAAAACCAATAGAAAACCAATAGAAATAGAAATACAAATAGAAAACCAATAGAAATACCAATAGAAATAGAAATACAAATAGAAAACCAATAGAAAACCAATAGAAAAAGAAATACAATTAGAAAACCAATAGAAATACAAATAGAAATAGAAATACAAATAGAACACAAATAGGAAACCAATAGAACACCAATAGAAATAAAAAATCAAATAGAAACCAATAGAAATACCAATAGAAATAGAAATACAAATAGAAAACAAATAGAAAACCAATAGAAATAGAAATACAAATAGAAAACAAATAGAAAACAAATAGAAAATCAATAGAAATACCAATAGAAATAGAAATACAAATGGAAAACCAATAGAAATACCAATAGAAATAGAAATACAAATAGAAAACAAATAGAAAACAAATAGAAAACCAATAGAAATACCAATAGAAACAGAAATACAAATAGAAAACCAATAGAAATACAAATAGAAATAGAAAATCAAATAGAAAACCAATAGAATTACAAATAGAAAACCAATAGAATTACCAATAGAAATAGAAATACAAATGGAAAACCAATAGAAATACCAATAGAAATAGAAATACAAATGGAAAACCAATAGAAATACCAATAGAAATAGAAATACAAATAGAAAACCAATAGAAATACAAATAGAAATAAAAAATCAAATAGAAAACCAATAGAAATACCAATAGAAATAGAAATACAAATAGAAAACCAATAGAAAACCAATAGAAAAAGAAATACAATTAGAAAACCAATAGAAATACAAATAGAAATAGAAATACAAATAGAACACAAATAGGAAACCAATAGAACACCAATAGAAATAAAAAATCAAATAGAAAACCAATAGAAATACCAATAGAAATAGAAAAACAAATAGAAAACCAATAGAAATACAAATAGAAATAGAAATACAAATAGAACACAAATAGAAAACCAATAGAAAACCAATAGAAATAGAAATACAAATAGAAAACCAATAGGAATACCAATAGAAATACAGATACAAATAGAAATAAAAAATCAAATAGAAAACCGATAGAAATACAAATAGAAATAGAAAATCAAATAGAAAACCAATAGAAATACAAATTGAAATAGAAATACAAATAGAAAACCAACAGAAATACCAATAGAAATAGAAATACAAATAGAAAACCAATAGAAATACAAATAGAAATAGAAATACAAATAGAAAATCAATAGAAAACAAATAGAAAACCAATAGAAATACCAATAGAAATAGAAATACAAATAGAAAACCAATAGAAATACCAACAGAAAACCAAGAGAAATACAAATAGAAATACAAATAGAAATCCAATAGAAATACCAATAGAAATAGAAAATCAAATAGAAAACCAATAGAAATAGAAATACAAATAGAAAACCAATAGAAATACAAATAGAAATAGAAATACAAATAGAACACAAATAGAAAACAAATAGAAAACCAATAGATATAGAAATACAAACAGAAAACCAATAGAAATACCAATAGAAATACCAATAGAAATAGAAATACAAATAGAAAACCAATAGATATAGAAATACAAATAGAAAACCAAGAGAAATACAAATACAAATAGAAATACAAATAGAAAACCAATAGAATTACCAATAGAAATAGAAATACAAATAGAAAACAAATACAAAACAAATAGAAAACCAATAGAAATACCAATAGAAATAGAAATACAAATAGAAAACCAATAGAAAACAAATAGAAAACCAATAGAAAATCAATAGATATAGAAATACAAATAGAAAACCAAGAGAAATACAAATAGAAATAGAAATACAAATAGAAAACAAATAGAAAACAAATAGAAATACCAATAGAAAAAGAAATGCAAATAGAAAACCAATAGAAATACAAATAGAAATAGAAATACAAATAGAAAATAAATAGAAAACCAATAGAAAACCAATAGAAATAGAAATACAAATAGAAAACCAATAAAAATACCAATAGAAATAGAAATACAAATAGAAAACAAATAGAAAACAAATAGAAAACCAATAGAAAATCAATAGATATAGAAATACAAATAGAAAACCAAGAGAAATACAAATAGAAATAGAAATACAAATAGAAAACAAATAGAAAACCAATAGATATAGAAATACAAATAGAAAACCAAGAGAAATACAAATAGAAAACCAATAGAAATACCAATAGAAATAGAAATACAAATAGAAAACCAATAGATATAGAAATACAAATAGAAAACCAAGAGAAATACAAATAGAACTAGAAATACAAATAGAAAACAAATAGAAATACAAATAGAAATAGAAAAACAAATAGAAAACAAATAGAAAACAAATAGAAAACCAATAGAAATACCAATAGAAATAGAAATACAAATAGAAAACAAATAGAAAACCAATAGATATAGAAATACAAATAGAAAACCAAGAGAAATACAAATAGAAATAGAAAAACAAATAAAAAACAAATAGAAATACAAATAGAAATACAAATACAAATAGAAAACAAATAGAAAACCAATAGATATAGAAATACAAATAGATATCCAATAGAAATACCAATAGAAATAGAAAATCAAATAGAAAACCAATAGAAATACCAATAGAAATAGAAATACAAATAGAAAACCAATAGATATAGAAATACAAATAGAAAACCAATAGAAATACAAATAGAAATAGAAAAACAAATAGAAAACAAATAGAAATACAAATAGAAATAGAAAAACAAATAGAAAACAAATAGAAAACAAATAGAAAACCAATAGAAATACCAATAGAAATAGAAATACAAATAGAAAACCAATAGATATAGAAATACAAATAGAAAACCAAGAGAAATACAAATAGAAATAGAAATACAAATAGAAAACAAATAGAAAACCAATAGAAATAGAAATACAAATAGAAACCCAATAGAAATACCAATAGAAATAGAAAATCAAATAGAAAACCGATAGAAATACCAATAGAAATAGAAAATCAAATAGAAAACCAATAGAAATACCAATAGAAATAGAAATACAAATAGAAAACAAATAGAAAGCCAATAGAAAACCAATAGAAATAGAAAATCAAATAGAAAACCAATAGAAATACGAATAGAAATAGAAATACAAATAGAAAACAAATAGAAAACAAATAGAAAACCAATAGAAATACCAATAGAAATAGAAATACAAATAGAAAACAAATAGAAAACAAATAGAAAACCAATAGAAAATCAATAGATATAGAAATACAAATAGAAATAGAAATACAAATAGAAAACAAATAGAAAACCAATAGATATAGAAATACAAATAGAAAACCAATAGAAATACAAATAGAAAACCAATAGAAATACCAATAGAAATAGAAATACAAATAGAAAACCAATAGATATAGAAATACAAATAGAAAACCAAGAGAAATACAAATAGAACTAGAAATACAAATAGAAAACAAATAGAAATACAAATAGAAATAGAAATACAAATAGAACACAAATAGAAAACCAATAGAAATACAAATACAAATAGAAAACCAATAGAAAACCAATAGAAATACAAATACAAATAGAAAACCAATAGAAATACAAATAGAAATAGAAATACAAATAAAAAACAAATAGAAAACCAATAGAAATACAAATACAAATAGAAAACAAATAGAAAACAAATAGAAAACCAAGAGAAATACAAATAGAAATAGAAATACAAATAGAAAACAAATAGAAAACCAATAGATATAGAAATACAAATAGAAAACCAAGAGAAATACAAATAGAACTAGAAATACAAATAGAAAACCAATAGAAATACCAATAGAAATAGAAAAACAAATAGAAAACAAATAGAAATACAAATAGAAATAGAAAAACAAATAGAAAACAAATAGAAAACAAATAGAAAACCAATAGAAATACCAATAGAAATAGAAATACAAATAGAAAACCAATAGAATTACAAATAGAAATAGAAATACAAATAGAAAACAAATAGAAAACAAATAGAAATAGAAAACCAATAGAATTACGAATAGAAATAGAAATACAAATAGAAAACAAATAGAAAACAAATAGAAAACCAATAGAAATACCAATAGAAATAGAAATACAAATAGAAAACAAATAGAAAACCAATAGAAAATCAATAGATATAGAAATACAAATAGAAAACCAAGAGAAATACAAATAGAAATAGAAATACAAATAGAAAACCAATAGAAATACCAATAGAAATAGAAATACAAATAGAAAACAAATAGAAATACCAATAGAAATAGAAAACCAATAGAATTACAAATAGAAATAGAAAACAAATAGAAAACCAATAGAAATAGAAAATCAAATTGAAAACCAATAGAAAAACAAATAGAAATAGAAATACAAATAGAAAACCAATAGAAATACCAATAGAAATAGAAATACAAATAGAAAACCAATAGAAAACCAATAGAAATAGAAATACAAATAGAAAACCAATAGAAATACCAATAGAAATAGAAATACAAATAGAAAACCAATAGAAATACAAATAGAAATAAAAAATCAAATAGAAAACCAATAGAAATACCAATAGAAATAGAAATACAAATAGAAAACCAATAGAATTACAAATAGAAATAGAAATACAAATAGAAAACAAATAGAAAACCAATAGAAAACCAATAGAAATAGAAAATCAAATAGAAAACCAATAGAAATACAAATAGAAATAGAAAAACAAATAGAAAACCAATAGAAATACCAATAGAAATAGAAATACAAATAGAAAACAAATAGAAAACAAATAGAAAACCAATAGAAAACCAATAGAAATAGAAAATCAAATAGAAAACCAATAGAAAAACAAATAGAAATAGAAATACAAATAGAAAACCAATAGAAAACCAATAGAAAACCAATAGAAATAGAAATACAAATAGAAAACCAATAGAAATACCAATAGAAATAGAAATACAAATAGAAAACCAATAGAAATACAAATAGAAATGGAAAATCAAATAGAAAACCAATAGAAATACCAATAGAAATAAAAATACAAATAGAAAACCAATAGAAATACCAATAGAAATAGAAATACAAATAGAAAACAAATAGAAAACCAATAGAAAACCAATAGATATAGAAATACAAATAGAAAACCAATAGAAATACAAATAGAAATAAAAATACAAATAAAAAATCAAAAAGAAAACCAATAGAAATACCAATAGAAATAGAAATACAAATAGAAAACCAATAGAAATACCAATAGAAATAGATAATCAAATAGAAAACCAAGAGAAATACGAATAGAAATAGAAATACAAATAGAAAACAAATAGAAAACCAATAGAAAACCAATAGAAATAGAAAATCAAATAGAAAACCAAGAGAAATACGAATAGAAATATAAATATAAATAGAAAACAAATAGAAAACAAATAGAAAACAAATAGAAAACCAATGGAAATAGAAATACAAATAGAAAACCAATAGAAATACAAATAGAAATAGAAAATCAAATAGAAAACCAATAGAAATACGAATAGAAATAGAAATACAAATAGAAAACAAATAGAAAACCAATAGAAATACCAATAGAAATAGAAATACAAATAGAAAACCAATAGAAATACCAATAAAAATAGAAAATCAAATAGAAAACCAAGAGAAATACGAATAGAAAAAGAAATATAAATAGAAAACAAATAGAAAACAAATAGAAAACAAATAGAAAACCAATAGAAATAGAAATACAAATAGAAAACCAATAGAAATACAAATAGAAATAGAAAATCAAATAGAAAACCAATAGAAATACAAATAGAAAACAAATAGAAAACCAATAGAAATACAAATACAAATAGAAAACCAATAGAAATACCAATAGAAATAGAAATACAAATAGAAAATCAATAGAAATACAAATAGAAATAGAAATACAAATAGAACACAAATAGAAAACCAATAGAAATACAAATACAAATAGAAAACCAATAGAAAACCAATAGAAATACAAATACAAATAGAAAACCAATAGAAATACAAATAGAAATAGAAATACAAATAAAAAACAAATAGAAAACCAATAGAAATACAAATACAAATAGAAAACCAATAGAAATACAAATAGAAATACAAATACAAATAGAAAACAAATAGAAATACAAATAGAAATAGAAATACAAATAGAAAACCAATAGAAATACAAATAGAAATAGAAATACAAATACAAATAGAAAACAAATAGAAAACCAATAGATATAGAAATACAAATAGAAATCCAATAGAAATACCAATAGAAATAGAAATACAAATAGAAAACCAATAGATATAGAAATACAAATAGAAAACCAATAGAAATACCAATAGAAATAGAAATACAAATAGAAAACCAATAGATATAGAAATACAAATAGAAAACCAAGAGAAATACAAATAGACATAGAAATACAAATAGAAAACAAATAGAAAACAAATAGAAAACCAATAGAAATAGAAATACAAATAGAAAACCAATAGAAATACAAATAGAAAACAAATAGAAAACAAATAGAAAACCAATAGAAATACCAATAGAAATAGAAATACAAATAGAAAACCAATAAAAATACCAATAGAAATAGAAATACAAATAGAAAACAAATAGAAAACAAATAGAAAACCAATAGAAAATCAATAGATATAGAAATACAAATAGAAATAGAAATACAAATAGAAAACAAATAGAAAACCAATAGATATAGAAATACAAATAGAAAACCAATAGAAATACAAATACAAATAGAAAACCAATAGAAATACAAATAGAAATAGAAATACAAATAAAAAACAAATAGAAAACCAATAGAAATACAAATACAAATAGAAAACCAATAGAAATACAAATAGAAATACAAATACAAATAGAAAACAAATAGAAATACAAATAGAAATAGAAATACAAATAGAAAACCAATAGAAATACAAATAGAAATAGAAAATCAAATAGAAAACCAATAGAAATACCAATAGAAATAGAAATACAAATAGAAAACCAATAGAAATACAAATAGAAATAGAAATACAAATAGAACACAAATAGAAAACCAATAGAAATACAAATAGAAATAGAAATACAAATAAAAAACCAATAGAAATACAAATAGAAATACAAATACAAATAGAAAACAAATAGAAAACCAATAGATATAGAAATACAAATAGAAATCCAACAGAAATACAAATAGAAATAGAAATACAAATAGAAAACCAATAGATATAGAAATACAAATAGAAAACCAATAGAAATACCAATAGAAATAGAAATACAAATAGAAAACAAATAGAAAACAAATAGAAAACCAATAGAAATACCAATAGAAATAGAAATACAAATAGAAAACCAATAAAAATACCAATAGAAATAGAAATACAAATAGAAAACAAATAGAAAACAAATAGAAAACCAATAGAAAATCAATAGATATAGAAATACAAATAGAAAACCAAGAGAAATACAAATAGAAATAGAAATACAAATAGAAAACCAATAGAAATACCAATAGAAATAGAAATACAAATAGAAAACCAATAGATATAGAAATACAAATAGAAAACCAAGAGAAATACAAATAGAACTAGAAATACAAATAGAAAACAAATAGAAATACAAATAGAAATAGAAAAACAAATAGAAAACAAATAGAAAACAAATAGAAAACCAATAGAAATACCAATAGAAATAGAAATACAAATAGAAAACAAATAGAAAACCAATAGATATAGAAATACAAATAGAAAACCAAGAGAAATACAAATAGAAATAGAAAAACAAATAAAAAACCAATAGAAATACAAATAGAAATACAAATACAAATAGAAAACAAATAGAAAACCAATAGAAATACCAATAGAAATAGAAATACAAATAGAAAACCAATAGATATAGAAATACAAATAGAAAACCAAGAGAAATACAAATAGAACTAGAAATACAAATAGATATCCAATAGAAATACCAATAGAAATAGAAATACAAATAGAAAACCAATAGATATAGAAATACAAATAGAAAACCAATAGAAATACAAATAGAAATAGAAAAACAAATAGAAAACAAATAGAAATACAAATAGAAATAGAAAAACAAATAGAAAACAAATAGAAAACAAATAGAAAACCAATAGAAATACCAATAGAAATAGAAATACAAATAGAAAACCAATAGAAATACAAATAGAAATAGAAATACAAATAGAAAACAAATAGAAAACCAATAGAAATAGAAATACAAATAGAAAACCAATAGAAATACCAATAGAAATAGAAAATCAAATAGAAAACCGATAGAAATACCAATAGAAATATAAAATCAAATAGAAAACCGATTGAAATACCAATAGAAATAGAAAATCAAATAGAAAACCAATAGAAATACCAATAGAAATAGAAATACAAATAGAAAACAAATAGAAAGCCAATAGAAAACCAATAGAAATAGAAAATCAAATAGAAAACCAATAGAAATACGAATAGAAATAGAAATACAAATAGAAAACAAATAGAAAACAAATAGAAAACCAATAGAAATAGAAATACAAATAGAAAACCAATAGAAATACCAATAGAAATAGAAAATCAAATAGAAAACCGATAGAAATACCAATAGAAATATAAAATCAAATAGAAAACCGATTGAAATACCAATAGAAATAGAAAATCAAATAGAAAACCAATAGAAATACCAATAGAAATAGAAATACAAATAGAAAACAAATAGAAAACAAATAGAAAACCAATAGAAATACCAATAGAAATAGAAATACAAATAGAAAACCAATAGAAATAGAAATACAAATAGAAAACAAATAGAAAACAAATAGAAAACCAATAGAAAATCAATAGATATAGAAATACAAATAGAAAACCAAGAGAAATACAAATAGAAATAGAAATACAAATAGAAAACAAATAGAAAACCAATAGATATAGAAATACAAATAGAAAACCAAGAGAAATACAAATAGAACTAGAAATACAAATAGAAAACCAATAGAAATACCAATAGAAATAGAAAAACAAATAGAAAACAAATAGAAATACAAATAGAAATAGAAAAACAAATAGAAAACAAATAGAAAACCAATAGAAATACCAATAGAAATAGAAATACAAATAGAAAACCAATAGAATTACAAATAGAAATAGAAATACAAATAGAAAACAAATAGAAAACAAATAGAAATAGAAAACCAATAGAATTACGAATAGAAATAGAAATACAAATAGAAAACAAATAGAAAACAAATAGAAAACCAATAGAAATACCAATAGAAATAGAAATACAAATAGAAAACAAATAGAAAACCAATAGAAAATCAATAGATATAGAAATACAAATAGAAAACCAAGAGAAATACAAATAGAAAACCAATAGAAATACCAATAGAAATAGAAATACAAATAGAAAACAAATAGAAATACCAATAGAAATAGAAAACCAATAGAATTACAAATAGAAATAGAAAACCAATAGAAATACCAATAGAAAACCAATAGAAATAGAAAATCAAATTGAAAACCAATAGAAAAACAAATAGAAATAGAAATACAAATAGAAAACCAATAGAAATACCAATAGAAATAGAAATACAAATAGAAAACCAATAGAAACCCAATAGAAAACCAATAGAAATAGAAATACAAATAGAAAACCAATAGAAATACCAATAGAAATAGAAATACAAATAGAAAACAAATAGAAAACCAATAGAAAACCAATAGATATAGAAATACAAATAGAAAACCAATAGAAATACAAATAGAAATAAAAATACAAATAAAAAATCAAATAGAAAACCAATAGAAATACCAATAGAAATAGAAATACAAATAGAAAACCAATAGAAAACCAATAGAAAACCAATAGAAATAGAAATACAAATAGAAAACCAATAGAAATACCAATAGAAATAGAAATACAAATAGAAAACCAATAGAAATACAAATAGAAATAGAAAATCAAATAGAAAACCAATAGAAATACCAATAGAAATAGAAATACAAATAGAAAACCAATAGAAATACCAATAGAAATAGAAATACAAATAGAAAACAAATAGAAAACCAATAGAAAACCAATAGATATAGAAATACAAATAGAAAACCAATAGAAATACAAATAGAAATAAAAATACAAATAAAAAATCAAATAGAAAACCAATAGAAATACCAATAGAAATAGAAATACAAATAGAAAACCAATAGAAATAGAAAATCAAATAGAAAACCAATAGAAAAACAAATAGAAAACAAATAGAAAACCAATAGAAAACCAATAGAAATAGAAAATCAAATAGAAAACCAATAGAAAAACAAATAGAAATAGAAATACAAATAGAAAACCAATAGAAATACCAATAGAAATAGAAATACAAATAGAAAACCAATAGAAATACCAATAGAAATAGAAATACAAATAGAAAACCAATAGAAAACCAATAGAAAACCAATAGAAATAGAAATACAAATAGAAAACCAATAGAAATACCAATAGAAATAGAAATACAAATAGAAAACCAATAGAAATACAAATAGAAATAGAAAATCAAATAGAAAACCAATAGAAATACCAATAGAAATAGAAATACAAATAGAAAACCAATAGAAATACCAATAGAAATAGAAATACAAATAGAAAACAAATAGAAAACCAATAGAAAACCAATAGATATAGAAATACAAATAGAAAACCAATAGAAATACAAATAGAAATAAAAATACAAATAAAAAATCAAATAGAAAACCAATAGAAATACCAATAGAAATAGAAATACAAATAGAAAACCAATAGAAATACCAATAGAAATAGATAATCAAATAGAAAACCAAGAGAAATACGAATAGAAATAGAAATACAAATAGAAAACAAATAGAAAACCAATAGAAATAGAAAATCAAATAGAAAACCAAGAGAAATACGAATAGAAATATAAATATAAATAGAAAACAAATAGAAAACAAATAGAAAACAAATAGAAAACCAATGGAAATAGAAATACAAATAGAAAACCAATAGAAATACAAATAGAAATAGAAAATCAAATAGAAAACCAATAGAAATACGAATAGAAATAGAAATACAAATAGAAAACAAATAGAAAACCAATAGAAATACCAATAGAAATAGAAATACAAATAGAAAACCAATAGAAATACCAATAAAAATAGAAAATCAAATAGAAAACCAAGAGAAATACGAATAGAAAAAGAAATATAAATAGAAAACAAATAGAAAACAAATAGAAAACAAATAGAAAACCAATAGAAATAGAAATACAAATAGAAAACCAATAGAAATACAAATAGAAATAGAAAATCAAATAGAAAACCAATAGAAATACAAATAGAAAACAAATAGAAAACCAATAGAAATACAAATACAAATAGAAAACCAATAGAAATACAAATAGAAATAAAAAATCAAATAGAAAACCAATAGAAATACCAATAGAAATAGAAATACAAATAGAAAATCAATAGAAATACAAATAGAAATAGAAATACAAATAGAACACAAATATAAAACCAATAGAAATACAAATACAAATAGAAAACCAATAGAAAACCAATAGAAATACAAATACAAATAGAAAACCACTAGAAATACAAATAGAAATAGAAATACAAATAAAAAACAAATAGAAAACCAATAGAAATACAAATACAAATAGAAAACCAATAGAAATACCAATAGAAATAGAAATACAAATAGAAAACCAATAGAAATACCAATAGAAATAGAAATACCAATAGAAATAGAAATACAAATAGAAAATCAATAGAAATACAAATAGAAATAGAAATACAAATAGAACACAAATATAAAACCAATAGAAATACAAATACAAATAGAAAACCAATAGAAAACCAATAGAAATACAAATACAAATAGAAAACCAATAGAAATACAAATAGAAATAGAAATACAAATAAAAAACAAATAGAAAACCAATAGAAATACAAATACAAATAGAAAACCAATAGAAATACCAATAGAAATAAAAAATCAAATAGAAAACCAATAGAAATACCAATAGAAATAGAAATACAAATAGAAATAGAAATACAAATAGAACACAAATAGAAAACCAATAGAGAACCAATAGAAATAGAAATACAAATAGAAAACCAACAGAAAACCAATAGAAATAGAAATACAAATATAAAACCAATAGAAATACGAATAGAAATAGAAATACAAATAGAAAACCAATAGAAAACCAATACAAAACCAATAGAAATAAAAAATCAAATAGAAAACCGATAGAAATACCAATAGAAATAGAAATACAAATAGAAATAGAAATACAAATAGAACACAAATAGAAAACCAATAGAGAACCAATAGAAATAGAAATACAAATAGAAAACCAACAGAAAACCAATAGAAATAGAAATACAAATATAAAACCAATAGAAATACAAATAGAAATAGAAATACAAATAGAAAACCAATAGAAATACCAATAGAAATAGATATACAAATAGAAAACAAATAGAAAACCAACAGAAAACCAATAAAAATAAAAAATCAAATAGAAAACCAATAGAAATACCAATAGAAATTGAAATACAAATAGAAAACCAATAGAAATACCAATAGAAATAGAAATACAAATAGAAAACAAATAGAAAACAAATAGAAAACCAATAGAAATACCAATAGAAATAGAAAATCAAATAGAAAACCAATAGAAATACCAATAGAAATAGAACTACAAATAGAAAAATATAGAAATACAAATAGAAATAAAAAATCAAATAGAAAACCAATAGAAATACCAATAGAAATAGAAATACAAATAGAAAACAAATAGAAAACAAATAGAAAACCAATAGAAATAGAAATACAAATAGAAAACAAATAGAAAACCAATAGAAAACCAATAGATATAGAAATACAAATAGAAAAACAAGAGAAATACAAATAGAAATAGAAATACAAATAGAAAACCAATAGAAATATAAATAGAAATAGAAATACAAATAGAAAACAAATAGAAAACCAATAGAAAACCAATAGATATAGAAATACAAATAGAAAACCAAGAGAAATACAAATAGAAATAAAAAATCAAATAGAAAACCAATAGAAATACCAATAGAAATAGAAATACAAATAGAAAACAAATAGAAAACAAATAGAAAACCAATAGAAATACCAATAGAAATAGAAATACAAATAGAAAACCAATAGATATAGAAATACAAATAGAAAACCAAGAGAAATACAAATAGAACTAGAAATACAAATAGAAAACAAATAGAAATACAAATAGAAATAGAAAAACAAATAGAAAACAAATAGAAAACAAATAGAAAACCAATAGAAATACCAATAGAAATAGAAATACAAATAGAAAACCAATAGATATAGAAATACAAATAGAAAACCAAGAGAAATACAAATAGAAATAAAAAATCAAATAGAAAACCAATAGAAATACCAATAGAAATAGAAATACAAATAGAAAACCAATAGAAATACAAATAGAAAACCAATAGAAATACCAATATAAATAGAAATACAAATAGAAAACCAATAGATATAGAAATACAAATAGAAAACCAAGAGAAATACAAATAGAACTAGAAATACAAATAGAAAACAAATAGAAATACAAATAGAAATAGAAAAACAAATAGAAAACAAATAGAAAACAAATAGAAAACCAATAGAAATACCAATAGAAATAGAAATACAAATAGAAAACCAATAGAAATACAAATAGAAATAGAAATACAAATAGAAAACAAATAGAAAACCAATAGAAATAGAAATACAAAAAGAAAACCAATAGAAATACCAATAGAAATAGAAAATCAAATAGAAAACCGATAGAAATACCAATAGAAATATAAAATCAAATAGAAAACCGATTGAAATACCAATAGAAATAGAAAATCAAATAGAAAACCAATAGAAATACCAATAGAAATAGAAATACAAATAGAAAACAAATAGAAAGCCAATAGAAAACCAATAGAAATAGAAAATCAAATAGAAAACCAATAGAAATACGAATAGAAATAGAAATACAAATAGAAAACAAATAGAAAACAAATAGAAAACAAATAGAAAACCAATAGAAATAGAAATACAAATAGAAAACCAATAGAAATACCAATAGAAATAGAAAATCAAATAGAAAACCGATAGAAATACCAATAGAAATATAAAATCAAATAGAAAACCGATTGAAATACCAATAGAAATAGAAAATCAAATAGAAAACCAATAGAAATACCAATAGAAATAGAAATACAAATAGAAAACAAATAGAAAACAAATAGAAAACCAATAGAAATACCAATAGAAATAGAAATACAAATAGAAAACCAATAGAAATACCAATAGAAATAGAAATACAAATAGAAAACAAATAGAAAACAAATAGAAAACCAATAGAAAATCAATAGATATAGAAATACAAATAGAAAACCAAGAGAAATACAAATAGAAATAGAAATACAAATAGAAAACAAATAGAAAACCAATAGATATAGAAATACAAATAGAAAACCAAGAGAAATACAAATAGAACTAGAAATACAAATAGAAAACCAATAGAAATACCAATAGAAATAGAAAAACAAATAGAAAACAAATAGAAAACCAATAGAAATACCAATAGAAATAGAAATACAAATAGAAAACCAATAGAATTACAAATAGAAATAGAAATACAAATAGAAAACAAATAGAAAACAAATAGAAATAGAAAACCAATAGAATTACGAATAGAAATAGAAATACAAATAGAAAACAAATAGAAAACAAATAGAAAACCAATAGAAATACCAATAGAAATAGAAATACAAATAGAAAACAAATAGAAAACCAATAGAAAATCAATAGATATAGAAATACAAATAGAAAACCAAGAGAAATACAAATAGAAAACCAATAGAAATACCAATAGAAATAGAAATACAAATAGAAAACAAATAGAAATACCAATAGAAATAGAAAACCAATAGAATTACAAATAGAAATAGAAAACAAATAGAAAACCAATAGAAAACCAATAGAAATAGAAAATCAAATTGAAAACCAATAGAAAAACAAATAGAAATAGAAATACAAATAGAAAACCAATAGAAATACCAATAGAAATAGAAATACAAATAGAAAACCAATAGAAAACCAATAGAAAACCAATAGAAATAGAAATACAAATAGAAAACCAATAGAAATACCAATAGAAATAGAAATACAAATAGAAAACCAATAGAAATACAAATAGAAATAGAAAATCAAATAGAAAACCAATAGAAATACCAATAGAAATAGAAATACAAATAGAAAACCAATAGAAATACCAATAGAAATAGAAATACAAATAGAAAACAAATAGAAAACCAATAGAAAACCAATAGATATAGAAATACAAATAGAAAACCAATAGAAATACAAATAGAAATAAAAATACAAATAAAAAATCAAATAGAAAACCAATAGAAATACCAATAGAAATAGAAATACAAATAGAAAACCAATAGAAATAGAAAATCAAATAGAAAACCAATAGAAAAACAAATAGAAAACAAATAGAAAACCAATAGAAAACCAATAGAAATAGAAAATCAAATAGAAAACCAATAGAAAAACAAATAGACATAGAAATACAAATAGAAAACCAATAGAAATACAAATAGAAATAGAAATACAAATAGAAAACCAATAGAAAACCAATAGAAAACCAATAGAAATAGAAATACAAATAGAAAACCAATAGAAATACCAATAGAAATAGAAATACAAATAGAAAACCAATAGAAATACAAATAGAAATAGAAAATCAAATAGAAAACCAATAGAAATACCAATAGAAATAGAAATACAAATAGAAAACCAATAGAAATACCAATAGAAATAGAAATACAAATAGAAAACAAATAGAAAACCAATAGAAAACCAATAGATTTAGAAATACAAATAGAAAACCAATAGAAATACAAATAGAAATAAAAATACAAATAAAAAATCAAATAGAAAACCAATAGAAATACCAATAGAAATAGAAATACAAATAGAAAACCAATAGAAATACCAATAGAAATAGATAATCAAATAGAAAACCAAGAGAAATACGAATAGAAATAGAAATACAAATAGAAAACAAATAGAAAACCAATAGAAAACCAATAGAAATAGAAAATCAAATAGAAAACCAAGAGAAATACGAATAGAAAAAGAAATATAAATAGAAAACAAATAGAAAACAAATAGAAAACAAATAGAAAACCAATAGAAATAGAAATACAAATAGAAAACCAATAGAAATACAAATAGAAATAGAAAATCAAATAGAAAACCAATAGAAATACAAATAGAAAACAAATAGAAAACCAATAGAAATACAAATACAAATAGAAAACCAATAGAAATACAAATAGAAATAAAAAATCAAATAGAAAACCAATAGAAATACCAATAGAAATAGAAATACAAATAGAAAATCAATAGAAATACAAATAGAACACAAATAGAAAACCAATAGAAATACAAATACAAATAGAAAACCAATAGAAAACCAATAGAAATACAAATACAAATAGAAAACCAATAGAAATACAAATAGAAATAGAAATACAAATAGAAAACCAATAGAAATACAAATAGAAATAAAAAATCAAATAGAAAATCAAATAGAAAACCGATAGAAATACCAATAGAAATAGAAAATCAAATAGAAAACCAATAGAAATACAAATAGAAATAGAAATACAAATAGAAAATCAATAGAAATACAAATAGAACACAAATAGAAAACCAATAGAAATACAAATACAAATAAAAAACAAATAGAAAACCAATAGAAATACAAATACAAATAGAAAACCAATAGAAATACCAATAGAAATAGAAATACAAATAGAAAACCAATAGAAATACAAATAGAAATAAAAAATCAAATAGAAAATCAAATAGAAAACCGATAGAAATACCAATAGAAATAGAAAATCAAATAGAAAACCAATAGAAATACAAATAGAAATAGAAATACAAATAGAAAACCAATAGAAATACCAATAGAAATAGATATACAAATAGAAAACAAATAGAAAACCAACAGAAAACCAATAGAAATAAAAAATCAAATAGAAAACCAATAGAAATACCAATAGAAATTGAAATACAAATAGAAAACCAATAGAAATACCAATAGAAATAGAAATACAAATAGAAAACAAATAGAAAACAAATAGAAAACCAATAGAAATACCAATAGAAATAGAAAATCAAATAGAAAACCAATAGAAATACCAATAGAAATAGAACTACAAATAGAAAAATATAGAAATACAAATAGAAATAAAAAATCAAATAGAAAACCAATAGAAATACCAATAGAAATAGAAATACAAATAGAAAACAAATAGAAAACAAATAGAAAACCAATAGAAATAGAAATACAAATAGAAAACAAATAGAAAACCAATAGAAAACCAATAGATATAGAAATACAAATAGAAAAACAAGAGAAATACAAATAGAAATAGAAATACAAATAGAAAACCAATAGAAATACCAATAGAAATAGAAATACAAATAGAAAACAAATAGAAAACAAATAGAAAACCAATAGAAATAGAAATACAAATAGAAAACAAATAGAAAACCAATAGAAAACCAATAGATATAGAAATACAAATAGAAAAACAAGAGAAATACAAATAGAAATAGAAATACAAATAGAAAACCAATAGAAATATAAATAGAAATAAAAATACAAATAGAAAACCAATAGAAATACCAATAGAAATAGATAATCAAATAGAAAACCAAGAGAAATACGAATAGAAATACAAATACAAATAGAAAACAAATAGAAAACAAATAGAAAACCAAACAGAAATACAAATAGAAATAAAAAATCAAATAGAAAACCAATAGAAATACCAATAGAAATAGAAATACAAATAGAAAACAAATAAAAATGCAAATAGAAATAGAAAACAAATAGAAATACCGATAGAAATAGAAAATCAAATAGAAAACCAATAGAAATACCAATAGAAATAGAAATACAAATAGAAAACCAATAGAAATACCAATAGAAATAGATATACAAATAGAAAACCAATAGAAATACAAATAGAAATAGAAATACAAATAGAAATACCAATAGAAATAGAAAATCAAATAGAAAACCAATAGAAATAGAAATAGAAATAAAAATACAAATAGAAAACAAATAGAAAACCAATAGAAATACCAATAGAAGTAGAAATACAAATAGAAAACCAATAGAAATGCCAATAGAAATAGAAATACAAATAGAAAACCAATAGAAATACAAATAGAAAAAGAAAATCAAATAGAAAACCAATAGAAATACAAAATATAAAGGGATGAAACCTCATTAGGTGATCAGAACATCGATCTTTGGTGTTTTCAATGATGACAGCATTAACCTGTCACCTGTATCATAAAGTATGTATGACAGTTTTGACAGTACTGATTTCTATTTTAACCAACATATATTTACTTATACAACAATACTTGTAACACGAAAAATCGTATTCTAGAACTTTGTACCGACAGTAGTATACAAAATTATACTGATATTTCTAACCGTGTAACTACCCATATTCCAGAACTTTAACCAAAAATCAGTTTAGAATCCCATTTACAACACACATTTCAAATTTGATGATACCCGGTTAAGGAATAGCGAAGTTCCATCCTACTTCGCCATATTATAGAATTTCATCCAAAACTCATTTTGGAATCCCATTTCCAACACACATGTCTAATTTCATAATAATCGGTTGATAAATAGGCAAGTTCCATCATATAAATAATTTGTTATCTATTCACTACATCCTAATACAACCCCAACTCAACTCCAACTCAACTTCAAGTCAACCCGCAAATTGACCTCTAACTTAACCTTCAAATCAATTCCAAATTCAATGCCCAATTCAATAATCAAACCAGCATATATAAAAAAATAATAAATATTTATAAAAGCAGGTATTTTGGGTCAATTCGTATGGCAGGTACCCCATCCCCTTGACGTACAGTCTCCAAAAGCTTGGCGAAAAAAAATCCAAATCGGACAAGCCGTTTTCGAGATACCATGGGACATCCAGACATCCAGACAGACGGACGGATTTTTTTTTTTTCCATTTTCAGACTCAGGGACTTTCAAAACGTCGAGAAAAGTGGTTTTGTACCAACCACATTTTTCGTCATTTTTGACAGGATTTCAATACTTTGGTCTTTTTAGACCGAAGTAATATTTAACAATCACGTATAAATGTCCTGTTATTTTAGACTTCCAGAAGGCGGTTGGGCGTCTTTTGGAGGGGAGACCAAATTACAGTAGAATAATCTACCAGCACCGTAATCTTCAATTTTAAATTTTAAATCTTAAATTTTAAATTTTAAATTTTAAATTTTAAATTTTAAATTTTAAATTTTAAATTTTAAATTTTAAATTTTAAATTTTAAATTTTAAATTTTAAATTTTAAATTTTAAATTTTAAATTTTAAATTTTAAATTTTAAATTTTAAATTTTAAATTTTAAATTTTAAATTTTAAATTTTAAATTTTAAATTTTAAATTTTAAATTTTAAATTTTAAATTTTAAATTTTAAATTTTAAATTTTAAATTTTAAATTTTAAATTTTAAATTTTAAATTTTAAATTTTAAATTTTAAATTTTAAATTTTAAATTTTAAATTTTAAATTTTAAATTTTAAATTTTAAATTTTAAATTTTAAATTTTAAATTTTAAATTTTAAATTTTAAATTTTAAATTTTAAATTTTAAATTTTAAATTTTAAATTTTAAATTTTAAATTTTAAATTTTAAATTTTAAATTTTAAATTTTAAATTTTAAATTTTAAATTTTAAATTTTAAATTTTAAATTTTAAATTTTAAATTTTAAATTTTAAATTTTAAATTTTAAATTTTAAATTTTAAATTTTAAATTTTAAATTTTAAATTTTAAATTTTAAATTTTAAATTTTAAATTTTAAATTTTAAATTTTAAATTTTAAATTTTAAATTTTAAATTTTAAATTTTAAATTTTAAATTTTAAATTTTAAATTTTAAATTTTAAATTTTAAATTTTAAATTTTAAATTTTAAATTTTAAATTTTAAATTTTAAATTTTAAATTTTAAATTTTAAATTTTAAATTTTAAATTTTAAATTTTAAATATTAAATATTAAATATTAAATTTTAAATTTTAAATTTTAAATTTTAAATTTTAAATTTTAAATTTTAAATTTTAAATTTTAAATTTTAAATTTTAAATTTTAAATTTAATTTTTTTCATATTTGGGGATTTGTTTGGGGTTGTGTTAATAATTTAGGTGGAAGTTAGCTTCAGTTATTTTTAGTTAAGTTCGGTATACCCAAGTAGCGTTTGGAACTTTACTGATTTTAAGATTGAGTTGGACGTTTAGTAGGTAGCAGCAAAATAAAAAAAGTTCGGTTAACGAAATTTCAGATTAGGTACATTTTTTTGGATCGAATTAATTCGGTTTGCAATGGGTCAGTACATTCTAAATTACAAATTGAACTACGTAATCTGGTGGGACTCTAATTAGGTGGGACCTAATTCAATAAATATATATATAAATGGGAACTTTTGCCACCTGTATATTAAGCAGCATCAATAATATTTATTCATAATCAAATCGAAATTTATCGAAATATGAAATTTACTAATTAGAAATATTTTCATTGCAAAGGGGTTAGGAGTGAATAAAAGAAGCGAGAAAATTTAGATTTTCCATTGTACACATTTTTATCTTATAATTACTGTGAAACACGTTTTAATAATTATTCCTCAAAATTATTTTCGCGCAGCTGAATATACCTTTAATTACTTAACTACTTGTTTTGTAAAAATCAAGTCTATATTGTCAGAGACATCTTTCGCACACACACATATATTACACTCAGCCCACAGGTATCGTTCGTAAGGCGCGACCACCCATTTTTATCTATTCAATTTAACATAAATATTTATTAGAACGAGAACAAAATCTAAATAAGAATGGAAAATTAAATAAAAAATCATCAACAAAAATTTTCTTCTAACTGATTTTTCATTCGATTTTTCAATTTTCTTCCTCCTTTTTTTGATTTTATTATTATGATTATTAAAAGAAGTTGAAGAAAAATCCCAACAACTAAACTATACAACACACATATAACCAAACGAAAGTATTATAATCGCACTGAATGGAAATGGTATATAAAAGAATAAAAACAACCCATGAAAATTGTTTCTTGAAGATTTTTCCATGTTCATGTTGTTGTTAAGATTGAGTGTGAAAATTGTGTGATTTGAAAAAAAAAAAAACAACAACAAACCGATTTAAAATGATAAGCACGGTTGTTGTGTACTATAATATTGCTGTGTTGTGCTGTGTGTTCGAAATAAGCAAGAAGATTTAAATCTGAGGGGGATGAGACAAGAATAAAATAATAAAAAAGGGGTCGTCGAGTCGACAAGTGTACGTAATATAAATTGTATATCGAGATGGTTAAGGATGTTGTTTATTCGGTACCACTTTACTTTGTTTTTTTTTTTTTTGTTTGTTATGATTGGAAAAATATCAGAAAATAAGTAGTGAACTGTTGTTGAATGTTGAATGTTAATATTCTGGCATATTAAAGGTGGTGGTATAGGTTATACGGTGAGCGAAATTTGTTTTGTAGTGGCGATAGGTTAGCTTTTCACCGCATACATCTTAAATAAGGCGGTTTAAATACTCTCACGTTTTTTGTAGGATACGGGAATAAATCGATACATTTGGTGAAGAATTAATTCCAAAATTTTTGGTATATTTTTAAAATTAGAACTAAAGTGAATTTGTTCATGTTACAAAAGAGATTAGATTGCAATTTTTGCAACTTAATATATGCTTTGTGGAATGAACCCCATTCTATGCCAATCCCTTCAAAGATCAGATCGGACGTTAACTGATTGTGATATTAAAAGTTCACTAAGGAATATCGGGGTACCAATGAAATTAGTATATTATGGTGACATAATCCTAACCATTCTAATCTCCTAAAAATGACAACTTTTTTCTTAATTTTCACTATGCACAGTATTCCTAAATCCTAACGGTAAGGCCCCTCGCTTGTCAATAAACAATTTTTAAGACAAGGCCTCTCCCTTGTTAATAAAATATTTTTATGTCTAAGCACCCCCCTTGTAAATACAATTTTTTATGTCAAGGCACCCTACTTATCAATACAATTTTTTTATGTCAAGGCACCTCCCTTGTCAATAAATTTTTTTTATGTCAAGGCACCCCCTTTGTCAATACAATTTTTTTATGTCAAGGCACCCTCCTTGTCAATACAATTTTTTTATGTCAAGGCACCCCCCCTTGTCAATAAATTTTTTTATGTCAAGGCACTCCCCCTTGTCAATAAATTTTTTGTATGTCAAGGCACCCCTCTTGTAAATAACACAATTTTTTTGTCAAGGCACCCCCTTGTCAATAAAATATTTTTATGTCAAGGCACCCCCCTTGTCAATACAATTTTCTTATGTCAAGGCCACCCCCTTGGAAACACATTTTTTATGTCAAGATACCCCCTTGTCAATACATTTTGTTAGGTCAAGGCAACCCCCTTGTCAATAAATTATATTTATGTCAAGGCACCCCCGTTGTCAATACAATTTTCTTATGTCAAGGCCACCCCCTTGTCATTAACATATTTTTATGTCAAGGCACCCCCCTTGTAAAAACATTTTTTTTATGTCAAGGCACCCCTCTTGTCAATACAATTTTCTTATGCCAAGCCTACCCTCTTGTCAATAACATATTTTTATGTCAAGGCACCCGCCTTGTAAACACATTTTTTTTATGTCAATACAATTTTCTTATGTCAAGGCCACCCCCTTGTCAATAAATTATTTTTATGTCAAGGCACCCCCCTTGTCAATACATTTAGTTAGGTCAAGGCAACCCCTTATCAATAAATTATTTTTATGTCAAGGCACCCCCCTTGTCAATAACATATTTTTATGTCAAGGCGAAGGCATCCCCTTGTCAATACAATTTTCTTATGCCAAGGCTACCCCCTTGTCAATAAATTATTTTTATGTCAAGGCACCCCCCTTGTAAACACATTTTTTTATGTCAAGGCACCCCCCTTGTAAACACATTTTTTTATGTCAAGGTACCCCCCTTGTCAATACAATTTTCTTATGTCAAGGCCACCCCCTTGTCAATAAATTAGTTTTATGTCAAGGCACCCCTCTTGTCAATAAAATATTTTTATGTCAAGGCAACCCCCTTGTCAATAAAATATTTTTATGTCAAGGCACCCCTCTTGTAAACACATTTTTTTTATGTCATTTTTGGCTGGTATTCCCGGAGCCATTTAATTAACGGTTAGAAAAATCTGCTAACATTTGGGCGTATTTATTCATAGGCACAATATATTTGGGCAAATTTAAATATAAAAATATTTTGAAAAATTAAAAGCGATATCAGTATCGTCATCTAACACTTGACCGATAAACTGAACGTGGTATTTATGCTATGAATAGAATTTCAATGACTAATAAATTTCCATACACTCAGTTTGTGAATCGTAAATTACGATTTTTGATTAACAATTTGAAACTGAGTTGCAAAAAACTAGAAATAAATAAATTATTGGTTTAAATTCATGATGTAGTTTTAGAATTGATTAAAGCTTATTGGTTTTGTTTTCAAACCGAAACCGTCGATAAAAAATTTATACAAACAATATAGCTGATATGACTCGAAATCTCGAATTTAATTTATTTAGTCTAGATCTCTCGTCCACCTAAACACAATATCTCTAACTCATTTACCATTAGACGTACATTTTTTTTTATTGTGTTGTTTTGTTGACTTTTTTATTTGCTTTGCAGACTATACAAAAATACAAAACCTAAAATCAATCACCGAGTTTTTCACTACATACATACATATCATACATACAAATGGTACTTACTCACAACGGAAATTTTAAATTGATTTTTTTAACCATTTTCAATTTTGAAAAAAAAAAAAAAAAAAAAAAACTCAAATTGTTTAGAATTAAAATGATGACATCTCTGCTGGTATCTCTCTATCCAAAATTAGGAGAAAAAAAAAAAAGGATAAATTTATTTCGGTTGTAAAACATAACATCATCAGAAAACGGGGCCAATAACAAAAACAACAACGACATGTTTGGAACACAAAAGGGACCATTTTTATAGTTTTTGTTGTTCGTGTTATCAATTTTATCAATTCAATTATAAACATTTTTGGTTATGGTAGTTGTTTGCTTGGTCAGTTGATTGGTTTGTTACATGTTTTTGTGTTTATCTTATAGTGATGGGATAATTTATTTGTTTTAATATTTAAGAAATTTAATTATTTATTGATTTAGTTACATTGTAAGTTGTATTTTGTTCAAAATATGTAACACAAATATTATTATTTGCCTAAATCGTTAAAAATATTTTGTGGGAACCTTCACTAGGTTAAACGATAAGTTCTAGTTGCCTTTCAAGATCACTCTTTACCGCAATGTAGTCAATTTTTTACAGCGGCGATAAACGGTTTCAGAATCTTGAATTTTTTAAAGGACCGTTTTACATACAATTTTACTGGTTCAAATTAAGCCAGTATGGGAGGTTGTGAAGTGTTCGGTCATAATTTAGTGTTTTAAATGTTTTTATATAGATAAAACCGAGAAAACTGTCAAATATCAAAAGATTCCATTAATTCGATTTCTTTTTTTTGTTTTTGCTAATTGAAAGGAATTTTGGTAAAAAATAAGAAAATATCAATGAAAGACGATTCGAGTAATTGGTAGGAGGACCTGTAATTATTGTGCCAACGCGCGTTTGGATTGGTTGATTATCTCCATACATTTCACAGCCAATTCAATTTTTTTAAATCACCTTACTATAAAACAGCAAATTCGGTGTCAAAAAATCAGTGAAATTTAAATATTAACCGTACGATTCAAATTCATGTTCAAACAACAGTTACGAGTTCCGGAATGTTTAGGTATTGATACAGGGATAAGCCAACCCTATAATTCTACCACATTGAATGTAGGAGGCAAAAGTAAAGCAACAAAGATTGTTGTTCTGGGGCCAACAATCCTTTGAAAATTTCGATGTTCTTCAATTCTGGATTGTACTTTTTCTTCTCGCAAGCTCAAGTTCATGTATTTTAGCACAGTTTTCTTGTTTCCTAGAACTCGTTGCTTTTGAACATGATGGTTGGTGTAGTAGTGGCAGTACAACATTAACGATTTATTTATCATAATAAATTTTGTTTGTTTTGAATTCGCCCTTCATTCAATTGAAGGTATATACAGGTAATCGGATTTTCCTGTAAGAAGCATTAGAAGTGTAGCGGCTCACTCATTCGTCATTTGGCGTCACCACTACAATGTTTTCACGTCACTCAACGTTGTCAGCACTACACATCATACACTATACAATAAATAACTCTGGTGGATTGGGTTGATTTCTCCTTCACGCTCTGCGGGATTAATCGCAGCACGACACTTCATATAGTAGAGATTCTTATGAGTGAGAGTGTGTCTCTTCTCTAGCACTTTGGAACATATTCCTAGCTACAACTGGCTCTGTGTGCCAACTTATTAAGTCAGGTAATAAAATTTGCCGGCCTTGCAGTAAAACAATAGGGTATACGCTTTCACATGCTTGCGATTTGTGGGGCTCAAAAGAGTTGATATTTCTCCAGAAGTTAAGATAAAGAATAAATGCACATTGCATACATTGGTGTTCTTTTGTTTCTCATGGCGCTATCTCATCGCTCTTATAACGTATTAATTGTTGCCTCGGTGAGGTCATTAGCAACTTTATATCGAGGTCCGCAATACAATTAGTTGAAGTCGTTAGGCCTGTTATTGTTTGAATTCTGCCAATTTAGACTGGCCAATAACTTCGTTATGGTATCCTTACCGGTGTAAAGAATTTAAATAAAAGTGGAGGAATACATAAAAATGTGTAAATAACCACAACAATCAGGTATTTGGCGATATTTTCTTAAAGTGGACAGTTCAAGGTTTCCGAAACGATTTTTGCCATTAAGTAAATGTTGGTTGGGCATGTTTGACAAATTTCTGAAAAGTGTGAAAATAACTTAAAACGTTCTAAACAGATTATGGCCATTTTCCAAAATCTCAGAGGATTACCTGATGTGGGCCTACTTTTCCTTAAAGTGGATAAGTCAAGCTTTCCGAAACGATTTTTGTTATAAGGAGAAAAAAAATTGGGCATGTTCGACAAGTTCTTGAAAATTGTGAAAATAACTTTAAATATTCAAAATTGATACTTGGCTAAGGCCATTTCCCACAATCTCAGAGACGTTACCAGGTGTGGGGCTTTATTTCCATAAATTGAATAGGTCAAGCTTTCCGAAATGATTTCTTCATTATGGCCATTTTCTAAAATCTCAGGGATGTCACCTGGTGTCGGTCTACCTTCCCCTAAAGTTGATAGTTCAAGCTTTCCGAAACGTTTTTTTGGTAATACGATAAAAAGTGCCGGGCATGTTCAACACATTTTTTAAAATTGGGAAAATGACTTAAAATGATAAAAACTGATACTACACTATGGCCGGGGCCAGATGTATGCTAATATTTATCTTAATAACAAAAGAAAGCTTGACCTGTCCACTTTATGAAAATATCGCCCCATACCTGGTTGTGCTGGTTATTTACACTTATTTATATAGTCCTATACTTTTTCAGTAAAGCTCTTAGATTTTTGTTTTGTTTATTTTATTGATTTCAAAGCCACTTACAGGATACTGGTATAAAAAAAAATACTGCAGCGACGAATTTTAATAAACCTATGGCGTGCGCATTAAAATCAAACTCCAGCAGAGATGAAAGGCAGTATCCTAGACAAATCCAGACGCACGGTACTTAGAGAATTCAGATGATTGATCGCGACCTTAAGAGAAAATATTTTACCCTTTCTCACTCCAATTTGTTGCATTGTTCATGTATATCGTACTTATTCACGTTAAAAAATTAAAAGATACAAGATTAGCTAATCTGATTGTTAAAGCGTATGCCACTCGTAAGTTAATAACTCTCTGGAAGATTATTGTATAGAATAAGCCCTTTATAAAAAGGATTATTTTGTGGTCGGACTGTGTCAACAGTGTTGACATAATATGTAATTATTATTTATGCTTTGTCTGTTTCCATATGTGTAGACATTATTAATAGAAGTAAAATACACGTTTCACTTAGCCATACCTAGCTGTACTTTTTTAATGAATACAAGTAAAGTTTCCTAATATATCTACCGGAAAGCTAAATGACGAATAAATAGACTTCGTGCGTGTCAAAGGTGGTAACCATTTAAACGTCTTAATGATTTTATTTTGCAAGACCTTACTAGTATTAAGGTTGGCTGGGGCTGCAGTGGTCCACAAGAGACTCATATAACTGAATCTTGAATGAACGTATGCAAAATATATTAACCAGCGAGCTTTTTCATCCAAAACATTTTTAAGTCTGACGGTTTTGAATTATTAAGTAGTTTGTTTTAGAAAAATGTATGACATTTCCTTTACTGACAACCAGTTTTCAATAATTAAGATATCTTTAATCATTTGTTCAATTAATTGAAATAGATAATTTGATTTAAATATCAACTGCTGAAATAGTCAGCGTAAATTATTAGTTTTCCATTCAACATAAGGGTTCGTTGATAAAAAAATTGAATGCAATCGGGCCGAAAATAGAACATTGAGGAACACCTGAACGGACAACTAAGTTAAGGCTTTCAATACCAGTCACTAGCGTATATTGTACTCGATTTCTTAAATAAGAAGATAACAATTTAAGGGTGTTAGTAGTGGGATTTAGTATTTTAAATTTTTAAATCAGATCTAATACAAATCTATTCGCAAAACTGTTACAAAATATTTATCCTCAAGTCCTATCAAAATTTCATTAACGATAGCTGTCGCCGCTTATTGTGTACTGGATTTATTAATGAACCCAAACTGGATCTTAGAAAAGGAATTTAGTACATATATAGGTCGGTAGTAATTTGGGAACATTTTATTACCCGATTTATAAACCAGAAAAATCTTCCTAACCTTAAGACAATCTGGAAACTCTCCTTTTAATATAGCATCATTTATTAAGCTTACTTAGTTATGTGTTAAAATGCTAGCACAATGAATAACAAATCTTATTGAAATAGCGTCGTATCCTGTTGCAGCCGATTGTTATAGGCTATACATTATATTATATTTGATATTTTTATGTCATTGGTCAAGGGTAGATATAATGGAGGTAGATCTCATATAAGTGCTTCAAATATATAGATATAAGTATCCATACGTTATTTGAGATAACTATGTTTGCGTTATTAACAAAATGTTGATTTAATAGAACAGCTATTTACCGTCAAGCATTGCGATATAGTTACCACTTTTTAGAACAACCAGTCATACTCAACTCAATAGCAGCCAAAATAAAACGACTGATTCAGACGAAGCTATCCGTGGGATTCAAGCTCTTGGGGAAGTAGCAGCAGTCCGAGATCCCTGGATCAATTACATTCTCATGCACAAATTAGATGAGAAAACTAAGGCGCTCTGGGTAGAACGACTACCAGTTCCAAATGACTCAATCTAAATAATAAATTAAAAAGCCATGTTGTCTCTGGTGATTCGGATCATAAAATTGAGCTCGCTTCTGAAACTAAAACAGTTTTTACAATCCAATGTGCAATGTGTAAAGACAAAAACCACACTATATACCATTGCAACAAATTTCATATTTTAAGTGCAAAAGAACGAAAGGATTGAGTGGAGAATCTTTAATAATGCAACAAAAGCACAACACGCTGGTAAATGACACGACCAACTGACCGCAGTCATCAACATGAGAAGGTAAAGTGACCTTATTGGCAAAATGCAGCTTATCAGCAATAAATCCAACATCCATTATATATGTTATTGCCGGAGGTAAGACAATTATATGCAGAGCACTGTTAAATTCAGGTTCACAAGCCAGTTTCATAACTGAATCTTGTGTGCAACATCTGCAATTAAAAAAGCGAAGCGCTCGTATTTCCATTTGTGGTATAGGTCAAACTGGTTCTGGGACTTCAAAGGGTTTGGTGACAAAAACCATTAAACCAGAAGGTTTTCCTGAGTTTCCCTTTGGTAATGTCCAAAATTACAAGTCAGATTTCTTTACAAAATCTGTTAGCTAAGTTCCAGCCATGGTCGGGAATCAGGTTAGCTGATCCCCAATTTAATACGAAAGCCAACATAGACATTCTCATCAGAGCGGACAACTTTTTCAGGATCCTTCTAGATGGTCAAATAAAAACTACATTAGATGCGCCTATTCTCCAAAATACTATATTTGGTTGGATAGTTTCAGACAATCCAGTTGATCAAAAGATAGCGAGTTAGTTTCAATGCTAACCATCACCAACCAAGAAGATGAAACACATCGATAGAAGCCTGCACAAGTTTTGGGAACTGGAATCTGTTACAGAGGAGAAAACCAAATTATCACTAGAAGAAGAGTTTTACGAGCGTGACTTCCAACAGAATCTAACAAATGATCATCATGGCCGATTCGTGGTGAAACTGCCATTTTAGGCGAAGCACTTGCCTGCGCAATTCAAAGGCTCAGAGGAATGGAGCGTCATTTTGTTCAATACCCAAATCTTGCACAACTATTTCATCAATTGATGCGCGAATATGAAGAACTAAACCACATGATCGAGGTCCTCCTCCAAAACGAGCTGAAAAGGAATTTTACTTATCACACCATGGGATGCTGAAAAGCTCAAACAGTACAACGAAATTAAGAATGATATTCGATGGGTCCGCCAAGTCTAGCTCAGGAATCTCGTTGAATGAATGTTTAGCGGTTGGGCCTAACGGGGCTCATTCTATTTTATTTGCCATCATAAGAAGATGATGTCGAGAAGATGTATCAAAAAATAGTTTGGAGATCAAATCCTTCTAAACCGTTCGTAACTTCCAATTGAGGACGGTCACTTACGGTCTGGCATCTGCTTCATGTTGAGCTACTAGAACTATTAAACAAATATCAGATGAGCATCATCAAACTTCACTACATGCTGCTCACATGTCATATCCAGAGATATCTACGTTGATGATTTGATGACGGGAGCAGACGACGAAGTCACGGCATCGCTACTCAGAGAGAAAGTCACCAAAATACTAGCAAATTAGGGGTTTATTTTAAGAAAATGGAAGTCTAGTGATGCAAACATATTGCGTAGCATGCCTCATACACATTAGGAAGCTGATAACAAGGCAGTGCAAGATCTGGCTAAAATCAATCCACAGATTCGGACAAGGTGTACGGAATTGATTGGAATGCATTTGCAAACCCTTGAGGTGCCAATCTCGAATGGGGCGAGCCGCCTTCATCAGATAATTATTTGATTTGGGAGAGATTAGAGAAAGAACTAGCAGTTCAGGCATTGAAATTCATTGATTCTGCGACAAGAGTCAGCTGGCCTATGAAGCAGTGGTGTTTTTCAAGATAGTCAACACAGATAAGGTTTCTGTAAAATTTATAACAGCGAAAACAAGAGAGGCACCAGTAAAGCAGCAATCACTATTGAGACTAGAGCTACGTTCAGCCATATTGTTGATCGATCTAATAAGAACCATAGCTTTGGGTCTCAGCCGAAACTATGAAAAACTTTTGTTCGGCTGAAAATTCAGCGAATTTCGCCTTTCGGGGGCTTTCACCAAATGTACTCAAGTCTCACAAGTTGTGGTGGAATGAGCCAACCTGGTTAAATCAATCATAGGAATTCTGGCCATCTAAAATTCAATAACCACACCAGCTTTCGATTAGTATGACGAAATTATCAGCAAATATTCA
This sequence comes from Tipula helvola, assembly GCA_963556165.1. Taxonomy (NCBI): domain Eukaryota; kingdom Metazoa; phylum Arthropoda; class Insecta; order Diptera; family Tipulidae; genus Tipula; species Tipula helvola. The sequence goes on along the minus strand of OY744483.1, from coordinate 300,987,662 downwards.
TCATTCGACTGACGAATAAGGGTCCTGAGCCACATCGTCAAATTCGCCAGCAACATTGCGAAACCCAAACAATCGAGGTACAATTCCATCAACCTAAAAAAGGATGAGTCGCATCAAACCATCCGCATACTGTATCAACCAACACAATAGAACAAGCAAAGAAAATATTACGACGATGACATAAGGGCATTAAAAACGAATGGAAAAGTAAAAAAGGCAGCAGTCTCCAATCTTTAAATCCCTTCTCGGACGATTTTAGGCTATTGCGTGTGTATTTGGTGTGAAGACTATTTGGTGTTAATTAGCATAGGAAACGCTAAGGAAGTTTTAGTGATTAGCTTTACAGGGCTTACCCAAAAATTCATTAAGGAAGGCGTTTAAAGGAAAACCAAAAATCTATTTAGGCAACAATAATAATCTATTAAATTTCGAAAATGTCAAAATCATAGAGTTAGTTGTTACAGCCGTCATTTTTGAGGTACAGATCGTTCTATACTAAAAATGGTTCAATAAATTGGAAAATAATGACTCTGTCAGAGCTGGCATAGCCTATAGTTTGACGAATATTTTATTATTATGGGAATTTAAATTCTATTCTGATTTCTGTATTTTTCATAACATTTTAATGCCAGCGACGATATCGATTTGCCAGCTCAAGATGAAACTTTCTCTGGTGCAAAAATGGTGGTGCACTCAATTTTAAGAGTGGGAGTGGGGAAGGAGGTTATTGAACCCCACTTGAGGAGCGCCCCTCAAAACATTAACACAAAACATTTTTTATGAAACCTGGCATTAGAAAAACTTAATGCGAAATTTTTTCCTAAGATGTTACACTACTTTAGTAACATTTAAAAATGTTTAAAAAATTATTCGGAAAATGGATTAAAAAATTTGAAAATTAGACTTAAACAAAATTCGAAGAAGATCATATTCAAAATTTAACTAATCTCCATTGAAATAAAGTGTGAAATTTCAGAATTTAATGAAACATTTTAAAAACCCTAAATCGCCATTCCAAAATTTGAAATGAAACTTCAAAATTAAAATATTTTGACAAATTTTAAATTTTGACAAATTTTTAATCTCAATGGAATTTTAATTTAATTTTCAAGGTTGGTTTTAAATTTTGATTTGGATTTTTGTTATTTGGATTAATCTCGATTAGACAAACAAAAAATTAAATTTCTGAAAAATTATTTTAATTCGTTGAATACCTTGGAGGATGAAGGCTACCGCCATCAAACCCCCGCTTTGACGATTTACGAATATTAAAATTCAAATAATTATAGAAATTAGAACGTTTTTCAACAATTTGTGTTTTTTAATAATGATTCTCATACTAAAATAGAGAACTCTCAAAAGCTTAACATTGGATTGGAGCCTTTGCGCAAGGACGACAGGAGAACGTGATAAGTATTTCACAATATTTACGTTTCTCTTTCACATACTAAAACAAATAACTCCTCAAAGCCACTTAGCATTGATTTTAGCATCCTTGTACTAGAAATTATGTAGCATCCTTCTGTTATCAAATTGTAGTTGGTCATAAAAATCTAATACCATAAAATTGAGTTTTTCGAATTTTTTCTTTGTATGTTTTTTGTTGAGAATTCGAGGGTATCTATCTATTCTCTTTGAAAATAAGTTTGAATATTTCATAATTTAACGAAAATAATAAAAATCCTAAATAGTCCTTTCAAAATTCTCAAAATTTAAAACGAAACTTGAAAATTAAATAAAAGTTCCATAGTTGAGATCCAAATTTGCCAAAATTACAAGTTTGACAAAATTCACTAATAATTCAAATTATTTTAACTAAAAATGTTTTAAGAAAATTTAAAATTTGACGTACTCAAAATTCGAAAGATTTTAAAAAAGCATTGATTGAAGTAATCTCGTTCAAAATAAAGTTCGAATATTTTAGAAATTAACAAACAATTTTGAAAATCTAACAAAATTGGAGATGCATCTCACAATTTAAGAAAATTTGAAATTCAACATTTCAAAATTTATTGGCAAAATGGATTAAAAAATTTAAGAGAGAAGGTGAAGACTCGAAACTAAAACTCATTTACAAAATTTAACTAATCTTATTTGAAATAAAGCGAGAAAATTCAAACTTTTAAAATAAAGTGTGAAATTTCAAATCTGTCATTTTTTAACCAGACTCAAAAACACTTTCCACTCTTGAATTTTGTTTTCGCCCAATTTTAAAAAAAAATTTCAAAAATGTTTAATCTATTTCCCCAAAAAAATTTAAAATGTTTTATTCGAATTTTTTAGAGACTTTTGGCAAGTTTTGATTTTCAATTTTATCTCAAATTTTTAATTGATTTCGAAAAATTGTGAGCAAAACTTTAAAATTCCATTCAAAATTTGCCAAAACTAAAAATTTGGCAAAAGGTCGAAGTCAATGTAGTTTTGATTTTAGACATCGCGGCAATATTCTACATGGACCAGGTTAATTCAATAATTTTTCAAACTGTTAGATAACGGACCTGCAATATCATGGGGCGTGAAAATTTGTTGTCCCTTCCCATTTTATCTATTTTTGCCGTGGCTGAGCGTAGACACGCAGACAGTGAGCCAGTTTCTAGTTTTGCAGTACAGGAAAGTCGGATTTACACCATTCGTTGAGACATTTACCTTTTTACTGCGGTGCCAGTACTCTGTCATTTAATTTCATTGATTTTTTTTTGTTTGAGTAGACTTCTCCTTGATGAGACCCTCCTCACAAAATTAAATATCATTTTTTTGTAAGTTAACCCAACTTTTCTTGTTGTTTTCAAATCTCAACAATCATTTCAACATAACTTCTTAAATCTATCCCATCTAACAATAATCTATTCCATCATTTCATCTTAAATCACGTTTAACATTTATTACATTAATACTTTTGATTGTAATCATAAAAACAAACACATTCAATCAAAAGCATACCAAAAAAAAAAAAAAACACAAAATTTCTTATTTTCTAAAGTTTTTCTTCTTTTTCGCCTCTTATACATATAATAATACTGTTGTTGTTCAGCATCATATCGTACTTCGTAAATTTTGTTGCTTTCCACATGAAAAGCACGAGGCAAAAATACTAGAACACAAAAAAAAATTCAGAAAATTGTTATTCAAATCGAAAATTACTTAAGTTTTTTCAACATTCTTATCTACGCGACTATATAACAGCAACAACAATAAGACAAAAAAAAACACTTTTGCTTGATCAACCATAACGTGTATATATAGTAACATACAAAGTAGCTTACAATTTTCTTTAAAGCTTATTTTTTGCTCCACACTTACACACAGTGTTTTATAAAAAATAGAAAATTTTTTAAAGGGATGATATTATAGATTGGAAAATTTCTGATAATGGCTTTTACATAATTTTTATTTTTTTTGTGTAAAGCACAACGAAAAATGAAAATTTATGCATGAAGTAATTTCGGATATAAATCGAAATTGTTGTTGTTTAGATACACTTTAATTTTAATGAAATATAACAAGTGTCTATAAAGTTTTTTTTTTTGTGTACTAACAACTAATTTACCAGTTATGTATTTATTAAAAATACAAACAGTGAGATGGAGGTAAACAAAAAAATTAGGTTGTCTATACCCACCCACCCCCATAATATTAAGTTCAGATCTGCGATATAAATTTTGTTTTGTTTTTATAAATTGTTTAACGATTTTGCGTATTTTCTATACTTAAGAATTATATAGTTTAAAAGCGAAATGTCAAATTAAATGTGAGAGGCATGAAGAAAAATTTTATTTAACACGGGGGATAAGAAAGTGTGAAGATGGCAAATAAAAATCTTAAAAGAATTTATATCGTATAAGGAATTTTTCAATTTTATTCAGCGTTTTTGTTTTTTCATTGTTTTCTTCATCGTTCGACACTCTACCAGTAGTGATTCTTAATGTATGTACCACGGGCCTCAAGTATCCCAACAAAAAAAAAAATGTTTACTAGTTTACAAGCTCTCTTCTCTATCTTGTGACAGAGATCTGTGTAACTGAATCATGAGAGATTTATTTTTTATCACACAAGCATTGTTATTGCTTAAGAAACACTGCTCAACTGACTCTTTATTTGAGACTGACGGATTTTTTTTTTGTATAGAATTTTTCATTATATTCATTTAATTTTAAATTATTTTTTACTTGTGCTTTTATTATTGATATATAGCATCTTCAGTTATTCAATTTTCAACAGATATTTATATGTATGTACTTATATGGGGATCAAATTCAGGAGTATGTCGGAATCAAATCCGTTTAGCATTAATTTGATTTACAATGAAAGTGGATTGAAATACGAAAAAAATTTAATCAATCGCAATATTGCATATAGGGGAGTTAGATGAACGTGATTTTTACTTACCGACTTTCTTAAATACTCAGACACCAACAATAATTAAATAAAACCAAACAATAATTTTACAGATATAATCGTTAAAGTCTTGAAGGCATAATTTTGTTTGTGTTTAATTGGTAATAAAAATTTCCAAAAATCATAAATTTATTATTAAAGTAAATCTGATACAGAGAGAAATTTTATTTTATTTTTGGAATATTTAATAATTAATTATAAAATTTTAAAGTGAGAATTTCTAGATAATAAAATAATTGATTTATAATAAGATCAAGTTTTAATAGCATCGTTATGATGGCAAAAAATTGTTTTACGATTATAAAGTGAAATAAATTAAATTAATTAAAACTTCATTTAATTAATAACTTTGATATAAAATTAGTATTTTGGGTAATTAATTACTTCTCGTTTCGTAATTACAATTTAAAACCGAAGTGAGGTTCTTAGCAAATATACGAGTTGGAAGTTTTAACTAAATTTGTACTAAGTTTCTGTTTATAGTAAATGGATTAGTGACAAATCGAAATTAGCTTACATACATTCAGGCGTACTTATTTAACAATATAATTTGAGCAATTTAGATTAATCTAAAAATGATAAAAATGTAAAAAATCGCTTATAAAACCGATACCATACGACACGGTGTGCGGGAAGCCGAAAAAAGTTGGTCTAAAATGCCGAAAAAAACTAGCATCATATATAAATACAGCATGCTCTACAGTGTCATAATCCATTAAACAAAAAATCATACCTGATCATTTAACAAAGAAATCGCGAAAACAACGCGTTTTTTTTTAATTTTAATTGAAAATATCACTTCGGCGGCCAATTTAAAAAGGAAAAAATTAAAGATGATACAACTTTAATACTTTTTTCTTAATCTGTACTCTTTTATCTACAAAATGAACCCTATATCAATATTTTGCGATAACTAGTTTTTGTTTTACAACCAAAACTACACTAACATGCAATGCTGAAAATCAAAATACTCCGCCTAGTTTGCTTCAAACAATACTAACTCAAGGTCACTGGGTACGGAAAGGTGACAAAAATTTGCCTAAAAATTTTTGAGTTGGTAACGTGGAGGAGAACTGCCTTCCAAACGATTTTGAGAGATTTCGAATTGAGAAGTTAAGGAATACTAAACCAAGTTATCGCTCTTGTACGCAACTGGAACTATATTTTTCTATTAGGACATTTAGCTTTACATATTCTGGCCCAATTTCAGCTTCCTATCTTGGATATTTGATATTCAAAAAGATATAAAATCGCTTATAAAACCGATACCATACGAATTGAGAAGTTAAGGAATACTAAACCAAGTTATCGATCTTGTACGCACCTGGAACTATATTTTTCTGTTAGGCCATTTAATTTTACATATTCTGGCCCAATTTCAGCTTCCTATCTTGGATATTTGATATTCAGAAAGATAAAAAATCGCTTATAAAACCGATACCATACGAATTGAGAAGTTAAGGAATACTAACCAAGTTATCGCTCTTGTACGCACCTGGAACTATATTTTTCTGTTAGGTCATTTAGTTTTACATATTCTGGCCCAATTTCAGCTTCCTATCTTGGATATTTGATATTCAGAAAGATAAAAAATCGCTTATAAAACCGATACCATACGAATTGAGAAGTTAAGGAATACTAAACCAAGTTATCGCTCTTGTACGCACCTGGAACTATATTTTTCTGTTAGGTCATTTAGTTTTACATATTCTGGTCCAATTTCAGCTTCCTATCTTGGATATTTGATATTCAGAAAGATAAAAAATCGCTTATAAAACCGATACCATACGAATTGAGAAGTTAAGGAATACTAAACCAAGTTATCGCTCTTGTACGCACCTGGAACTATATTTTTCTGTTAGGCCATTTAATTTTACATATTCTGGCCCAATTTCAGCTTCCTATCTTGGATATTTGATATTCAGAAAGATAAAAAATCGCTTATAAAACCGATACCATACGAATTGAGAAGTTAAGGAATACTAAACCAAGTTATCGCTCTTGTACGCACCTGGAACTATATTTCTCTATTAGGCCATTTAGTTTTACATATTCTGGCCCAGTTTCAGCTTTTTATACTTATATTGTTCCAAAATAATGTTACGGTAACAGGACAGTACTTCGCGCACATATCTTCGCTCACATTTCCTCGCGCACATTTCCTCGCGCACATTTCCTCGCAAACATTTCCTCGCGGGAAAATTTCCTTGCCTGATATAAGGGAGCGTTTCCAGAAGTTATAATTTTTAAATTTCCATTTTACAGAATTTATAGCTACTTTAATTCTCCATTTTCCAGAATTTATAATTTTTGTTTATTTTCGTTTTAAAATTATAATCTCCCTTTTCCAGAATTTATAGGAACTTTAAATCCCCATTTCCAGAATTTATAATTTTTGTTTATTTTCGTTTCAAAATTAAAATCTCCCTTTTCCAGAATTTATAGCAACTTTAAATCCCCATTTTCCAGAATTTATAATTTTTGTTTATTTTCGTTTTAAAATTATAATCTCCCTTTTCCAGAACTTATAGCAACTTTAAATCCCCATTTCCAGAATTTATAATTTTTGTTTATTTTCGTTTTAAAATTATAATCTCCCTTTTCCAGAACTTATAGCAACTTTAAATCCCCATTTCCAGAATTAATAATTTTTGTTTATTTTCGTTTCAAAATTAAAATCTCCCTTTTCTAGAATTTATAGCAACTTTAAATCCCCATTTCCAGAATTTATAATTTTTGTTTATTTTCGTTTCAAAATTAAAATCTCCCTTTTCCAGAACTTATAGCAACTTCAAATCCCCATTTCCAGAATTTATAATTTTTGTTTATTTTCGTTTCAAAATTAAAATCTCCCTTTTCTAGAATTTATAGCAACTTTAAATCCCCATTTTCCAGAATTTATAATTTTTAATAATTTTCGTTTTAAAATTATAATCTCCCTTTTCCAGAATTTATAGCAACTTTAAATCCCCATTTTCCAGAATTTATAATTTTTGTTTATTTTCGTTTTAAAATTATAATCTCCCTTTTCCAGAACTTATAGCAACTTTAAATCCCCATTTCCAGAATTTATAATTTTTGTTTATTTTCGTTTCAAAATTAAAATCTCCCTTTTCCAGAATTTATAGCAACTTTAAATCCCCATTTCCAGAATTTATAAGTTTTGTTTATTTTCGTTTCAAAATTAAAATCTCCCTTTTCCAGAACTTATAGCAACTTCAAATCCCCATTTCCAGAATTTATAATTTTTGTTTATTTTCGTTTCAAAATTAAAATCTCCCTTTTCCAGAATTTATAGCAATTTAAAATCCCCATTTCCCGAATTTATAATTTTTGTTTATTTTCGTTTTAAAATTAAAATCTCCGTTTTCCAGAATTTATAGCAACTTTAAATCCCCATTTCCAGAATTTATAATTTTTGTTTATTTTCGTTTCAAAATTATAATCTCCCTTTTCCAGAACTTATAGCAACTTCAAATCCCCATTTCCAGAATTTATAATTTTTGTTTATTTTCGTTTCAAAATTAAAATCTCCCTTTTCCAGAATTTATAGCAATTTAAAATCCCCATTTCCAGAATTTATAATTTTTGTTTATTTTCGTTTCAAAATTAAAATCTCCCTTTTCCAGAATTTATAGCAATTTAAAATCCCCATTTCCCGAATTTATAATTTTTGTTTATTTTCGTTTCAAAATTATAATCTCCCTTTTCCAGAACTTATAGCAACTTCAAATCCCCATTTCCAGAATTTATAATTTTTGTTTATTTTCGTTTCAAAATTAAAATCTCCATTTTCCAGAATTTATAGCAACTTTAAATCCCCATTTCCAGAATTTATAATTTTTGTTTATTTTCGTTTCAAAATTATAATCTCCCTTTTCCAGAACTTATAGCAACTTCAAATCCCCATTTCCAGAATTTATAATTTTTGTTTATTTTCGTTTCAAAATTAAAATCTCCCTTTTCCAGAATTTATAGCAATTTAAAATCCCCATTTCCCGAATTTATAATTTTTGTTTATTTTCGTTTCAAAATTAAAATCTCCCTTTTCCAGAATTTATAGCAATTTAAAATCCCCATTTCCCGAATTTATAATTTTTGTTTATTTTCGTTTTAAAATTATAATCTCCCTTTTCCAGAACTTATAGCAACTTCAAATCCCCATTTCCAGAATTTATAATTTTTGTTTATTTTCGTTTCAAAATTAAAATCTCCCTTTTCCAGAATTTATAGCAACTTTAAATCACCATTTCCAGAATTTATAATTTTTGTTTATTTTCGTTTCAAAATTATAATCTCCCTTTTCCAGAACTTATAGCAACTTCAAATCCCCATTTCCAGAATTTATAATTTTTGTTTATTTTCGTTTCAAAATTAAAATCTCCCTTTTCCAGAATTTATAGCAATTTAAAATCCCCATTTCCAGAATTTATAATTTTTGTTTATTTTCGTTTTAAAATTAAAATCTCCGTTTTCCAGAATTTATAGCAACTTTAAATCCCCATTTCCAGAATTTATAATTTTTGTTTATTTTCGTTTCAAAATTAAAATCTCCCTTTTCCAGAATTTATAGCAACTTTAAATCCCCATTTTCCAGAATTTATAATTTTTGTTTATTTTCGTTTTAAAATTATAATCTCCCTTTTCCAGAACTTATAGCAACTTTAAATCCCCATTTCCAGAATTTATAATTTTTGTTTATTTTCGTTTTAAAATTATAATCTCCCTTTTCCAGAACTTATAGCAACTTTAAATCCCCATTTCCAGAATTTATAATTTTTGTTTATTTTCGTTTTAAAATTATAATCTCCCTTTTCCAGAACTTATAGCAACTTTAAATCCCCATTTCCAGAATTTATAATTTTTGTTTATTTTCGTTTTAAAATTATAATCTCCCTTTTCCAGAACTTATAGCAACTTTAAATCCCCATTTCCAGAATTTATAATTTTTGTTTATTTTCGTTTTAAAATTATAATCTCCCTTTTCCAGAACTTATAGCAACTTTAAATCCCCATTTCCAGAATTAATAATTTTTGTTTATTTTCGTTTCAAAATTAAAATCTCCCTTTTCTAGAATTTATAGCAACTTTAAATCCCCATTTCCAGAATTTATAATTTTTGTTTATTTTCGTTTCAAAATTAAAATCTCCCTTTTCCAGAACTTATAGCAACTTCAAATCCCCATTTCCAGAATTTATAATTTTTGTTTATTTTCGTTTCAAAATTAAAATCTCCCTTTTCCAGAATTTATAGCAACTTTAAATCCCCATTTTCCAGAATTTATAATTTTTATTAATTTTCGTTTTAAAATTATAATCTCCCTTTTCCAGAATTTATAGCAACTTTAAATCCCCATTTTCCAGAATTTATAATTTTTGTTTATTTTCGTTTTAAAATTATAATCTCCCTTTTCCAGAACTTATAGCAACTTTAAATCCCCATTTCCAGAATTTATAATTTTTGTTTATTTTCGTTTCAAAATTAAAATCTCCCTTTTCCAGAATTTATAGCAACTTTAAATCCCCATTTCCAGAATTTATAAGTTTTGTTTATTTTCGTTTCAAAATTATAATCTCCCTTTTCCAGAACTTATAGCAACTTCAAATCCCCATTTCCAGAATTTATAATTTTTGTTTATTTTCGTTTCAAAATTAAAATCTCCCTTTTCCAGAATTTATAGCAATTTAAAATCCCCATTTCCCGAATTTATAATTTTTGTTTCTTTTCGTTTTAAAATTAAAATCTCCGTTTTCCAGAATTTATAGCAACTTTAAATCCCCATTTCCAGAATTTATAATTTTTGTTTATTTTCGTTTCAAAATTATAATCTCCCTTTTCCAGAACTTATAGCAACTTCAAATCCCCATTTCCAGAATTTATAATTTTTGTTTATTTTCGTTTCAAAATTAAAATCTCCCTTTTCCAGAATTTATAGCAATTTAAAATCCCCATTTCCCGAATTTATAATTTTTGTTTATTTTCGTTTCAAAATTAAAATCTCCCTTTTCCAGAATTTATAGCAATTTAAAATCCCCATTTCCCGAATTTATAATTTTTGTTTATTTTCGTTTCAAAATTATAATCTCCCTTTTCCAGAACTTATAGCAACTTCAAATCCCCATTTCCAGAATTTATAATTTTTGTTTATTTTCGTTTCAAAATTAAAATCTCCCTTTTCCAGAATTTATAGCAACTTTAAATCCCCATTTCCAGAATTTATAATTTTTGTTTATTTTCGTTTCAAAATTATAATCTCCCTTTTCCAGAACTTATAGCAACTTCAAATCCCCATTTCCAGAATTTATAATTTTTGTTTATTTTCGTTTCAAAATTAAAATCTCCCTTTTCCAGAATTTATAGCAATTTAAAATCCCCATTTCCCGAATTTATAATTTTTGTTTATTTTCGTTTCAAAATTAAAATCTCCCTTTTCCAGAATTTATAGCAATTTAAAATCCCCATTTCCCGAATTTATAATTTTTGTTTATTTTCGTTTTAAAATTATAATCTCCCTTTTCCAGAACTTATAGCAACTTCAAATCCCCATTTCCAGAATTTATAATTTTTGTTTATTTTCGTTTCAAAATTAAAATCTCCCTTTTCCAGAATTTATAGCAACTTTAAATCACCATTTCCAGAATTTATAATTTTTGTTTATTTTCGTTTCAAAATTATAATCTCCCTTTTCCAGAACTTATAGCAACTTCAAATCCCCATTTCCAGAATTTATAATTTTTGTTTATTTTCGTTTCAAAATTAAAATCTCCCTTTTCCAGAATTTATAGCAATTTAAAATCCCCATTTCCAGAATTTATAATTTTTGTTTATTTTCGTTTTAAAATTAAAATCTCCGTTTTCCAGAATTTATAGCAACTTTAAATCCCCATTTCCAGAATTTATAATTTTTGTTTATTTTCGTTTCAAAATTATAATCTCCCTTTTCCAGAACTTATAGCAACTTCAAATCCCCATTTCCCGAATTTATAATTTTTGTTTATTTTCGTTTTAAAATTATAATCTCCCTTTTCCAGAATTTATAGCAACTTTAAATCCCCATTTCCAGAATTTATAATTTTTGTTTATTTTCGTTTTAAAATTAAAATCTCCCTTTTCCAGAATTTATAGCAACTTTAAATCCCCATTTTCCAGAATTTATAATTTTTGTTTATTTTCGTTTTAAAATTATAATCTCCCTTTTCCAGAACTTATAGCAACTTCAAATCCCCATTTCCAGAATTTATAATTTTTGTTTATTTTCGTTTCAAAATTAAAATCTCCCTTTTCTAGAATTTATAGCAACTTTAAATCCCCATTTTCAGAATTTATAATTTTTGTTTATTTTCGTTTCAAAATTAAAATCTCCCTTTTCTAGAATTTATAGCAACTTTAAATCCCCATTTCCAGAATTTATAATTTTTGTTTATTTTCGTTTCAAAATTAAAATCTCCCTTTTCTAGAATTTATAGCAACTTTAAATCCCCATTTTCAGAATTTATAATTTTTGTTTATTTTCGTTTCAAAATTAAAATCTCCCTTTTCTAGAATTTATAGCAACTTTAAATCCCCATTTCCAGAATTTATAATTTTTGTTTATTTTCGTTTTAAAATTAAAATCTCCCTTTTCTAGAATTTATAGCAACTATAAATCCCCATTTTCAGAATTTATAATTTTTGTTTATTTTCGTTTTAAAATTATAATCTCCCTTTTCCAGAACTTATAGCAACTTTAAATCCCCATTTCCAGAATTTATAATTTTTGTTTATTTTCGTTTTAAAATTATAATCTCCCTTTTCCAGAACTTATAGCAACTTCAAATCCCCATTTCCAGAATTTATAATTTTTGTTTATTTTCGTTTTAAAATTAAAATCTCCCTTTTCCAGAATTTATAGCAACTTTAAATCCCCATTTTCCAGAATTTATAATTTTTATTAATTTTCGTTTTAAAATTATAATCTCCCTTTTCCAGAATTTATAGCAACTTTAAATCCCCATTTTCCAGAATTTATAATTTTTGTTAATTTTCGTTTTAAAATTATAATCTCCCTTTTCCAGAACTTATAGCAACTTCAAATCCCCATTTCAAGAATTTATAATTTTTGTTTATTTTCGTTTCAAAATTAAAATCTCCCTTTTCTAGAATTTATAGCAACTTTAAATCCCCATTTCCAGAATTTATAATTTTTGTTTATTTTCGTTTCAAAATTATAATCTCCCTTTTCCAGAATTTATAGCAACTTTAAATCCCCATTTCCAGAATTTATAATTTTTGTTTATTTTCGTTTTAAAATTAAAATCTCCCTTTTCCAGAATTTATAGCAACTTTAAATCCCCATTTTCCAGAATTTATAATTTTTGTTAATTTTCGTTTTAATAATCTCTCTTTTCCAGATTTAAATATATGATTCATATATTTAAGTCGCCTAAATGTTTTCAATTTACCAATACAGTAAATTTTTTTTTAATTCTAGCCGCCATTTTTTTTATTTAGGAGAAATTTAGGACAAACTTCACATGCATGCAAATATCCAAAAATATAGTAGTGTGAGTAGAATAAATAGTAAACATTTTGTATAGTTGAACAAACGATGGAAGTGACTGAATTTGTTCAACAAAAATCAAAAGTGCCAAAGTCAAATGATTTTTATCGAACGTCGGTAGTATGCACTTGATGTAAAAATTATCAAATGGCCGGCCCAATGCAACATTTGATGCAAATATAGCTGGTTATTTATATGGCCGACCCCAGGGTTCGGCCATTTGATAATTTGTTCATCAAGTGCATTCCACCGACGTTCGATAAAAATCATTTGACTTTGGAAATTGTTTCGTCAGCGGAAGATCGTACAACATTTCATGCAAATACTGCTGGTTATTTGTATAGCCGACTAAAGGGACCCACCATTTGAAACACCACCAAATAAAAAATAAAAAATTCTGAACCCGAGGACTGACATGTCAATTGTTATGTATTTTGGTGCGCTGAACACGAATCCAGTGTCCGTTTTGCTCCACCATCCACCAGTTTTCGACCAAACCTCAATTTTGAGGACTTTGATACCAAAGTCTATTTTGTGTACCATTAACTCCAGATATATCATTTCCGGAATATTTTTAACCGCCAAATTTACTTGTGACACTTCAGTAACCCAAAAAAAGCCCAACTTTAGGTCAAAACGGCCAAAAAAATTCCAAAGTAATGTACCTTTCTATTTTGGTTACTATAATGGCTTTTGACTAAACCATTGTTAAAAAGGCAGACAAAGAAACTCATACTATAACCGAGACGCAAACTCACACTTGAACTATTACAAGCAAACTGAAATTCAGAGAGTATTAGTTACAAATAGAAGACAAATAAGACAAATTCGCAGCTTATTTGACTGAAACAAAGTTACTGGAAATAGGAAAATGAAAGTTAACTAAGAAAGTTTAGCTGAAACGAGTTCCCCTGACCTTGCTGCAGTTTCAGTTTGTCTGCTCGAGCTTGAGTTACTCTTGTCCTATGAATGACCTATGAAGTAAATTTCTACGTTTCTTCTCAGAGTTGTTTCTTCATATAATATTTGGAGTCCACAAATTTTCCTCAAAGGATCTCTCTACCTAAACATTCATATGGTATATATTTTTAGTCGAGTCAGATATAATCTTCCAACATTTAGCTATTTCAAATTTACCACAAATGTAACAAAACACATTCGGGCCCATATCACATTGATGTCTTCTTGTAGCCATATACTCCTGAAACGCGAAGTTGCCTACCCTTGAGGAGCTTTGGTTCCCTAACCAGCCACTGATACTGGAGTATCCATCCTATACATCGTAACATTTTTATGTGTGGTTGCCATGCCAGCATGAAAGCCGTAACCCAAGGACTTAGCCGGATATTGGGACAACTTCGTTCCCCACCGTCACCACGTGAAGGTGCGCTGGGTGCAGCCACACGTTAATTTGCTGTTGACACGTCTTTTTAAATTTTTGGGATAATGAAGAGTCAGAAGTAAATTTGAACTACGAAATCTGGAGTAAACGATACCAAAAATTGACTTTGGTATTTTTTTGGGCAATTCTGACACTGTGTTAAGCTGGTGGGTGACGGAGCAAAACGGACATCAGATTCGTGTTCAGTGCATCAAAAATCAAAATTAATATAAAATTAATAATAATCAATTATTCTCCAATTCAATGCTAGCTCTGTCTGTGAGATGCACTTTATTATTCACAATAGTTCTAAAAAGATCCCAATTCCCTTTCTTAAAATTGAGGAAGTTTTGGGATTTGATTGTATACTTATAGCAATATCGGTTTTTATATTAGTATACAGGGAGGTGGTCAGAAGATAAATTCTGAGTGGTTTTTAAATTACTAACTGTGTGTTGCTTATTGGTGATCAAAAGATCTAAATGGACGTAGAAGAAAATAGAACAGAGAAACGGTTTGTTGTTAGTTCGCCATATAATAATTTTTCTACTCGATTCGAACGGAGACAACCCCGGTATCGATTTCTGGCATTCACATCACCGTAAATATAGTACGGACAGTTGTAATTGGTTAGTTTTCGTATGGTGCTTTTGAAATTGTTTAACATGAATGCTACAATTTTAGTTCCTGGAAAATATACTGCTGATATAATAATGTCTTCAATTGTATTTGCAATTCTCACGGTTAGGGCTTCAATAACTCTTGTGTCTGGTACATTTAAAATATTATGTCTGATTTCTTTACGAATAATCATCGCAACACAACGCGTCACCACCTTCTTTGTCGTTACGATATTATATAACTGAACAGAAGCTCAGGAACTGATTGACGTCTACGATCTTCGTTGGGTGGTTTTCCCCAGCTAGCTGGTGGACTTTTCATTTGATTGAGTTCAGGGAATCTATCCAGATTGTAATTAAAACTATGCTGCGATTGAATTCTACAGGGTGTTTCGTTATAATTTCTAGTTTGAATACTTTTCTGTATATTAATAAATTCTTTGCGTTTAATACACTTTGAAAATTTAGAGAAATGATTTTCTCCACAGTTGGCACATTTGAAACGCTTGATTTTTTCTTCAGAACTTTCAATTTTATTAATTTCACAATCACTTGTTGAATGAGGTTGACTGCAAAGCATACATTTGGATACCATATGACAGTTGTCACTACCATGACTAAACATCTGGCATTTTCGATATTGTGTGGGTCCGCTGTATTTTGGTGTGTTGTAATCCCATTAGCAAATCACGGCTGAGTTAAATTTCTTTTGAAAGATATAAGATAAACCGCGAGATCGTTATATCGCGGTTGTTTAATATTTGAAGTTTTAATATCCAAAGGAGTACTTATATTAAGATGTTGAAATTCTTCCATAAGTTCGCTCTTAGTGAATGAAGGTAATCCACTTAGTACTATTTTAAATGGGCAGACATCTTTGTTCTGAAATATGTCGAATTCATGTTTCTTTTCAAGAAGCAATTTTGAACAATTTATCATATTCAGCTTTGCTATTTAAAAATAATTTTATTCCAGTTGACATTAATTTGGTCCTGAAATTATCCTGTTTTAGGTGTAATGATTTTATCACAATAGGTTGTATAATATCTGGTTTTGAGGCAGCCTAAACGTTTATTTTAATTGCTTAACGATCGAGATTATCTTCGTAATAATTTTCAAGTTCGCTTAGAAACTTTTCTCACCAATCTTTCGCTTTAAACGTTGGATTTTGTTTTCTGAGTATTTACTGTCAGAGCGATAAGTTTGGCCATGTTTTAAAAATATAGTGTGTGGCGGACACGCGCTAGAGAATTAAAATTATTAACGGTAGTGTAGAGTCTCGGAATTAGATGTATCATTTCAGAATCTCCTTCCATCGCAAATTTTGAATTTCATCATAATCGGTTAAGGAATAGCCAAGTTCCATTCATCCAAAAATCATTTTAGTATCCTAATTCCAACGCACATGTCGAGTTTCATTATAATCGGTTGAGAAATAGCAAGTTCCATCTTCCATCGTACTTGGCCATATTCCAGAACTTTATACAAAAATTATTTTAGAATCCCATTTTTATCGCGGATGTCAAATTTGAGTAAAATCCATTGTAAAATAGATAAGTTTTATCCTAATTAGCCATACATATAATTTGCTAAAGGTTCAACTTGAAGTGTAAAATCTGTGTATGTGTACGATATTTAAACAAATCCACACGCCTTAACTGATTTGAACCAAATATTGTTTTTGGAGGTTGATCTGAAGATTGATTTCAATTAGGGATTGATTTCGGAGTTGAAATAATTGTGAAGCCCAAAGCTCTGATCAGCTCATGAGGTTTCAGCCCTTTATATTTTTAATTTAAGTTCTTAATTAATTTGTTTAATTTTCTTATTTATCGTACTGTAACAATTCCTATTTTAATTATAATTTCTTATTTACTCCACTGTACATCGTTTCATGTTTAATTTTGAATTTACCGTATGCAAAAAAATTAAAAAATAAAAACCGGATTTTATTAGCTTGGTCGGATTTTATTAGTCCAAAAATTAGTTGTAGTCGATGATTCAAACGTGAAAGTGAAAATAAAAAAATTGTGAATTAAGTTTATGCTTAGGATTTTATAAAAACCAAGCTTTTAAAATTGTGATACCTGTGATGTTAAAAGTTTGTGAATGTGATACATAAATCGGGTGTGTGGATGTTTGTTTAAACGCATCTCAATGGCGTTTTACAAAAACAATGTCACATTATTACTCGAAATACAATTCCAAATTCATTTTATGTATATGGGAGATTATGAAGTTTGGAAATATTTTGTTGAGGCTATAGGTACGTAAAATAATTTATTATTAGTGTAGTTTGTAGAAGAACATATAGTTTTTCAGCTTTGAGTGATTATTCTTTGGAACTTTATGCAATTTATAAAAAGTGTTAGAAAATATATTTGAGACTTAAATTCAATAAGTAGTTGTGCGCTGTTTCAAAACGTCAGCTTTTGAGCCAATTATGTTGATATTTGATTCAAGAATTAATTTAGAAATTTAGTTACATTTGACAATTGTTTTGTTTGATTTTTCTCATGAAATTTGTGTCTAGTGATTTTGCAAAGTGATTTTGTAAATACAAAGAAATACGAAATTCGGGAATTCGTAGTTTATATTTAGAACAGAAAAGAGCTAAAGTTTACTTATACAGGGTACGCCGAGAAAATCAGGTAAGACGTTATTTTTTGAAAATTGGTGGTATTCACTTGTACAGTCGTGTTTGTTGGTGAGTCCGTCTTTATTACCTTATAATAATTACATACTGGTTCTGGTTCTTTTCGAGCTGCAGTGGGTAGTAGTGCTGCCCTTCTATATACTAATCCATGTGTGGTAAATTATGTAGCGCAGTGTGGCGTAGTGTTGTACACAAATACGGCTTAGCACGTTTCGTTCCAATTGTTTTTATCAGCATCCGTGAACGATCTGAGGTATTTTTTTAACGTATTGTGAGATTTTTCGAGCGCCGCATTAGTTTCTGGATGGTATGCTGTTGTGTTTAGTTGCCTGAGTTTATGTAATTTAGTAAACCTCTTTGATACTTTTACTCATAAAGTTACTGCCCTAATTGGTGAGAATTTTTTCTGGGATGTCATATTTTGGAATAAAATTTTCACAAAGAGCCTTCGCTATCATATTCGCGTTTTCATTTGCTATATGGGAATCGCGCCGGAAAATTTGGATAAGTCATCTTCAAATGTAAGATTGTAATTGTTTCCGGTTTCTGTATTCGATAATGGACCTACAATATCAAACGCTACTCTTTGAAATGGGTATTCTGAAGTGGTTGTAATCTGAAATGGTACTTTAGTCTTTCTGTGGTTTTTATTTTTGCTACGATGGTAATATTTCCTTATAAAGCGGTTGGTGTTTGTCAGCTTGTTAAGCCAGTGGTATAACATCTTATTGCGTTTATACGTTCTCTACTCGTATTGTATCTGTTGCCGTTTCCTTCGGTCTAACACTACTTCGATTTTCGAGGGGGTTGACTTATTCATTATGTCTGCCTGTTTTATTTCCGTCTCCTGAGTCATATTTTGTCTGTCTTTGCCCTGCCTGCTTACTAAAGTTTCCTGTGTGTCTATTATTTTATTTTGTGCTCTCGTTACTAATGCTACTGTATTATGTTTGACTCTACTCAATGCGTCTGCATTCGTATTTAATTTCCCTGACTTGTATAATATTTCAAAGTTATATTAAGAGCGTTTGAGATTCCCGTAAGAGGTTTACGAATCGTAATGACCGTAATTTTTTTTCCGTAAAGGTACAGCTTAAAATTGTTAACCGCCCTCGGCTAACATCTCTTTCTCGAATGTTAAGTAGTTTCTTTCTGACTTTCCAAGAGCGAGATCGACTGGCATAAGCTACTGGGAGTTTACCGACCGAGTTTTATTGTGCTAATATAGCTCTTAGGCTATAATCATTTGCGTTCGTTGTGAGGGTAAAAGGTTTGTCCAGATCAGGATATGTTAAAACAGGTGGGTTGACTAGGCATGACTTGAGAGTTTCTAAAGCTTGCTTTCATTCCTCCGTAAAGGTGAATGGGCTAGGCCTAAAAATGATTTGGTTTCTTTTACATTTTGGGATTGTGGGAAGTTTTTTGTAGGGCTTGCGTTGTTTTTGAATTTTGGCTTAATAACGTCTGGTGTGATAAAATTACCGAGGAAAGTGTTTTCTTCTTAAAAATTGATATTTTGTACATTGTAATTTGAGATTGTTGTTACGGCATATTTCAAAAATCTCCGTTAATTTAGTATTGGGTTTCATTAAATTTTTCCCGTAGACGATTACATCGCCAAGTATATGAATCCTTTCAGCCCTGAAAGAGTCCAAATGGCATTCTTATGAACTCGAAGTGTCCATAATCAGTAATGAAAGCTGTTTTATGGCAGTTGCGTCAGTGCATCTCTATTTGTTGATAACCGCTTGCCATATCGAAGGTCGAAAAGTATTGTGCATACCCTAACTGGTCTATGGTGCCGTTAATATTTAGAAGTGGGAATGAGTCTCCAATTGTTACTTCATTGAACTTTCTAAGATCTACTACTACTCTCCATTTTGGTAATCCGTTTTTGTCTGGTTTCTTGGGTACTGCCAGTGGACTGTATCTTGCCTTCTTCTAACATTTCTTCGACCTGTGGGTTAATTTCATTTTTGTGTGTCTGGGGAAGTTGGTATCTTTGACGTGTATTGGTTTTGTATCTATGTATAAGTTTATGTCGTGTTTCACGCCTTAAATGCTCGTTGTACATCTCCTTCTAAAAAAATATATCTGCACATTTCATATACAGTGCTTTGTCATATCTAAATTTTCCTGCAATAATTTGCATTATTCGGTCTGTTCTATACAGTTATTTCTATCATATTGGAACTGGTTATCGCTCCGATTTGTGAATTGTTCCAACATGGGTTAAAACTCGTTTAACTCGGAACAGTTGCTCGGTTATACTAAGACATGGAGAATGTACCGCTGGTCTAACTTCTAATGCATTGCAAATATACTGGCTATCAGTTGGGGTTTGAATTTCTATAATTGTACTTCTTACACTTTCTGCCGTAGGCACTTGGCGAAACACACTTAATACACACATTTTTAAAAATTTTTTAAAACACTTGTTAAATATTTCGCAAAATTACAAAAGGTTTAAAAAATCACTCGATCGATTTCGGCTTATTAGGCCATCATCAGGAGTATCTACTAAACAGTTTAGTAGATACTCCTGATGATGGCCTAATAAGCCGAAATCGATCGAGTGATTTTTTAAACCTTTTGTAATTTTGCGAAATATTTAACAAGTGTTTTAAAAATTTTTTAAAAATGTGTGTATTCTATAATTGTCTCGCTTTTTACTGGTAAAACGATTTTGTTTCGGTTGCTGTTCAAGAAATTTATTAAGTGTCCGTCATTGTCCACAGTTTGAGATTGTGTTCTGTGAAAGTATTCTGAGATAGCTGCTGTATGTCGGTTCTTCCATGTATGTTGGGATTGTAGTTTGTGTATTTGCGTTTTCTGCTATTATCATATTTTTCGATTTTTCCGGTTGGCTTGAACCTTTCTTATTTTATGTCTGCCCATTTGGGAATTTTGATTGTTTGTTTTTGTTGGATGAGCGTCTATGCTCGTTAGTTGGAGATATATTTCAGGGATGATCCCCCATTGGGAGGGAATAATCTTTTCCGTGTCAGTTTTGTGTTTGTGCCTTATTATAATTTTCGGGACCAACTGCGGCGGCTCTCATACATCTTCTTGGATCCGTTGGAATTTTCCTAATACTGCAGTTGCGCTTGTGTATTATTCACATATTACTTGTCTTGTGGTTGCGTAACCATCCTGTTGATCTTCATGTTGTCGAACATCTTTTCTATACGGTTGCCTTGAGTTCCTTGGTTGGTATTGTTTTCGATATTTGGTTCTGGTTCATCCTTAGTTTGTTTCTATACTCCTTTAATGTATGACCTACTGATGTTGTGCAGTGCTAACAGTATATCGTTGGTCTGTCCGTGACGTATTTTGGATTCATCAGTTGTCTATAATTATTTTCCCAGGTCTGTTCTCATAATTCTGCCTACTGTTTTTGTGGTCATTCGTTGTGTCGTGTGTTAATTCTGATTCCTATGCTGCTGAAATGCTGTTTGGCTTTGTTGTGGCCTGTACCTGTTTGTGTCTTGTGTTTTTGTTGGATATAATCTTGGCTGTTGTTCCGTTTGTTGTTGGTATTGTTCCTTGTTTTTCCCATATTGGTTTTCTACTGGGTATCGCGTTATCTGTTGATACTCTTGTAGCCTTCTTTCTTGGGACATCCTTGTTCTGCATATACCCCATGTGTGATTCAGTCTTACGCAGTAGTTACATGTTACTTGTGTTTTAAGTATCTGTAAAGATTCATTCTTTGCTGAACTTGTCATTTTCGTTAACATTTTTTCTACTTCTCCTTTTTCGTCTAAAATTTAATTTATAGTTTTTGCTCTGGTAATCAGTACTCTCTCTCTCTCTCTGAATATGCTATTATTTAGACCTCTTTTGAATATTTGAGCTGCATTTGTGTTTAACTGCTTTATGTATGTTTCGTCAGTGTTGTGTAATTCGTACTTTATAGGATAAATCCTTTTTTTGTATTTCTCCATGGTTTCGCTAATCCTGTATGCGAATTCTCTTAATGACTCATTATACTCCTGCTTGATCTCTTGAAAATTTTTCTCAAATTTTTGCAGCGTATACGTTTTTATGTACATGCTTCGTACTGTGTACTCTTCAATTCTGCATAATCTTTGGGTTGTTGGTTGTTTAAATTCATTTTTTCGTCTGCTGTCGCTAATAGACTGAAAATCAAGTCAGCTGTTTGCTCAACTGAATTCTTGTACGCATGCCGCTATTTGTTGTTGAATTTGCTATACATTCATCTTCGTTTTTTCTGCTCTTCGTGTCTGCTTGCTTGTACTTGGTTGAGATGTCTACCCTGAGATATTTTTTGTTAATTGGTTTTCGGAGGACTGGGGGATTTCAACCTTTATTTTTGCTTGATTTGGAGAAAATGCTTTAAATCTGAATCTGCCTGAAGTTTCTTGTCCATCCTGTCTTAAGACTATTCGCCACAGGTGCGAAATCTACAGCGCCATTTATTGTATTTGGCGTATAATTCGTTGTAGTTTTTCGTGTGATTAATGTTATTATTTGTGATACATACAACGTTGCTATATTAGGACTGTGGAGCGGAGTCTGTCTGTAATTAGTGACGCGATGACCTTGCTAGTTGGTCATGCATTCCTAACAGTTGAGCGTATATTGTTAGTTGGAGAGAAGTCTAATATACCGGGCGTTTCACGAGAAGTTTGAGCAGTACTTGTTGCTTCAAAAGTTATAGGAGATTCACCAGCTATTTTGGCAACGGCAATAGTTAATGTTATAAGTAGTACTGGTATAAGAATACCTTGTCGAGTATTATTGGATTGGTGTACCACAACAAATTTTGTCACTGAGCGATTCTCGCAAATGTTGGGCGTTGTAAAGCAGAAGGCGTATAATTATGTTGGCGGTATAGGCGACATTAGCGCCATATCAAAAGACACTTGCCAATTGACGATTACGTCGCGTTTTGATTATAATAAGCGGTTTGTCATAAATGCTGCCATATTACCGAAAATAACGGATTCATATCCTCCACTACAGCTACCAATTGACGAATTGGACCGATTGAAGATCCAGCCCGAGTTGAATTTGGCAGATCCCTTGTTCTTCAGGCCTCAACAGATTGATATGCTGATCGGAGCATGGCTTTTCTAGGATTTATTGTTGAAAGGCCAAGTTAGATTGTGGTTCAAATTGCCCGTTCTTCAAGAAACCAAATTCGGATAGATTGTTAGTGGCCCATTGAACAAAAAATCGTCGGTTCGAGCACTGCTTTCCTCGAAAGTTGATAATGAAGATGATTTGGATCACAGTTTAAATGACATGGTCAACAAATTTTGGGAAATCGACTCATATCCAGATGGCGATCTCGAGCTAAGTTCGCATGATCAAGAATGTTAAAAACACTATAATCTATACACTAACCGTAGCCAGAATGGTAGCTACGTGGTACGTCTTCCGTGCTTTCCGTGCTGCCTTGGACAATCGTTAGGAATTGCTATGCGACGCTTCCTTAATCTTGAGAAGAAACTAAATCAGAATCCGGCAGCTAAACAAATGTATAAAGCATTTATCGCCGAATATGAGCAACTGCAGCATTTGGAAGAGGTGATCAACTGCGATTCGTCAATGCCACATTGTTTCTTGCCTCAACACTATGTGACGAAACCATCTAGCTCTAGTACGAAGCTGATGGTTGTTTTTGATGCTTCTTGTAAAACGTCGAGCGGGGTATCATAAACGATATTTTATGCTCGGGCCCAAAATTACAGGATGATTTCCTTATCATTATGTTACGTTTCCGCCGTTTTCGATATGTACTGACGGCCGACATACACAAAATGTACCGCCAGATTTGCATTGAGCAAACGAGAACGAGCCTATCAGGATTCTAAGATTGCGAACGGTGATCTACGGTACAGCGGCTGGGTCATATCTGTCCATCAGGACACTATATCGTTTGGCCGAAGATGAGGGCCGGAACTATCCCGAGGGGGCAATGCCTCTGAGCCGAAATTTTTATGTTGACGATATGATGGTCGGCTCAAATTCAATGTCAGAACTTAGTGAAATGTTGCCATATCAAACGTCCGATATCCTTGAGGAGGGCGGTTTTAAGTTGAGCAAATTTTCCTCGAATGCTCAAAGAATATTGGATAAAATAAAGCAACAACATCACGAACCGTTTGTGAATTAACCCAATCTAGATGTTTTTCGATTCTCTTATCAGGCCGCGGATAAATCTGATATAATAACCAAACATACTGTGCTGTCCGAATTGGCTAGTCTTTTCGATCCTTTTAACTATAAAGTATGCCCCGTAATCACATTGGTCAAGATATTCTACCAGGATCTGTGGAAATTAAAACTTAATTGGGATGAACCACTGGATGATGAATTGTCTTCAAGGTGGCTCAAATTTAGATCGCAGATGAGCGCCTTGAAGGAGATCTCTATTCAACGATATGTCATGATAAGATGTTCGTGTGTATTCATCGAGTTGCATGGATTCTGCGATGCAAGCGAGAAAGCTTATGGAGCCTGCGTGTATGTAAGATGTGGTCACAAGGACAATTCGATTACAACTAGACTGGTTGCTGCAAAATCCAAAGTGGCCCCCAACAAAACATTAAGCATAGCACGATTTAAATTGCTGGCTGCAAAGTTATTGTCGGATCTCGTTGCTCGGTTGAAAAGGGAGGTTTTTGACGAAATAAAGATTAATGCCGAATATTTTTGATCTGATTCACAGATTACACTTTGCTGGATTTAAGCGGAGCCTAGCAATTGGAATATTTTCGTAGCGCACCGAGTATCCAAGATTCAGCAGGCCACTTCTGTCGAAGCGTGGAGACATGTGACCAGAATCCGGCTGATTTAGTGAGTCGCGGCATGCTACCAATAGAGATTGCTCGATCCGATTTTTGGTTTAGTGGCACTACCTTCCTTCAATTAGAACTATTCGACCAAATTCCCGAGAAACGTACAATGAAATTCACACTAATTGCAAACTCAGCGGAGCATAAGCGTGGAGCTTTGATTTAACAAGCTCCATGCATTTTTCCGTTAACTTTCATGGCATGTGACGAGCATTTGCATATGCCCTTCGATTTTTTCGAAATAGCCGAGTATCAATTTTTAATCACGAGCAGCAAAAAAGGTTATCGCCATATGCAAGCATACCGCCACCTACGTTAGCTGATGAGACAGAGGCTGACAATATATTTATCCGATCAATTGAAAAATCCGTATTTTCTGATGATTATGCACTTCAACAAAAAAAAAAACAGGCTGTAGCCGGCAACAGCGTTTTAAAGAGCCTCGTGCCACTTCTAGACGAGAACGGGCTGATTAGAGTTGGTGGTCGTTCAGAACGAGCTCACATCGAATACGACTCGAAGCATCAAATTTTGCTTCCTAAAAAACATCCCTACAATAAATCACTAATCCATTTTATTCATGATTTTAGGACTCTCCACGGTGGCACACATATTGTTTTGACCGCAGTTCGCGCAAGATACTGGCCGATATGTGGATTCATCCAAGTAAGAAGTGTCGTACATAAATGTGTGTGGTGTTACCGCATGAAGCCAAATTTGATGAAGCAGATAATGGGCGACATACCAGAGGATCGTTTGGAATTTCGAAATACTCGCCCGTTTGCTATCACTGGAGTGGATTTTGCAGGACCGTTGACTGTACGTCATCATATCCGCTGCACGGTCGAAAAGAAGGTTTACATATGTAGCACTATTTGTGTAATTTCGAACTATGGCTGTGCATCTAAAATTAGTGGTTGACTTGTCAACAGAATCGTTTATTCGGGTATTGAAAAGATTCATCACGGATCGAGGTAAGGTCATTAAGATCTACTTAGATAATGCTACTAATTTCCAAGGAACGGCCAACCAACTTCGTGAAATCAAAATGATGCTAAGTGAAGGATCAGCTATGATAAAACTTGCTTGTGATGATGATTCTATTGAATTGAGTTTTATTCCACCGCGTACACCAAACTTCTGTGGGTTATGGGAAGCCTCAAATTAAATCGCTAAGCGACTCATTCGGAACGTAATAGGCTGTACTGAGGTTACAAATGAGGAATTGCGCACAGTCATTAAGCAAGTTGCTGCTATTATAAATTCCAGGCCAATTACCCCTTTATTATCTGATCCCAATGATCTAGAACCGCTGACACCGGGGCATTTTCTGTATGGCGGACCGCCATCAGCGTTACCAGAGTTACTAAATAACGAGTTAAGTATTAATCGCGTTAAAATGTACCAAAGATTGGAATGGATAACCCAGCAATTTTGGAAGAGATTTCGCAAGGATTACGTTGTGGCACTGCAGCCTACAACAAAATTGATGGTGAAGAGCAACAACATTGCAGTTGAAACTTTGGTTCTTCTTAAAGATGACTTGCAGCCTCCGCTAAAATAGTGCCTGGGGAGAATTATCAAGGTATATCCCGATAAAGACGGGAATGTTCGCGTGCTCAGGATTAAAATGACCAAGGAAGAATTTGATAGAACAGTTGCCGGAGTAACGGTTCTACCAATTGAATCAATTATTTCGTAATTGAACTTTGGCAGTTCAATGCGGGGGAGTTTGTTAATAAGACAGAGAGAGAATTAAGAATGTATTTACAGTTACTTTTATAAATATTTATTTTTTATTTTGTTTATCGAGTCAGTTAGCTCTCAACTCTTGTATGGAAATGATTAAAATGAAATATATCATATGTCATTGTTTGAAGTTTGAACATACAAATTATTAATTTTTGTTATTTAAAAGAGCCGTGTTATTTTGCGAGTAGTGGTTCCCTATTAAAAACCAACACAGATTTTAAGTTTTGAAACGAATCTGTAACCACAGGTAAAACTTCTTTAATTTTATGCTGCCGATTTTGTGAGATACCTGTTCTACACTTTCGTAAAGATGATTTGCCTAGCGGTTTAGAAAGTTTCTCTTGCTTTTGTTTAAGTTAATAGGGGTTGACAAATTACCATTTGAATTAATCTAAAGCTCTTAGTACTTATGGAAGATTTATGAAATTCATTTCCTTTTATGCTTTATAAACCTGCTTCGTTTTTTATTATTCTGAAGTCGATATTTGATATTGTACCAAAACCATTGGACCAAAAGGTAGATTCATTTTTTACTGCTTTATATGAATTAGCTGTAAATCGCGGTTTTTAATTGTCTGTACACGGCCTAATTTTAATCATTTCACCATAATCTGTAAAATTCCAAAAGAGTTTAAAATGAACGACCGCTAAAACCTGAAAGTGATTTTTTCAATGATCCAACCATTTGCATAATCAACAATTCCATCCGCCCTACTAAATCCGAAGCGTGCACCCATAAATTTATCTCGCCTAATCAATCTTCCTATTTGCAACAAACAACATTTAAACGTACCAATTTTCTTATTACAGGTTTCTTTTCTGTTGTTGGATGACATCGATAATAAAACACGGCTTAACAAAGAATTTAGAAAAAAACAAAAAATCTGACTACTTTCTCACCCTCCCCATAATAAAATGTGAACAAAATAAAAGTCACAAATTTAAGTTGTAACATGGAAAATAAAAAAAATTATATTAAAGTTAAAAAGAACAACAACAATAAAAAAGACGAAGAATTTGAACGTGTCTCTTTATACATTTCCTTCTTTAAATCATGAATTTATTGTCAGCTGAATTTTTATATTGTACGTACACATTCTCGTATGGATCTGTAACTTTTCGTCTTTTCTGGATTTTTTCTATAATAGAAAAAAAAAATTTATGTGAACATCCAGATCTACCCCATCACCTATATACATACCTTCACTTATACAGTAGCGAACAACTTAAAGAGATTTTTCCATTTTAATGTTTTCCACTTGTTTCAATAAAAAAAGTCGGAAGATGTATAACATTTCTGTATAGAGTGTATTTAAGGTGTCAGAAGAGATTGTTGTAACACACCGAGTGTTATGTAGGTATATACACATTTATGCTTGACTCCTTAAAGCATGTAATAATAGAGCTTTTTGTTTCGTAATAATATTTGGCTGTTAAGTACATTAATACAATAGCATCACATAAGACGAGAAAATTCGATTACAATTCTAATCACATATTTGGATTCGGTAGCTATATACAATGAACAACGGAACAACTTTTTTTGCTTTTTTTGGATAACATTTAAGACATTTATTAAGAATAATAACGTATCAAAATGTTATGGGAACGAAATGAAATTATGTAAGACGTTAGTTTTATATATTGGGTGTGCGGTGTACAATAATAACAATGACAAGTTGAACGACAATTTTGCGAAAATCTTACCCGTATATAATATACATAGAGGAAGGAATCAGGGGGATGATTTAGATTTTTTTTTGGTTTAGTTTTGCACGGATTTTACGCCGGTAAAATCTAGAAACTACAAGATTTTGTAACATACTTTCAATCTAGACATGTTCACAATTTTATCTAAGAAAACAATTTTCTAAGTTAATCTCTTTACAACAAATGATCTATTATCGCATAATCTTCTGAGCATGGAAATTGAAATAATTGCCTCATTTGGTATCGTCACCTCATTTGGTATCAGTCCTAAATAGTATTGTCCAAGAAAAAACACCAAATATCTATAGTCTACTGGGGAAATTCAATATTGCCTTCAAATATGGTTGTTCAGCCATTCGCAACTGACCCTTTAAAACACTGTTCGTTTTAACAACTTAACGCTCAACTCAACCCTAGTATCAACGCCCAACTCAATCCTGAAATTCATGCCGTGAGAAAAACTGCTTGCGTACTTAAACTCCACTCAGACCTCCAGCTAATTTCGAACTGAAATCTGAAATCCACCGCCAAATAATCCAACACTAACCCAACTCAAACTCAAACTCCAACCCAATTCAAAATTAACTACTTAAATGACCTTCCAACTCAACCCCAAACTCAGTCCCCAAATCAACACGGTTTGAGAAAGACATGCGTATGTGAACTGAACTCGAACTAACTTTCAACTCAACTCGCAGCTCACCCTAAATAAATGCCCAACTGAATCTCAACTCTAGCCTCAGTTCGAGTCACAACTCAACACTCAAATCGGTCCCTAAATAACTCAACTCAACTCTAACTCAACTTCCGATACGACACCAAGCCCAAATTTCAACTTAACCCCACATTCAACGCCAAACTTAATCCTCAAATAAAATGAATTCCCAACTGAAGTATACACTCAACCTAGACCCAATCCCAACTCAACTCAAACTCAACACCAACTAAACCCGAAAATCGATTCCCAACTGAACCCTCAACTCATCCCCAAACTCAACGCCCAACTCAAACCTCAACTTGCATAAATATAAAAAATGGTGAACATGGATCAATATCACGTGGTAATACAACGTGTTTTGGATCACATCGTATGGCAGATTCCCGATTCTTTTGACATAAAGGTTTTGAAAGCTTTTCAATTTCTTAATGACCGGGAGAAACTGGCAAAATTTGAAAATTGATAATTTAAAATTCCCATGTTTCTAAACTTTAGAAATTTGAATAAAAATAAATTAGTTAGAACGGTTGAAAATGGTTTTTGATCAACACAAATGGCAATATACCTTTATCAAATAAAACAAAAGACGTTTGAAAAAATAGAAAGCTTTTTTTAGATTTAATACTTTAGAGTCTTTTTTAGAGTTCATTAAAATTACATCGTTTGATAAAGATCGTAAAACAGGATCTCTTGAAACAATTTACTAAGCCGGTTGTACTAAAAGTTAAAAAGTGAAAGAACCGTCAAAGGTGAAAGGAGAGCTTTTATCCCAAATTTTCATGAGAACCCTATATTATACATTATTAGGCAGCTGTAAACCTTTAATTGTAACGTTCTTAGAGCTTTAATACCTAATACGAAATATAAAAGCACCAGCTTTGCAAAGCAACTTGCTAAAGTAGCTCCATGGTAAATTATTAATTGTATGGATTTTCAATTATTAATGATGTGAAGCTTTTAGCTTTTACCAACAGGAAAATATCACACGATAAATCCGATTGTAAATTTGTTTCCTGAGAAATCAAATCCGTGGGAAAGATGAAATCCAGAGCAAAATGGCGAAAGCTTAAAAATGTTTACAAATTTCAGAGTTAATGATAGATATACATATATTTGTAGAAAGTACATATTCACCATTTTGTTCTTGAGCCTCTTTTAATTTTAGATGATTTTATTTATTTTAATTAAAATATTTCCAACCTTAACTTATGCTTCAAAAATAATTTTTTTTTTGTAAACCAAATTTAGCAAATTTTTTGTAATAAGAGTACCGAAAATTGAAAACCAACAATATTGAAGGCGTTGAAGCAAAATATTCAGTTCTCATAATAATTATAAAAGCTCTATTGTACATAATTTCGAAATGCTCAAATTTTATGTTGGTTGTGTGCAAATTACAAATAGCTTTAATGTTATGAATATAATCCGATACAGCTTTATCCATTTAAAGCTCGATTATAAATAAAATAAAGCTGTGATTTATTACAAGTTGTTTATAAATTTAATTATTTGTATGCAATGCTGACAAACGTTCCAAAATTATTTTCTTTTAAAGCTTTATCAAGCTTGCAGTGTGACTGATGCTACAATGGTTTTGGTTTAGCTGTTGAATTCATATGTCTCATTCTTTTTAAATTTTATAAAATATAAACATTTTGAAATTAATTTTTAAAAAAACAAATTTTGGTATAATATATAAAAGCTTTACGAATTATCATCAATTTTAGAGTAAAGCTAACTATATAAAACTTCTGGGTTTGTATATTCCTTGTTACTAACCATTTTACAAACTACCTAAGAAAACAGTTTGTTTAGATTTAAAAATTTAATTAAAGTAAATTTGCAGTTTTCAAATTTTCATTTTTTATAACTTCACTGTCAAAATTTGCTGATTTTGACGGATCGTAGAGGTTTCCGTAAAAGAGTTTTGAGACCCCTGTTTCATTTTATTAAGTGTTCCTAGAACTAATTTTAATCGAATAAACGGCAATACCTGGAACATGATTGCTCCTTTTGAACTTTTGTATTTTATATGAGCCTAAAGCTGAAATTGTTTTTTTTTTACTTTCAATTGCTCATAGTGGAAATCGTTCAGAAATTTTTTAAGATTGAAATTATGGCGTGAAATCAAATTCTTAAGAAATGTGACATTCAAAATAATTTTCAATGGCTTATAAATTACCAAAATTTATTTATTTATTTTTTTTTGTTAAATTTTGATTATTTCTGTGATATTTATTTAAAATATTCTCAACCTTCTTTCTTTTGAGAATGGCGAGTTTATTTATTGTTTTATTTTTTTATTTTTTTTGATATCGGGTTGGTAATTTACTAAACATACAATACGGGTTGACCTGATCTTTGTTAAACTTAGCATAGAGACGTAGACTGTTTCAAGTTTTGTGAGCCAATTACAAATCTTTCTCAGAGTATTATTTGGGCATAATTTCTTAAGATTATAGAATTTATGTACCTCACCGAGTACGTTTTTCCTAGTGTTATTGAGATGAGACTTCCAATTTAATTAAGCATCCACTGTTAAACCCAAATATCTAAACTCGTTAACAAACTCAAGTGTAAAACAGTGAGACGAGTTAATGTTTGTTCACACATAAACAGGGATGCGCATTGTATTTCACAGGGTATTCCGAAGAATTAGTATCAATTCAAGTAACATAACTTTAGATTTAGTGCTTTTAGCGAGCCGATGATGATAAAACCATTTACTTATGTTGCTTAAGTCGTTTTCAAGCAGAGATTTAGCGCCGACATCGCTATTCGTACCATAGCTTAAAGCCAAAACATCAGCAAAAGCTGTGGCGTATCCTAATATATCAATATCAAAGATCGAGTTAATATACCTAATACCAATCTTAACTTCAATAAAAGCATTCCACAGTATTCCGTGTCAAATGCCTTGGCGATATCGGCAAATAAAGCTTTGCTTTTGCGAGAATCATTAATACTCAAGAAGTGCAAAATAGCTTCTTCAGTTGATTTAGCGGCAGTAAACCCAAATTGAATGACATTTGTAAATTTAATGATACCCAAATAACAAATTAGCCGACGCTTAATTAGTTTCCCAAGAATCTTGGAGAAAGTGCTTAAAAGCGAAACCGCGGCCTGTAATTATTTGGTTATAATTCATCACCCTCTTTAAAAATCGGGATCACAACAGCTATTTTTAAAACATCTGGAAATTCACCGCTCTCCCAGCTAAGATTATATTAGTATTCCAGAACATCCACCAAATACCACGAACATTTTTTAACTATAATATTATCAATGCCGTCAAAACCCTTGGACTCTTTGTTATTTAACTGTTTTATTTCAGATAACATTTCTGAAGAATTTATAGGCTCAAAGAAACAAGGTGCACTGTAGTTTCTATCAGCTCCATAAATTCACATTTAATTTCAATTGTAGTAACATCACTAGTAATTACATTAAATTTAGAAAATGAATCTTGTGAAACGTTTACGAAATATTTACGGAATTCATCAGAGATCGATTTTCGAGCCGTGAGAGTGGTATTAATATCGGCTTGATAAATTTGTTAAATCTGATTATACGCCCGATTACGTCCTAAAACTTCATCAATTTTTTCCCATATGTGCTTTGAATTATTACTATAGCTCATTCAAATTACCTTTTGCAATAGTTATTTTTGATCGTTTTTACATCCGCTTTAACATTTCCGGAAATTTTTTTTTACGCACTAGGAGCGCACTAAGATTTCTTGATTTTCTTGCCCGTTTTCGTCCAAACGATTTTGGAAATTTCATTCAAATTCTTATGATGTCACCATTCTCATCTCTCTCCACATGATACAATTGTACTATAGAGCCATTTGATAATCCATCTGCAACATCTATGTTATTAGTTATCATGTAAGCCCAGTTAAGAACTAAAATTAATTCGTTTATGCAACTTCGGCCTAACAAAATTTTCTCGCTCAGCATTTTGACAACTAACGAAAACATCCGATGCCAAAGATATTATTTTATTTTCTACACAGTTTAAAATGGAATGGTTATACTCATTTACCGCTAAATTTGTAAATATAAGTCTAACTCCCTCAGGACATACTAATTGAGCTTCTTCTTTTGCGATAAATCTTATGCTATCAATAATAAAGACTTTAACCAATTTTAATAAAGTCCTATATTGATTAGCTTTTTCAATACTAAGAAGTCTACCAATAACATCTATTATTTCTTCATTATCATCTGGAACTTCTTCGCGGCATAATTCTCGATAATTTCTAATGTATTTTCAATGTTTATGTCGAATTTTAACTCTTTTCTTCTGTAATATCAGATCTACATTTTCATCGTATAATCTAATAAATTTCATTTCTTATATGGTGAATCAGAATGGTGAATCAGAGTTCGGGATGCTTGTGTTTCTGGTGATTTGCGGCAACACGTGGCCCAGAACTGGATATGCATTCGAAACTACGGTGTTATCGATGCAGACAGTTCAAATAAACTTCTTCCTTTGATCGAATATAGACTCACTTCGATAGCGAGTAGCTTAAATTTATCGCATTGGAACACATTGCGGTTTTTTAGACAAATTTTTGTTAGTAGAAAGCTTTTGTCAGTTTACTTTCTAATCTTATTTTTGCTTTGTTGCAGATATTTTAACTTAAATTAACCTCAAAAATTATTTACGTTCTAAGAATTCTAAGATGCAGAATACCTCGAAATATTCGTGTTTGTTTGTTCCTATAAAGAAATTTTTAATGCTATTTTTGACACTGAAGCTCTTTATTCTTTGAAACTACTAAGGTGACCATCCCATTCTCAAAACGTAGACAAAAGCCTTGTAACTTTACATTTTACTGTTAGTAATATTCACAAAAGCTTTAAGCGGAGATTATTTTAAATAGCATTAAGTTAATAGAAAGCTTTGGTTTATAAAATGTTAAACTCGCAGCAGCATTCAAACTATGCATGAAAATGTATGCATTAAAAATTCAAAAGCTCTGTTTGCAAAAGAACCATTTCAGTTTAAATTCTCAAGAAATATATTCTAATGTTAGTTTAATTTTTGCTTGACTTGTATCGCAATTTTAAAACTTTTCTGTGGTTATTTTGAAATGAAATAGCTCGTAGAAAATGAACAACTAACTAATTTGAGTAACCTGCAAAAGCTTTTAACCAATTAATCAAAACAGTTTTTCTATACCTTTTATTAATTAGTACAATGCATTTGTTTTATAGGAAGCAAGAGCTTAATAATTTTTATTATTTATCAAAATTATTAGCAGAAATGATATCATATGAGCTTTCATCATTCATGGCAATTAAAGTAAAAAATTTACCGAAGCTATCGATTTTAAGCATTAATTTATTAACTTAAGTTTTTAACGGGAAATTCTTGAAATCAAACGTTTAACAACCCTTGTGCACTTTCAAAAGAACTTATAGCCCACAGCAACAAAGGCTTTTATATACAGATCGATCGTAAATTAATGTTTAACATTTCAATTAATTTTTAATTATCTTTTATTTCTGAAATTGTTAAACAAATTGTCATAATATAATCCGGCTGTCCATCTAAAATTTGAAATTGTCCAATCATGCTTCTTGTTACAAGCAACAGTACGAGGTAAACGGTTAGAAAATATAACCAAATCTTTTAGCTAAGCAATTCAATTTTATTGTAGATCAGCTTTTCGTTTATTGAGATTCAACGAAAAACATGCTATGTCTTGTAGAAAGAATTATTGGTAAAATTTAATTTTGTAGTTATTATTCAAACCGCTGGAAATTTTAAAATAAATCCAATCAATATTATATCAAGGAAACACAAAAGCTTAATAATTCAGAATTTCAAGTTTCAATAAAATTTGAATCAGTAAAAGCTTTATTATTGACAAATACAATTTTACAATTTGAATTAATTATTAATTAGAGCTTTCGCCATTAAGATATTGCAAACTTCTCACGATTTTTCCATAGGTGATAGTTAAATTGCTTGAACTTATAGTAAAGCAAAAGAGAAGCTTTTTTCAGTCTCACACAAGATTACTGCAACAAATATTATTTTGAAAAATTATTGCGAAACATACCATAAATTTAGTCTTTTGTATTGAGCTTTAACAAAAAATATTGATGAGCTGCAAATGAAACGTATTTAAAACTCACGATTTATTCGTAAAGAAAGCAAAACACGCAAAATTATTATTTTAGGGTGATAAAATTTTCGAACGTTCGTTTTCTGAATTTAGAAAAAAGCTTTTGAGCTTATATTAGCTTTCGGTTGCTGCTGTATATCTTAAGCTTATAAATTCAATACTTTTATACAAAACTGTAAAATTCAATGATTATATTTGTGAATTTAAAAAAAAAACATAAAACAGAGCTTTTGCCTTTCCAAAAAAAAAATTCTAGTTTTTCAAAATTCCCAAACTTGAATTTCTGAAATTTATTTACATGATTTAAAGTTCAAAATTTGTTGTTTATTATTATTTTTTAAGTTACAAACAGGCACTCTTCGGACGGTATCATTTAGTTGAAGACGTTAGATTATTGTTTCGTCCATTATACTTCTGAAAATATTTTTGAACCAATTAGCAAATCAGTGGCTCTTAGATTAACAATTTAACATCAAACATTTTGGATTATACCAAACATTTTAAATTTAGCTTATATTCTAAAGCTCGTCACGGCAATTTTGTAAATATATTTTCGATTACGAATGCTAAACTACCTGACATTGTATAAGAAAGCCCGACGAATTTTGAACCGAGACAATGGCTAAGAAAGTATTTGAGTCTTCTGTAATTTTTTTTTTTTTTTTTGATACACTATACTTCATTCGGGATATGATCCTCCAACTCACAAACAATTTTTTGTATCGTTATCCCTCGATACAATTTTATTGATAACCCCTTTAATGTTCGAATAAATTAAAAGTAAACTACTGGATGATTTTTGCATTTCCAGAAGTAGACATCTATCTCGAATAGATTTTATGAATTTTTTTAAATAATACAATTACTGGTTGTGCCAGACATAGTTAAGAACTATCAATCTAAAACTTTAGTTGTATAAAAGCTTTGAGCACATAATTGTACATAATTTACAAATTTTTGGTCAGAATTTTGTTGCAGTCATATTTTTATACTAAGCACTTTTCAAAATTCAGATATTCTAATCTTTGTTGAGGTATAGGAGAAATGTCATAATTTGATACGAAATTTTCATGAAATAACACTAACTGTTATATTCTTTATAGGAATATTCGAGGTGTTTGAGATTATTCGAGGAGTTCTAGAACTCTAAGATTGTTTGTAATTGTTCAATTTCGAACCAATGAGTAATAATTATTGAGCTTTCAATATTTAGTGACGGAGTATACATAGATCCATTCTTGAGTTTATTTCGTATTTCTATAGCATTGAGTTACATAATTTTCATTACTTAGCAAAAGAGTTGTATGTTCCGAAATTATTCGAATAATCTTCAAAAGAGTTAACTAATTTCGAATGTATTAAAATAAAATAAAGTTATTCTAAATTCTAGAACAAAGCTCAAACTGTAAGAGTAAGTCCTATGAATTTATGATGATACGTCGTATTTCTATGAAATTGAAACACCAGTTTTATTGACTGTTCTAGCTCGAACTTGATTTCCCTTAACATGTTCTGATCGGATACATCTTCTGGCTAATAAATTTAATAATTTCACCGGGAATCCAGGTTTTCCAACTCGGAATTTTTTTTATGTAGAATTCCTGTATTGGTCGAAACACCATTCGAATATTTTTTTTGACTGGAAATTAGAATGGGCAACAGGTTTCTTGATTGCCTTTCATCCAATAATGTAAATGGCGATTAGCCAGTAATTGGATCAGGCATTAAATCAAACGTTTTTGTCTAAATAAATACTCTCGTCATCGGCTATGTTTGTAGAAAAAATTTGTTTTGACGTTCTGACACTTTCTGAACGGTGCCGTTAGAAGATGTTCAACGGGATTTAATTAATAAAATCGTTTAAATTGATATGAAGCGAACTGCGTTCTATTATCGGTTACAATAGTTTTAGGCATGCTGTTTAGGCAGGCCCTCTGTTGCAAAAATGCTTTCCAACGATTGAATTGTTTTTTTTAGCCGTGATATTTGGTACTTGAAGTCCTGAATTGTAAATGGGAACTTTGAAAAATCCTCCACAGTTATTAGCCACATCTTTTCAAAAAAATTAATCGGCAAAATCGATATGAACTCATACCCACGGTTAGTTCGGTGCAGGCCATGCACTAAATTTTCTCTTACGACTGCCCGTTGACTCTTGAAAAATATTGCATCTGGAAACCATTTCATCAATTTTCTTGTCAATCGACAGAAACTACCAATATCTTAGCTCCCACTGCCAGTCTAGATAGTGCATCTGCATTGCCGTGTTTTGATGTTGTTTTGGGTTTTTTGTCGTAATTGAAAATTTTGTGATGCCATAAATTACTGGCAGAGCCGTTTTCTTAATTGGCTATAAGCTCGTAGAACGCAATTGTTTCGATCGCATTGCTCCGATGTCTATTCCAGATGCATCAGTTGCCAAAATTATAGGTAATTCTTCTTGAAAATGTGCTAATTGCATCGAGTTTATTAAAGCGGGTGTAATTGCGTAAATGGTCATATTTGTCTGTCAAGCAAAAAATTTGTGCTGCCAAAGTAGAAAAATTTGGTATACATTTATTGTATTAATTAATTTTGCCTCACAATGCCTCAATCATCTTCATATTTTTCGGCTTCGGCATATTACTAACTGCTTCTTAACGCTTTTCCGATAGAAATATACTTTTTGCGCTTATAATTTGGCCTAAATACTCTATTTCTTCAGCGGCCCATTCTCACTTTGCATGGACGCACCTCAAGCCGTCTTTCCAATCGATTAAAAACGGTTTTCAAGATTTCTAAGTGCTCATCGTTGGTTTTTCCAGTTAGCAGAATCATTGGAAAATTCCTGGAGCACTAGCTACCCCAAAGGTATACGTTGGTATTCATACAAACCAAACAGTAAATTTATCATCATCAATTTCTAGTTCACCGTTACTTTAAAGTCCCCGTAAATTCTTACTTTGTCATTTCACTGATCAACAACTACAAGAGCAGCGGCCCATGAGCTGAAATTGACTGGTTTTAAAATTACGATCGTGGCCAGATGATTAATTACACATTTCTTCTTGTGCTATTTCGGTATGTCAAAACTTCAGCGGTCTATCCTTTACAAATATCGGCTTGGTATTTGTTTTTAAAATCAACACAGCTTCTAATGAATTTCAGCAACGAAAATAACTGTTTTAATGTATTACACATTTCTTCAGCTTTCAATAATAATTTATTACAAATATGTTTTATTTGCCAACAATGTCGACGGTCATGATCACGACCCCAACTGGAGTACTACGATTTTAATTTTGAACTACGAAAATTAAGCTTCTCAGAATTTGATGATTGATTACAACCCTAACGGTTGTATCTATACACCTTTTATTGCATCACATATTGTTTTCGTTAATTCGTAGACGCTAGCAATTTGAAGGACTTCTTGGAGTGTTGGATTCATTTTTTGTAATGCTACCGTTCAAACACTATCATCGGTTTTGCGATTTAGGAAATAGGAATCTTTTATGGGGTAGCTGAAAATTTCTTGATGGTGGTGGTAGGTGCGACAACTTGCCGAATACATCTTAAGCTCATCAGTATCACAAACTGCCTCTACCTTGTGCTTTATGTCGCAGAACTCTTTATAACGGGATTCATGTTGTGAAATTTGAATTATCATGTATTATTCGTCCATCTCAGGGTTATCGCAACGTTCGAGACTTTTTTGCAACAACACCTTCTTAGTTCTGATCGTAGCCATTGTAAATATGAGCACTATGCGATTCATCGTTATATCTTAATTCAGTGCACCATAATGAGATTGCACGAAATGCCACGCGATTCAATTTCATGCTGTTTTGGTACGACAATGTTAATGGAGATGAGAGTAATGATCCTAATAATGTCATTAAGCAATAAAGGACGAAATCATAAAATGAGATATAATTGCTTCATTAATACGATCGAGATTGCACTTTGTGTTGCGGTGATTTTCTTAAATTGATGAAAGTTAAATTTTATTACAACAATAATGGGTTAGTAGTCGAAACTATATACCCAGATACTTCATACCCATAAATAACTGAGTTCAACTATTCTTCTGGGAAAACTATTCAAAAAAATCTCGCATTTTTAAACATTTGATTTATTCCAAGAGCTCGCAACAGTTGAAACATAAATTCTGTTTAAATTTCAATTTACAGTTTGTAGTAAAAAAGAAATCTTCAGACGAAAATACACTTTAAGACATAAAGGAAATAAGAAAATTGTTTAACAAACCATCATATATTTTGTTCTTCTTCTTCTTCTCCTCCGTATAAGATACAAATGTCTTCATATCACATAAATGAAATTGTCTAAAAGTCGTTTTATGCTCAATAAAGCAATTCTAAAACATAAATTTTACTTTCGATATACAACAACACAAAAAAAAAATAAAAAACTCGAAAGAATTCTAATTTTTCCGATCATTTAATACGAAACGGGAAAATAAATTTGATTTTGATTATTGTCTCTCGCTATCTCGCTTCATATACATAACAGGCAGGTAAACACGTGTTAAAATTTATTTCGGTTTTCCATTCAGTTTGTGTATTCGATACGATTGATATCAAATTGACCTAGTATATAGAGATGTAAAAAATAAAATCCGGATAATATTAATCGTCCCGTTATTATGATACCGAGATTCAAATTACACACGAACTCCTTGTATATTATTTTAGGATAGCACAACAACACACCAAAGACACTTTAACACAATAACAACCCATTTCTTTTTTTCGTTCGTTAACAATACAATTCACTCGATTATTTGTATTCTGTGTAAGGAAATCCCATTATCTCCGGTACACATAAAAATTTTCGTCTTTGTTGAATTTTCCGACTTTTGAATAAAAGAAGATACACAGAGAGATGAAGTATATAAAAAAAAATCAACTTAATGTAATCGAAATCTTTAAGCCACTTATTTCTTATGTATACAGTTATAACTGGAAAATAAACGACGAACACATAACAAGCGAATTTTTGGTAAATAGAATTTCAATAGGTAGACGTTTTATTTTCACATTTTCGTAAATGCGGATATGCGTGCTTTTGTACCGTATAGTTCGTGATTTTAGTAATAATTGGTTTAGTTAGAAATTTTTTATGGTTCTCGAAAGTTAACAAAAAAAAAGCCAAGCTGTACGGTAGTTGTTATCTCTACTCCCTCCCACATATATATATTTTCCTCTAAAATACTGTTCAATTATTAATTGATGGGCGCAAAAAAAAAAACGTAAATCTGTCATATGCAAATGATGTGAAATTTTTTGTGTTGTAAATATTTTTGACCAGATTCTGTTTGATTAGCAAATAATTGGAGTTTATGAGTGTATGCGGGACTGATATTTACACTCTGTTGTGTTATTAATTCCTATAGTGTTTGTGACTAAATAATTATTTTTTAATTAAAATTAAATTACGTTGGAGCTTTGTTTTTGTAATTTTGGTGTATGAAAATATGTACATATTTATATAGTGCTAAATAAAGCTGGATGAAAGCTAACACATTGATTTTTTTTTTGTATTTTCAGATGAGGATTTGCTTCTAACTTTAAAGTAAACAAAGTTAAATATTTGCACGGTGAGTAATCTAATAATCTTATATCTCTTTCTCACATAAAAATCGAAATTGATTGTCAGATTGCGTATGCTAAAAATTGTTGAAATTTCGGTGTATCGGCGGATGGGAAAAAAATGTTTTCAGATATCTATATGTATGCCAAAAGTGAAATTTTGCGAACGGTTGATCACACGATATACTGGAACGAACAGTTATGGAGAGGTTTTTTTTTCCAAAAATTTGACGATTTGACGAACCAAAGAATTCTATTTAACAAGTATTTTTCAAAGAAATTTAAAAATGTGTATATTAAGTGTGTTTCGCCAAGTGCCTACGGCAGAAAGTATAAAAATTATTAAGATTTTTGTTTTGGGAGTAAGTCTAGGTAAATTAATAACAGCCCATAAAGTTTTATTTTGTAGAGTCTAGCATGTCTGCATAAAGGCTGTAATGCAACTTTTTTCTCAAACTGGAGCTGCCATCAATAAAACGGTGTCCGTTTTGATTTTTATTCACACTGAATTATGCTCGCGAATATATGTAACCCCATTTAATATTTAGTCGCCTTAATCAACTAAATTTAAGAGTTTGAAACTATATTCAAGAGACATAGCTCAGAGTGGACAAATAGTAAGTTTACCAGACATATCGTAATATTGATTGACAGCCCTTAAGTAAAATTGACGCAATTGATAAATTATTTGATCAGTTTCAAGGGAAAAGCAATGTGATTAAGAAGTATAACTAATACTTTCACTTATTCTGTCCCAATTATCATTTAATTGCTAAAATATTTTTTGGGATATACCAACATCTTTGAATCAGGTTTCGGAGATATCCATGACATACCCAATTGACGGTAACTGTAACATAAAAATCTGCAATCCAACCTTGCAGATCTTTTCTTCACCAAAAATCAAATGACAATGTCCGGGTGCAGTTACAATTACTTTCACATTATTTAGTTGTTATCAAATTTGTTTGTACATGATACAAGCATGTACATAAGGTTTTATGAACAACATAAACTAATGTAAATCATCTGCTTCCTATCGGCACACGCCACATAGAATCAAATTTAATTTTCGTTTATTTTCGATTCTATTTGAACACACCATAAGTGAATACTCAGGTTTCAGTAAATAAACGTAAAACATTTTTTCCTGCGTTAGAGCTTGCTGTTATTTAATTTTGGGGATAATAATGTCGTTTTTCGGTAGGTTGAATGAGGGAGGGAGTATTTTTATGTTGTAATTCTCCGCACCACTCCCCCCTACCTTAATCAATCAACTGAAAATTGTGTAACACTTCAACAATTTTCCTTTGAGGGATAGTCTTTTGTTTGAGGCCCACAACAAAACATGCAAAACCAAACAAAAAAAATAAGTTCCCAAATAAATATTAATACTGGAGCACCGGCTGGTCGGGAGTTTGTTGACCGGCTTGCAATAAGTGGCAAGGAATCATGTGATATTAACCACCATTACCGCCTTTCTGTCGACAAAGTCCGCCAGTCTTATCTCTTACTAACCATTGTTAGGGACCAAGGGCTAATAACACCTTTGGCATACGGTCAATATTCCCAAGTGTTTTTTGCATTTTTAGTGCTAATGCCGAACATAAGCAAAGGAAGTGAACTAATGCCTCTTCCTCCCCCTCGTCGAAACAGTTTCCACATAAGTGATTTGCCTCCAAATCCAGCCTTCTTGCCTGTTTTCTAATAATATACAGTGCCCCTTGAGGATTCCTATGACCATTCTTAATTCACGTCTACGTAGGGATATTAATGTTCTAGTGCGCACCAAGTCTAGCTTTGACCAAACTTGTCTTGCTACACTATGGGGTGTTAGTCCAACTTTCCTCTGCTGAGGCTAGTAGGGTAAAACCCCCTATTACGGGTGCTCTTAATTAAAAATTAAGAACTCATGATATTTTTTAAATAACTACATATACTAAATATTGATCCTAGGTGAGAAATAAGCATTTAATTAACTGGCCAACTTGCACTACTTACATCAATAGCGAGCCCTTAATTATTCTAAAAGCGAGCACAGCAATTTGGGGGAAAATATTGATGAAACCTAGGTAACAGTACTTAGGTACCTACCTAGGTACTTAGTAAAATCTAGACATTAGATGAATAAGGCGGTATTTATTCTGGAAGCTGACAAGAAACGATTATTTTTGAAATAAACAATATATTATATACATAAAATAAACGTTTATTTAAATTTAAATAAAACAAAACCTACTTAAAAGGTTACATTAATTAATTTTAACAAAAATAAGGAACTTTGTTACCTAAGCTTTAATCTATAAATATTAGGTATAAAATAATTCAATTTAACATTTCAATCTTAAAAAACTAAAATTTGTACTAAAGACCTATACAGTCTTAAAATTTTTTGGCTGGCTTTTTCACAAGCATTGCAAGCGAAAAAATTTTTGCCCGAAGTGGTAAAATTGTCAGTACATTTAATCTGAAAGCCACGAGTACAGCTAGCACACTCTAAGCCATTATTTTTGATTGGATTCGCGCATCTGAAGCACAATCCATTGTCCACCGTTGCATTCAGCGGTTTCATTTGTGAACTGTTCAATTGATTTGTCACCAATTGTTTCTGCGGATTATTGATAACGGAAGTTGTTAATATAGCTGATTGGTTACAGATTAAAGGCAATTTTGGTTTGAATGGTTTCTTTTTAATTATTTTTCCTAACTTTGAAACGGCAGACACTCTAGGCTTGGTAAATTTGGATAGCATCGCTCTTCAGATTTTCCTGTAAATTTAAAAGTTGTTCGCTTTCAAATGTTATGGTTTCTTCAGTTTCTTTTGCGGGATCATCAATAATTGGAATATTATTCAATATGTTCACATCTTTCTCACCAAAATTAATTTCTAAATTGATTCGCTCATCGTCATTGTTTCAATTTCGTAAGAACTGATCAATTTACTATAAATTTGATGGATTAGTAAAAAATCTTCCGAGTAAGTTGAGTTTGAAGTTGCAAAATTTTCCAACTGGTGAACATTACAGGCAAATTTTCTTTTGCCTGTCCTTTGTCTACCTCGAAAAGGTTTTACTTCCCTTCGGTGCTAGTACCTTACCAGTTTTTGGACAAAGCAGAAAGTTTGTTTCATCGCCATTATAAAACCTGTTTGGGTAGTTTAAAATATCTGCATATCCATCTAAATGTAATTCTTTGTATACATTATCGATCCATTTTTTTATATCGTTTTCGGAAACTTTTGCTGATGCTGCTGTCACAGCCTCTGGGACACGTTCTGCTACAATAGGATGGCGGTTCAAAAAAAACCTTTACCATTTATCGCCAGGCATGTTATCGTAAAATATTTGTCTAAAAATTCTTTGACAGC
Source organism: Tipula helvola (assembly GCA_963556165.1). NCBI lineage: Eukaryota > Metazoa > Arthropoda > Insecta > Diptera > Tipulidae > Tipula > Tipula helvola. The sequence continues at coordinate 300,943,960 of OY744483.1, read as the reverse complement.
AGTTTGTACGTTGATCTTTCGTCGAGGAAACCCTTTGCGATGACTTTGAATTATCCATGTGACAATTTGGTATTCCTCGCTTTCAGTAAGAACGGTATCTGGTCCTTTTCGGGCCTTTCTCACACAACCGGAAATGCGCCCTTGAATAGTTTGCCTGGGTACAATAAATTTTCTTGCTGCCGCTTTTTTTGTCATTCCAAGCCTAACAGCAGCAATGGTATTTTGAAGCGTTGATTCGGTGTAGTTTTAACGTTTTTGTACGGTTGTTTTATTTAAGGCATAACTAGGTGTACTACGGCCTTAAAAAACGTAAAAAACAACAGTTAGGTATCTAGGTATAATAAAATCGTAATTTTGTTCACAGTCCAGGAGTCAATGTATATTTGCGAAATTTAACGGTAACACAAATAAAATTATCGCTAACATTATATTGAGAAATTGTTCTGCTTGATAATGCGATGTTATTAGCAGGAATTTATGTCGACCCAAGGTTAGAGTATTATTAAGTGACGATTGACAAAATAGAGGCAAACTGGCATAATGTAATTTGGCAATAATTGAAACTAATTTTTTGATAGTACCGAAAAGCTCACAGTCATAGTGATCAGCCGCGTAATCTTCATCTATTAACCACCAAGAAAATCCTCTTGAAGAAGTAGAAGAAAAACATGAATTCGAAAAATTTCGAGATGACCATGAGAAATCGAAACGACTTTTTTTTTTACAAAAAATTCAGGATATATTTTTTTGATGGCTTGGAGAAAATGGAAAATATCCATAGAATGACGAGTCTTAATATTCTTGAGGCCATACTAAGTTCTTATGAAGATAGACTTTGAATACGAGCAGTAGTATGAATTTTATAATATTTTGATTTATGTAGAAGTTCTAGTTGGAGTCGGGGTCGGACACTCAATTTTTATACATCGAAGTTGGAGCCGGAGTTGGAGAAATATTTTACCGACTACGCAGCCCTGGAAAAACACATATTAAAATAAAAAAGTTCGTAACCTGGGCTCGGCTCTCGAAGTAAAATGAAAGGGAGTCTCTGAAATTGGCTCTATTTGCAAGAGCTTTGAGTTTTGGCCTGAGTCATGAAGTTTTTCGTATTATACACATGGTGAATTCAGATCAACCATCTAATATTCTATTGATATTAAAGCTAAATTTCCAAGTCGTTCCCCTAACATGGTTGATCTTAGATAATATCTAATAATTTTTAACTTTTAGAACGATCTTTCTCCGGATGTAACGAACACTGGTAATGTTAATAAAATGCGTGAAACTACGCACAAATTTGGGACCGTAGACTGCATATTGTTTTCTAATATATAATTAAGAATATTTTCCGGTTCCATTTTTTTGTATAGACTCAAAGAGTACCTGCACAATTTTAATTTCATCAAACAATTATGTCAAATTCACTTCTTTGTTCATCTGAAAGTTTCAAGTGTAAATCTTTATAGTTTTGCAGTATAACGACTCCTCTGATTTTTCTCCAATATCGTAAATGAATCCTAACTATCATTATATCATTGAAGTGCTTTGAATATGTCGGAAAAATATGTTAGTTAGTTAATGATCCAGAATGCAAAAATAAAAATTAATTTTAAAATGTGCTTTTGGATCAAATATTGGTTCATCTATGCTTTCATAATTGAAATTTTGAGTTTTTCGGCTTGTTCTGTACTCATCTATAGTAGAAAAGGATGTTTTCGTCCAATTCATTAGCTAGGTCGTTTGCAACACCAAGAATTTCTTCAAACTCGTTATCGCTTCTGTATTTTGTCAACAAATTGGTTAAGTCTTTTAACGAAGTAAGGATTTAATTAAAGGTTTTAAATTTAAATTTGACATATATTTTTTTTGGAATAGACCATCTTCTGGTTGAACTAGAAAATTATTCTACTAAGTAAAAAAAAATTGCTATTTCGTGTTCAACCATATTCAAACTATGGTACAAAATAACCTCTTGGATTTAAATTAAAAAATTTCTTCTGCGAACCATTGTGCTTTCCTCGCATATTCGCACCGTTATGATACTCCCCGCCACGCATGGTCAAAATATTTAAATTTAGGTCTGAGAGTTTTTCAATAATAAATTGACTTAAGCCTTTGTAAGTCGCATTTATTATAGGACTGAATCTAAGAAAATACTCTCGAATTTCTACTTTCTTTGTACAAACAAGGCGAATTACAATAGTAAGTTTTCAGTGTGGCTTAAGTCTAGTATACAACCTAATATCATAGAAAAATATTTATATTTTCGAATCAACTGCAGTATATTGGGCTAGATACTCGATACTCGCAAAATTTCTATGGTTTGCTTGCTTGCTAACCAAGAAAAAATATCGTGCATACCATTTTTTAATATTCAATAACAAATTGGGTTGGTAAATTACCGTGTAGGTATAACATTTCTAGCAAATTCGCAAACAATGACTGCTTATCTGAGTATCGAGTATCTAGCCCATTATCTCTTATTTTTGAACCAATAATATTAATTACTTCATATTGAATTTTATCACCTAAATAATGTGGCATTCGGTTTAGTTAATTTGCAGATTTTTTAATACGACGAATGTGTCATTACGGAATCAAATTGAGCGACCATTTCTATAGCCTTGAGAAAATTATCAATTGTTATTCGATGAACCTCTAAATGCAATGCATTATCTAGATAAATACTGTATATTACATACTATGCGCTTTATTAAATTATGGCAGTGCTTCCATTCAGCAAATATGTAATACACGTTGCTGCATAGCATTGACGGTAGTATTTTATTTTATTGATTTATTTAAGACAATCCAATTTTTTACATTTTCATTATCACTTTTTTCATGTCTAGTTAAGATTAATGATAAATGCTGACAATAAAAAAAAACGTTATTTATTGGATAGGTTCCCCTTGTTATCGCCAAAAATTTTACAGCAAACAAAATAAGCAGAATTATTCGAAATAGAGTAAACAAGCCAATCTCGGAGCACTAATCCAAATGCAGTACATGTACTACAATACTTGTTAAAGCACTAAAGGGTTGCTTTCATACAATTAGAATTATCAAAAACCTTTGTTTATTTTCAGAATTAGAAAAAAGCCTTTGTTTATTTTCAATTTTCAACCAATGACTCCTTTTTCTGCTGGCGCTACAGCCTAGAAAGGATTTGGCCTCCTTACCGAAGCTCTTCCAAATAATTCGATCCGCCACAAGAGAATGCCAGACGCGGTAGCCGAGTGTTTTTAGGTCCCTTTCAATGTCGTCCATCCATCGGGTGGGCCAATGACCGTTTCCAGTTAATAATTTAATATAATAGGTAAAAAAATTCGGGATAGGCTGTGTCTTCTACACGGCCGTGGGTGTTTTCCGTGATAACGTTTATAAGAGGTGCGAGAAATGGCACGATGTATGGTTTTGTTAAAATAAATTTCTTTATTATTAGCATCATGAAATGAGAGTACAGTGACTGTTTGCAAACGATTAAGAACTGTGCGATGGTATGAGAAGTACGATATAAAGCGCAGGGTCTCAGCGGAGATGTGCCTGATGAATGTGAGTTCCAGACAAGTGCTTCCCAAATTCGCCGAGGCTAATGTGGTGAACACGCAGTCTAGATCAAATATATATCAGAGTCCACACTGACATATGACCTATCAGATCAGGCATTCCCCCTTTACAGTGCATTCTACTATTGTAAATCGCCACTTTGTAGATCTAAATTTTAATTAAAATTTATGTGATAATTAATTATTTTAATTTAAACTAAGTTATTTGCCACAGTTTCTTTACTCGCAAATTGACACCAGAATTACTCCGGCTAGATATAAGTGATTTTCATGGTTGGTTGTAAATCGCTGTTTTGTACTGTGTAAGTGTATTTAAAATTAATGTGGAGATTAATTATTTTAATTTAAAATAAATTATCTGCCACATTATTATTAAGCACAAATTAATAACCGAATTGCTCCGATCTGATGAGGCAATCTCTTGCTAAAGTGCCCTCAATCTCTATAAATCCCTATTTTGTAGTTTTAATTTTTAATTGAAATGTATGTGTAGATTAATTAATTTAATTTAAAATTAATTAGCAACCAGTGGCTTTTTACGCAAAAATTGACACCATCGGATCTCCGATCGGATGAGCCATTCTGTCGCTACACTTGTTCAAGCATTTAAATCAGTCGAAATCAGTGGTTCACGGCGCGAGTTCCTTTGTCGCCCGATGACATCATTGCGAAAATATTATGCGTAACACATAAACACGAACGACCAATCTAAGCAATCTTATCGTTAAATTAAAGGTAGTGCTTATAGTTGATGAATAATTGCCACCGACCAAGGGCCAAATTTCGGGTCAGTTTTCTGAACATGCGGTGTAAAACGTTATCACGTCAAAAGAATTAGTTTTTGGCCGCCGTTGCACACACGAAAGGCGCGGCCCTGGGTGTAAAAGTATATGGCTATTAAGATCATAATGAAATATCCAGTTAACAACATGAAAAGGTTTTAAAGATTGAATCCCTAGTATTGCTTGTTATATACTGAAATTCTGAACTTAACATCATTTGAATCAGTTGATCTACATATTATTGACATTGTCTTTGTGTTCCAGTCTTCGAACATTTACAAAATCGGCTTAAATATTTGGCAGAAAATCGGCCTAGAATCAATCCTAAGATGAAAAATATCTGCAATGGTCCAGCGTGTTACGCTGCATCAATTTTGACTAGGACTGTATCTATTAATCGAAGCTATTTATTTTAAAAGTTGAGGTTAGATCAAAAAAATCGTTATTATAATTCGATTAAACAGATTTCTTTCTATAACAATAAAAAATAAAAGAAACATTTATGTTAGATGTCACGTAATACTCCCAGCTTAAAGCATGGTTTTTCCGCTCACTTTAAAGGAGCCTTTTTTTATATTCTTATGTTATTATGCATGTAAAAAATATCACTTAATAACACTTTAGTTTACTACGAGTATATTCGTAGGTAATTGACGAGAGCGACTCTACATAGGTAATTGACCTCCTAATAAACCGAAGTCCACACAAAGAAAGGACGAGACGCGTTGTAGCCCTTGTAGCGGTTCATTAATTTACTCAATCTTACATGCATGCAATTATACATTTCAGAGTTCGTTTATTCCTCTCACTAGCGCAATAACAAGAAAAATTCATATTTCAAATATATTCAATCCAAATACAGTGCTGGGGAAAATTTTTGTCGAACATCGGTATTCAGCAATGTAGCCCTTTTAAACTTTAGCACCTCGTTCAGGTTTGGATTCGACACTAACTATGAAGAACGGTCTGGAAGGTGTTATCCGGAACGACGGTAGATTTCCCATCTGTTGTTGAGAAGTACTTTGGCGGTTGCAGGTGACACTAGAATGAGCTACTTCTTTGGCAAGATTTTGAGCACTAACTATGAAATAATTTTGAAGAATGATGGCATGAAGTCATCTTGCAAACTCTCGCATGCAGTCTTCTTGAATTGGAGATCCCATCTGACATAATATATTATAGAGAAGGTTGTTAATTTTAAATTTATTTTGAATTTCACAATTTATTTAAAATAAGTAAAGTAACGTTCATGACGATAAAAGTTCAAAATAATTAAAAAAAAATTAATTTTCATAAATTTTTGTAATGTGATCAAGAGTTTGTTAGTTAAGTAAACTAATACTCTTTAAAAATTATCTGTAATATTTTGACAAAAATCGAATTAATTCCAAAAATACTTGGGGACAAAAAAAAATGTGAGATTCAAATGCAAATAACCCATACGCATTTGAATCGTTTATTCTTGAAAGGGATCATGTCCACTTTTTGTCAAAATTAGTATTATGACGGTTTTGTATCACAGACCCGTAAATACGTTTTATGTCAAGACGATATTACCATATGGTTAATTGAACGGCGCCTACCTTGCAAAAAAAATCATTTATTCTAGAAAGGGCACATGTCCAGGACATGTGCCCTTGCAATACTAAACGATTCATTTTTATTTTAAGGATAATTTTTATTACCACTTTGGTAGACCGCAAAAAGATGTCTGCGGAATATGCGAGGAATAGTCAGCAAAAATGAATAATACGATTCTTAATGATGTCGCAAAACGGGTTGCGATAGCTGATAAGATGATCCACGCAAAAGATATAAAACAGTTTACGATAAAATTAATGAAATAAAAAAAATGACAGCTCTTGCTACGGCATAGTATTTGATTACATGCAGAATCTGCCGCTCCACATATTCCAGTGCAGACAATTTTTTACTATCGGCAGCTTTGGATGAATATTTTTTGTATCTATGATTTGAAGAGGAAATGTAGCGAAATGTACCTTTATCACGAAGGAATTGCAAAAAATGGGGGAAAAAAGGAGCAAATGAAGTATGCTCTTTGATCAGTGATTTCACAGAAAAATATTTCCCACCTGAGACCACAGAACCTGAGAGAACACGCACCGTATTACGATTTCTAATGGCTTTTTGTACTGAAAAAAAATCTGACCAAAATCTATCAGTATTTCCCCGTTCGAAGCCATAGTTTTCTACGTTGTGATGGTGTGTTTTTAGTACTCAAGAGAAATTTAAAGAATTGACAGAATATATTTGCCAGAGGAATATGGGGCACTGATCAACCGATCAAGTTTACACTACAAAAAATCAATACAAATATTTTATCAAATAATGATAATGCTTAAAATTGGTGGCCTACTTTTTTCAAAAAGCAGGTAATTGCTGTTCAATCAAAAGGCTGAAAAGCAAAAAAATCAAATTTGAAGTTTCTGAATTTTCACATTTTGAAATGACCAGCGACGGAAATTTGGAAGCCCGAGAATTTATTGATAGTTTGGAAAGTCTTACGTTTAAACTTCTACGGTTTAATACTACCGAATTTATGAAGAAGGTAAGATTACCTTCTCAAAGAGCGTTTGATAGTGTAAACGTAACAAATATTAAAAAAATATGTGACCTGCAAAAAGTCATAAAGTATATACCTGCTCAGTGTCTGTATCTTTCCGACGAAATCAAGCAATGACCAACTAGAATGGAATATAACAGTGAGGACAGTGACTACTGAAGTCTTTAAAATGTATACTTTTACTTTTTTAAGGTTTTCTAATTTGTTTTGATCCTAATGAATTTTAATAAATGAAATTGAAATATATTTTTTGTGTTTATTATTGAAAGGGCTCATGTCCATGCTTTAAAAATGAGCATACCAGTTGAAATGATTGACAAATAACCCCAAAATTTAGCTTAAAATTTCATAGCGACTCACATTTTCATCAACAAACTTAAACTCCCTCCTAAACTTATTTTTGCTGACAATATAATGTTTCTTTATTCCCTGAATAATTTGAAAAATTGGACATGAGCCCTTTCAAGAATAAACGATTCATTTGTAAAATACCTGTAGCCTAAAAGTAAATTGTTTATATTTTTAAAGGATTCCAGTGAGTGGCGGATTACTGCACGCATGCGGTAGGGGCTCTGCTGTCTTAAGGGCTCCCAAACTCGTTAAGTTATTCATAGCACTTCTTTTTAAATAAATTGCCTCAATTTTCATGAAATAATGAAATAAATTATTATTTTAATGTTGCTAATTTGCAACACATGCTGGATATTACTCAGCAAATTTTAGAATTTTAAGAATTTTATTTTTATTTTCAAAATACCTCGATAATTAAAATTGATTGTCCGATTATTGATTAAGAGTTTTCCGGAAATAGCCCCACTGTAACTTTAGAGTAATTTTGTAATTTGTATTACATTTGTAACAAAATTACTCAACTTATAGTTAAGTAGAACTTTATGCAAACTGTATTCAACAAAATGCGAGAAAAAAATCGGCATAAAAACTATTTGAATTTTGGCATTTATAAGTATCCGTTTAAGCAGCAATTATTTATTTCCTGTAGTTTCAGAAGGAAAGCCTAGCAGATGGCAATTTAACTTAAAGATAATAATTTAAAGAATTTATAGCATTTAACCAATCTTTAAATTTTCAAAATTATTTTACTTTACAGAATTTAAATAATCATTAAGTTTTCTAGATTAATAAATTTTCAAAATTCTGTAAAATCTGTAATATCCTCAAAGCACTTAATTCTGTAAATTCCTATTTTCCTTTTTTCTCTTTAAATCATTTGTTCTTTCTAAAATCTTTAAATTCTTAAATTATTTAATTTTTGAACTTCATTAAAACCTTTAAATTCTTTTTATTTTTGTTTTTAAATCCTTAGAATTCTTTGAATTCTATAAAATATTTTTAAATATTTTGAATTATTGACATTTTTAAGATTCTTTAGAAATTTTCATTTCTATAAATTCTATAAATTTTTAAATTTTTAGAAATTTGGAGGGCTCATAGCTGAACTGAACCAAGTCATGAAAACTAGATTGCGAGATAAAAAGATAAGAAGTTCGTGGCATATTTTTCAATCATTCAAATTTTAAAAACCATTAAACCATGTTAAAAATTAATACATCTTATGCTATTTTCAAAGCTAGTTTGTGTCATACAAAATCTCATCATTAGCCTCATTGTTATTTTCATCAAAAGCTCCATCAGTATCCAGTAATGATACCTGTTGTCTAGTCAATACTGAATTTGGCACTAGCAAATTTTTATAAAAGCTATGGTAAACTGGGAGTATATACTTGAGCAAATCCGTCATGTTCCTTTTTTCTTCTACATTTACTGGGCGACGCATTGGATATAGTTCATTCTGTTTTAACATCTGAAGTAACTTAACAGATTTTCCTGCCTTACTTAAATTAATTTCAAAAAATTCTATTTCTCCAAGTGGTGACATTCGCTCAAACCGAAGTCAGTTAATGTTAAGCCATGAGAATTGACGACCATCAACAGACTGTTTTCACGTCTCTACATTTATATCACTGTAGAAGGTTGGCAGTTTTATTTTCGATTTCTTTACTATTTCCATTCATTCATCTGGGGAGTAAATAAACTGGTGTTTTTTGCTCCGATTTTCAATAACACCAAAAAGTGCCCAGATACCATAAATTTGATATCAATAATAACGGCATTTGTAGCAGTTAAGCCTATAAACTTTAGGAGTGAAAGGCTGAACTTTATGTTTCTATTTTGCCCTCCACAGGCATCGCTGTACATTATTATGTGCTTACAATCAGGTGGCACATTGGTTTTTAAATGTGCAAGCTGCTTAATAATGCAAGCTGAGATTTCCTGTGATCCCCTACCTCCTTCGGTTTCATCCCAAAAGCTGTTTTGATATTGATTACATAGATGCAAAAATTATAAATATTGTAATATTCCACAGAAGTTGAAAGTTTTGGAAATGGCAACGATTTTTGCAGATTGAAAATACAAACGTTGTGTGCTCGTTTGACACGACTTCATTTTTAAGTGAGTCTCTAGCTTGTTGTACTTTTTTTAAGTGCAGCTTTTCTTAAGTGATTCATCACAAAACTTAATTTTCATAGCAAGCTCATCACTATTCTGCAGGTATCTTTATTCGGTGGTTTAAAATGCAAATTAAATTTGGTGCTGCATACATTGTAGTAAGATTTTTGTTTAACTGGAGTAATCTTTTCGGTAATATACTATTCAACATAATGCACTTGTCATACATTATACAAATGTTTAATTCTGGGTTTAAATATTTACGTTAAGGATTATCTTTTCTAGTATAATGGCTCTGCCAGGTTGGAAAAGATTTGATATGCAGTAATCGATTTTATTATTTTTAGGATTACATCCTCGGCAATCAACAACGGCAAATAATTCGTCTTTTACCAAGCACCGATAAACGCTACCCCAAGAAATTTGGAGAGTATTTATTAAAACTGTCTTACATACCTTAACATTCTACACTTGCGCTAGCATTGAATATTCGAAAGTATTATTTTTAGGACCCCGAGTACTATCGCGAGAACCGTTTAATTTCGTGCTATTTGATTTTATTATCCTTCTTAAAAACAAATTTTGTTTTGAATAATCTGCAAGTCACCAAAATAATGTAAAAAATACTGTTTACCACATTTTTACTGCACCCGCACTCGATCATTGATAAAGATTTTTGCTGCAATTTTACGACCTTTTTGCGTAATGTATTCCGTTGCTCCATTACTATTGAGCTTATGTACGTTTTTTTTGTTCCAACGTAAGGTATTTTATAACCTTTTCTTCCACATTTGTGTACAGAGGAATCATCAGGTGCTGAAGAACAACCAGCTCTCATGAAAGAAGGATTATCAAATCGGTCGGGTAAAGATATTACTGTCGGAGTTTCATCTGTTGGTGAATTCATACATTTTTTTCTTAAAATTAAAGTAACTACAGAGGTGTGCAATAAAATAAGTAATTATGTGGCTTTAGGGAACGTTTTCATTAATTAAAAATTTGTTAAATTACCTATGTTCTACACAACCTATTGATGAAGAAAATTAGGGGAATTCCCTTATTATGTCGGTTTGAATTGAAAACGTTTGTCAATGCGATGTAATTACCTATTTTATTGCAAACCACATTATATCAATTGATATAAAAGTTTTTTAAAAGTATAGTTACTTACCTGTTAATTTTGGAACATCCTCACGATCTGAAGATTCCGAAATCGGCACATACTCTTCATCTTCATCTGCAAAAAATCCAAATCACTTGCACTATCAATAATAATAAAATACGTCTTCATGAAAAAAAAAAATATTAAAATGAAGAAAACGTGACTTGGTTCATTTTTAATCTGAACAAATTGCAAAAGTAGCGGGGTTGGCTTGAGTTTTTACGATTATCTCCCGAACCAAAAACCGAATTACTTTGTTTTATACAGAACTAAAAAATTTCAAAAAATGTCTACCTACTATAAATTTACCGAATAAGGAAAAAAGTAAAAAAATGACTTGGTTCTCTTCAGCTTTGAGCCCTCCATTTATTAAATTGTTTAAATTCTCCAAATTTGTTAAATCCATTGTACATTTGAATCGTTGATCTTTATGCTACTGTTAGGTAGATATCTCGCTGCCATTCTTCTAGTAAAGAATATAGTTTGCGTTTTATCACCGTTTAGGTTAATATGCCATTTGCAGAACGCGCTAAGTGCATCGATATTAAGTTCAAGCGTGTTACGGTTACTGATAAAACTTTTGATTATTTTAATAATATAAGTGAGAAAAATAAGAATAATCATTTTGTAAATTAAACCGTCGTGCCAGACTCTATCAAATGTTTCTCGATATCGAATAATAGGAGGCAAGTAGAAAGCTTATTAGATAGATTATACTTGATAGTATTAGTCAATCGTTTTAACTGATGGGTCGTGGAATTCTCACCCCGAAATCCAAATTGTTCATTTTGAAGAACGTTATTTGATACAATAAACTGATTTATTCGTGTAAGAATAGTACGTTCAAACAGTTATCCAGTGAACTTAGAAAATTGATGGGCCTATTGCTGTTATGGTTGCTACTATCTTTACCAGATTTAAGGACTAGTATTACACGAGATATTTTTCATTTCTTAGGAAAGTAAGAGAACATATAACAGGAATTCAAAAATTTGGTTAAAAACACTATGGCTTTACGAGGAAGATTTTTAATTAATCGATTATTCAAGTTACCATCTCCAAGAGCTTTTTTTATTCTTTATTTCTGAATATGTTTTCGAATTTCACTGGGCTTAATTATTGTTGAACCATTCAATTTATTTATTCTACCGTAGAATCGTTCGAGCATCTATTATCAAATAAACATTTAGTGTAATTTACCACACCATAGTCAATGACTTTGTTTTGATAAGCTTCAAATTATCAGCGAAACAATCACATTTTTCTTGATTAGTTAGCGTTTGTCATTAATATAAAGAGTAGGTAAACGACGGCTTCGTTTTCTATAGACCCCACATCTTGATAAGATTTTTATTTTTGTTGATATCAACTTACAATCTCTGAAATCTCAAATTCCTTAAATATGAATTTCAGCTCTAATTTTTCGATTTAGCTCTTTAATGATAGGTTTAAGGTACAAATTACTAGTTCTTATATATTGACGGCGACGTACATTACGTAATTTTGTAACAATTTTAATGGAATATTAGTAAAATTAGTAAAATATTCAATAAGCTCATCTATTGCTGCTTGGCTTTGTATATTCAAAATTGGCGACTTTGACGATAAATCAATATTGTTGTTAATATGATGCCAGAAGAGAGACCAATCAGCCAAGTGGTAATTAGGTAAATAAAAAAGATGGGAAATGTTTCGAACTAAGTTCGTATTTAGTTTTTAAATCAGAAATATTGCTATTAATGTTAGTTAATAGAAAATCTAGTACAGAGCCGTATTTAGAATTACTGGAAAAATATGTGGGTTCCGTTGGGTTTTTAATTACAAAGTTACTATAACTGCGTTTGGCATTAAAGTCACCACATATCAAATAATATGAATTAAAACTTGTTAATGATTGTTTGGCACCAGCAAAATCTTTTAATATCTCATTTGATGTTCCGCTACGAATTCAACTACTCCAAAAGGGGTAATTATATTAATGCCTAAGGCTTCTATTGTTTTTTTAAATTGGAAGCGGGCAGTAGTGCGTGATTGATCAAATACATTACTGTAGAGTATAATAACAACAATATGACCCCGGAATCTACAAGAATACATGGAAATATTGCCCCAACTTCTATATCGGACAAACTGGTAGATATTTTGAAGTAAGATTTACAGAAGATATAAAAAAAATTATATAACCAAAAATAGACTCGAAAAAATGAAATAGAGGAAAAAGAAGATTCATAAGTCACGTATGCACAAAAAATAGGATATAAAAGCAGTTTTTAATATAATCTTAGTTAGTGTTTGTTAGTAATTTAATAAAGAAGACATCGGAAACGATCGTAATTTTAATTTCAAATGAAAATAAATTTTACATTATGAAAGTGACAAAACCAAAAATAATTGGGGTTTCTTAAGAATAATTTGGATTTTTCCTCGTTTCTAATTCCTGTATATAAAAGCTAAGTTTTTCACATTTTGGCTTTGTAAAATCAAGGTTTTTAATAAATGAAAAGTTTAACTGAAACTACTAACCAAAAAAAAAAGACAGCATACAAAAGAAAATTACATTATTTATAGTTACAACATTTTCTAATTTTCCCGAACAGTCAAATATGTAACCTAAACTATTATAACTACGTACCACATTATAAGTATCGATCTCTGTATAAATACAGTTACAACAATAACCATAAAAATATAATTTCATTTTTATCAAATTCCCAGAAATAATTTTTTTTGGTTTTTTTATGTTGTGTGTAGTTTGTGGAGTATCACACAAAGAAAAATCATCATTGAAACCAAACTCAACTCTAAAAATCCAATTTTCCAATTTGAGATTAAATTTTTTATTTTTGTTCCGTTGGTCTTTGCTTTCATTTCTTCTCCTCGTTCGCTCAACAATCGTCGACAAAATCGTGAAAACCGTTTTGTTTTGTATTTTTGGTTTTGAATGAAAATTCATTTTTCTACTGTACGAATCATGTATATAGCAGCAGCTAAACCAATTCGTTTTGGAAAATGACTATCTGTCCCAAATGACTTATATAGTGTATCAATCTATTTTATTGTAGTAAATCTATATCGAACTTTTTTTTTTTCGGTTTATTTTATTCCAGAACATTTTCATTGTGTATATAGAGTATGTGTGGAAACTCTCCTGGGAAACACTATATTGTGTATTATATCGTCTTCAAGTACATATGTATACAATATACCGAAGTATATTTTTGTGTTACTCAATGTTTTACTGACTCAACTATAAATGTTTTTAACACAGAACATCATTTTTTTTTGTTATTTCTGCTATCTGCTATCATCATTTTTCTATTTGTGAGTATGTGTGTGTATGTGTTTATATGATTTTTCTCAATTTTTCCATGGCAAATACCACAAAAAAAAAATCCGAAATTCTTCTTTTTCTTTTAATATTTTCATCGGTCACATCAAATTGGTGTAAGTATCATTTTTCATATGTCCCAAGACTGTTATTAGATCATTTAAGGTTAGATGTATGTACATTATGTGCGAGACTCAACACTTTGTTCGGATTAAAATATCTTCACAGCATCTATTAAATTATGTTTTACAACACTTTTAAGGGTTATATTGTTTTGGATTGCAGCTATTTGTCTTGGTTGTGATATCAAAATAAAGTTGATTACATTGAATTTAATAAATTAATCAAAAAGCTTTTAATATTTTGACCAACCCTATAAAAATGTTTAGTACTAGAGGGCACTGGTAAATTATTTGGATATATAAATTGTTACGATATTTGAGCGGCGGAAATTTGCCAACGCTTATCATAGCAGATTGCGGCGGTTTCAATCTGTTTGGTTGTAATTCTCTCTATTTTATTTACCTACTTTAGGAGTATTCATTTATAGGTAGAGGTTTAATTAGTATACACATTTCGTTCAAGCAAATTTTCCCAATCTTAACATTTGACATTTAACTTGATTTTCTAAGGCTGATTGTTGGCTAGGTACACTAATTTATCTACATTCTGGACATAACGCTTTAGAGATTAAGTTTACACAAATTTTTAAATTTCATATGGGCTTTTCATTTAAATAACTTTTTCTGAACACTCTACATGAGCTTTTATCTAATAATTTTTCTAGTAATAACTATTGGCACGGCAACCTTATTGAACCACTTTCGATCCATTTTATTCGATTTGGTATTTACAAATTTTTATTGTTTATTATTAAAATTAGGTGGGTAGTTTCTTTCCTAAATGTGCTAGTTAAGGAATATTTTCCCAGTTAAGAAATATCGGATGATCCTTTCGAGTGAGATACTGCCCTATAATTTGGTGTTACTGAATTTTTGTTTCAATTGAAATAACAAAGGCACAATCTGAATTACTGACATTTTTTTCGAAAAGCCCGAATGTCGAAAGGCTGAATATTAGAACGCCGAACGTCGAAATGCCGAATGTATAAAGGCTGAATATCGAAAAGCCAAATGGATCGATAGGCCGAATGTCGAAGAGCCGAGAGGGTCGAAATTTCGAATGAGGAAAGGCCGAGAAGGTTTCAAGAGGCCAAAAGTGTCAGGGGGGGGGGGGATTTTTCCTCAATTTCATGTCATCCTTGCGCAGAAAGGATCAATACTAAGCGGCTTAGGGGAGTTTTTTATTTTAGTGTGTGAAATACAAATGTAAATATTTTTGAAATTTTTCTGACATTTTTGTATCATCCTTACGCAAAGGGTCCAATGCAAAGCGGCTGTGGGGAGTTCTCTATTATAGTATGTGGATAATTATTAAAAAACGTAAATTTTACAAAAATGATCCAATCTCTATAACATGTTACAATTTCAAAAAAATCGTCTAAGCGGCGGTTTAAGGCGGCAGCCCCCATCCTCTAAGGTATAAAACAAATTAAAATAATATTTAAAAAACTTGTTTTTGTGGTTTTTTTTATTTTGAATAATGATACCGACCCCACTTTTATGCATCGAATCTACAATTTTGATTTATTCATAAACTGTCAACTTGACCGACTCTAGATTTCCCAACAAACAAACACAACCAAAAAAATGGATTGCAGCACACCCGTACTACATGTAGCAGAAAAATGTCGATCTGTAAAAGATCAGCTAAATTATTGTGAAAAAAGTGATCTGCAGTAAGGAGCACCAACAATTTAAAAAAGTATAGATGACAATTTGTGAACTATCACAATTTCCTGAAATCCAAGTGTTTAAAAAATGGGAAATTGGATATGGGTACAACTGTAGGCAAAGGAGTCCTAAAACGGTTCAATCAAAACAACTGCTCTGGATTTTAAGATAGGGTACAAAAAGCGCCGAATGTATAAATATGTGGCCTTCGGGAAGCTGTTTAATTGTAATTCCCCCTTTTATTCATAATATAAATTGATTTTTTTTAGATTATCATTCGAGGCTTTTCGTAGTTCTAAGCTAAACTGTGTGAATCACAAAAGATAACTTCTATACTCTAAAACAGGGTTTTGGTCGAAGAAATACAAATAATATTATTTGTCGAAAAATGTATGTTTCCTAAAAGAATAAATACCATTCTGGTCTCAGGGTGGCCTCTGATTAGACTATGAATAAATAAAAAGGGGTCCTAATGACACTCGGTCATAGTGTCTGGCGTTATCGTGTGGCATATGGAGAGTGAGACGTGGAAAGTAAGAAGTGAAAAGTGGAAACTGAGAAGTGGATTACGAGAAGTGGAAAGTCTTAAGTAGAAAGTGAAACGCGAACAAAGAGTTTAGAGAGAGAAGTGGAAGGTCAATTGTGGAAAATGGGACTTGATAAGTTAAAAGTGGGAAATGGTAACTGAAAAATGGAAAGTAAAAAGTCGAAAATAAAGGGGCGAAACTGACAAGTAGAAAATGATAAGAAGAAAATGACACGGAAGAAGAGAGAATTGGAAAGTCGAAAGGGAGAATTAATTATATTAATTTTCCTAAATTGTGGATATCTCAGAGATGTCCGATCATGTGCTTGAGTGGAGTTTTTCGAATTTGTATACGTATTCAAATCCATTTCAATTTTATTGATGCAACCCGTACGATTACTTATTTAAGAATACTTAATATTAAATTCCACTCAAACTATTTTCGAAATAATTTTCATTCGCTTTTTCTAAAAGCTTTTATTTTATTACAATATTTGTTTAGTTCAAATCTTGCTTTCAAGTCGTATTGATCCACTTCTCGATAACTTTCCAAATTTCGAAATTTTGCACATGCATTGAACGTTAGTAAGGATTAATAAAAGGCTAGATTAGTAAAACTATCCCCTTCCCTTCCTAAAATCTCTTATATTTCCACAATTTCGGAAATTCTTTAAGTGACAGTGAAAATGCTCAAGTTAGGAAAAGTTGCATCTACTTATGGTCGAATTTCCACAATTTCGTAAAATTATTTGAGCGGTAGTTAAAACTCTCAAATTTTGAAAATTTCTTGAATTTTGAAGCTTTCCACAATTTTAGAAATTCTTTGAGTGAAAGTTAAAGCACTCAGATTTGGAATTTTTCTTGTTTTGATCATACGGACCTCATCGATAGGCTTTAATCGGTTTTAAATTCGTATTGAGATTAATAAAACCACCGCTTTTAGCCGTGCATACAATCGGAAATTTCTTCCAAAATTTCGGACATTTTTTGAGTTTTAGTGAAAATGCTTAAGTTTTGGAATATTCTAGTTTTGTTCTTATGGGTCACATCGATATGATCGAAGTGGCTTAAACAATTGTTTAAATATAAAAAATCACCCACCAGTGCACAAGATCAAAAATCTGCAAGATTTATACAATTTCAAAGATTCTTGAGTGATAGGGAAAACTCTCAAATTTTAAATTTTGTTGAGTTTGGCCGGTACGTGATACATATTCACGATTGAATATATTTTAAATTGACATGAAGATTAGTAACTGTTGGTAATTTATAGAAAAAAAAATCAATGAGTCAACACACATGAACACATAATGCATAATGATACATTCAAAATTTCATGCCAATATTATAAATTCTAATTTTTCGATAGGTAAATTTTGAATGCCAACATGGGTGATAGCGATAATGCTCAAGATTTGAAATATTCTAGTTTAATTCATTTGGCTTGCATCCATATTGTTGAAGTTTTTCAGCACAATTTGGACAATATCGAAAATTTCTAATATTTCCACAATTCCGGAAAATCCTCTGAATAATAATGCATATCTCAAATTTAGAATTTTTTTAGTTTAGCTCGATTCAACTTTACAAACATGTCTGCATTAGTAAAACCGGCAGAGCAGCAAAGTTTGGCTCGTACGGGTCGCGTTGATATGATCGAATTATGGGAATCTTCCGAGATTCCACAATTTTGGAAAGGTACCTACTGGTATTTGAGTGATAGAAAAACTCTTAAGTTTTAAAATATTCTATTTTGGGTCGTCCTGGTCCCATCGAATCTCAGAAATTTCCATTTGTGTACGTGAATGTACGTTTATTATTCTAAATACTTACATATATTCAAAATAATTCGATCATATCATGCAACCCATTTGAACTAAGATTACTTAATATTAAATTCCACTCAAACTATTTTTCATATTATGGTGATGATGGTTATGATAATAATGATGGTCATGGTGATGGCCATGGTGAAGGGGATGATCAAGGTGATAATGATTGTCATGGAGAGATAGTGATTTTCATGGCGAAGGATGATGTTGGTGATTGTTATCAACTGAAGATGATTTTTAAAATGTTGTAGAATTAAAAAAATGTCAAATTGTAATATTATTACTGTTGAAAACTAAGCCGAACGAGAGTCGAATTGACAAGAAAATACACGAAATAAATTAGACCAAAATGTGGTTAATTTTTGCCGTTGCTTTGACCAGTCGCTAACCAAAAATAATACCTAACTCATTTTGGTTGAAAGCAATACACTTGTGCAAAACTTTGGTAATCACCGAATGCAAGGTTTGTTAGATATTCAAAATGTTTATGTATTTTTGTATATTATTTATTACACCTACATACTATCAAAAACCTACTTTTATTATTTTAAGATTCTGAAGGTCATTGCTTGACATTTTTTTATACACAAAACCCAATTTTTTGATGCATTTTAGTCCAATGATTATCGGAATATTTGTAAAATTATTTTCAGAACGTTTGATCACAATTGAGCAGAAATTAAGCAATGAAGTGTTTATTTGTATTGTTCATGCATTTTATTACAAATCAATTTTTTTGAACTTTTCTTATCGGTTGGTGGGGATTTTAAGCTTCGATACGAAGGAATCCTAGAACGTTTTCGTTTATACGCGACCTCGAAATAATCTGCATGCACTACAGTACAAGTACGAACTGGAATGAATGGAATACATTTTCGACAGCATTCTCAGCCCTAATGGGCGGTTGTATTATCTCATTTATTAAAATTTGGCGTAAAGGGACAATTCAACTGTGATAGTTTCTTGAAAGAATCTTAACTACTGACTAAACAAAATTTGTACGTCAAAAATAATGGGCATGAATTCGCTGTATCATTTTGGTATCATCATAATAATTGAGGAGCCAAGCTTCATTTATTTACATCGAATTGAAAATAATACAAAAGTAAATTTTGCTGTAAACTTTTCAGTTACGAAAACAATACAAAATTTTAGATTTCTATTAGTGCAATAGAAACCAAACAATTTAGACGACTTAAATGTTAAACATGAATAATCTAAACCCAAATTATTTGCTCTAGCAATAAAAGTTCTAAGAGTAGAACTATTGTATTGGTTTATAATTCATCTATAAATTTGTGAAAATGGGTTGGAATCTTTAAAAATCTAGCGCAATTTGATAGATAAGCTACCTGCTCGTTGATTGTGTCCTTAAAGCTTTTAGAATTATTCTGAGAATTATTATATCTAAAACTATTAAAAAATTTAGAATTTAATCAAATTTTTGTAAAATATGGATTTCATTTTTTTTTTAAATTTTAGAATTTCTATACTAGGTGGGAATATCCAAAATTCGAAAACTTTTTGCATTTTCAGAATTGAATTAGTATATAGATTTTCTTGAACTAATGGAACTTTCAGAATTATGATTTTGAATTTTGTAAATTGGAAATTTGGAGAATATAAAAATGTTGAAAGAATTGAGCTACTACTTTGTATAAGGCAGATACATTTAAAATACAAAATTTTAAAGTAACCATTTTCAAAATTTTAGAAATTATGAAAATTTAAATTTTGCTTTAAAATGGTGAAATTAAAGTTTAGAAAATACTAAATATAGTATGATCTGACAAGGTATTTATTTTGAACTAAACTAAAGATAGAAGACAGTACAGATAGAAAAAAATTCTGTATTTGTACAACCAAGGACTTCTAAGATTTCAGGTAGCCATTACACAATTTAAATACATAATTTTTAATTATTTTTATCAGTCTTAATAACAAACATTAACTTAGTAAGAGGGTTTTATTCAAAGGTGATTAATTCAAGTTTTAATTTTATTTAAATTCGGTACAATTTTCGAAATTTAAAACTAAATTTTGAAATTTTTCTAAAACGCTAATAAATATAATATAGCAAAGAAGATAGATAGTCTGCATTAATTAATAATTGAAAAATCAATATTTTTAAAAATTCGGTTAGGCCGTGTAAATAAAGATTGAAAATGGTTTTTCTAACAAGACAAAATTTTCCAGAACTTTCAAGATGTTTCGGGGTTACCAGATTATTTGAGTCTTATCGAAATTTTATGGAGTCCGAGTTTTAATTGTGTATGTTGCTTGACTTCACCATTGTTCGATATATTCAAGTTTTGTATATATTCTAGTGGAGGCTTTTACTTGACGTTACATATGTATGTTATGCAACTTTCGAAATTATTAGAGAACTGATTTTGTGCTGCATAATGATCCGTGGTGATTAGTGTTAGTGCTTGACGCTGAGTTGCAAGTTGTTAAGTATTATTTAGGCTTTCCGAAAAGGGTATCATAATATATGCGTATCATAATATATGCCAAATATATTTGCAAGATCTTCGAAGAATCTGTTTTTGATTTTACGAAATTCTCTAATTAAAAAAATAAAAATTAGGTGACGGTTTGAAGAACAATGACAAGTAAAAAAAGAAAATTGAAGGGGGGGGATGGGATGGGATTATTTACAGATTATCAGAGGGTATTTAGAACTAATAGAAAATCTTCATGTTGTACCGATGGCGATTTATGAGCAAAATGAAATATTCAGGTAGCACTCTGCATCAAAAAAAATAATTTAGGAGTGACTTTGTTTAAAATTCAATATTGTAATAAGAAATACATTTTGTAGAATAGCAATAAAAAATTCTGATATACAAACATCTAACACGAGCATGAATGTTGTGGAAAAATTTGATTTATTTTTAAAAATCGAATTGTCTTAGTGTTGGTGATTTTGTACAAAATCATTATAAAAAAATATTTGTGTATGATGATTATACGTAGTTCTCAAATCTACGGATAGAAATAAATAATGACATTTGGGCGTATTTTCTTACATACATTTGGTCGAATTTAAATATAAAAATATTTTGAAAAATTCAAAACGATATCAGTATTGACTATTGACATCTAACAAATTCACCGATGAACTTTATATGAAAGTAATACATACTATGCTTTAACATAAATGTATTGAACGCTGATAATTGAAGAATTCAAAAATATTTAGACGTATTAAACAGCTGTGGTTACTTATTACTAAGTAAAACTGAGCTAAATTCTAATAACCCAAATCAAATTTTTGAGTGTCAAATTTTAGTAAACTTTTCACATTGCCAATTTACAGAAAAAGGAAAGATGCAAGAAATGTATTTTGAGACATTTTTACTAAAAGCAAAGTGAATGCACGTCCTTCACGGATTAGTTTGAAAATCTCAGAAAACATATCCACTGCAATCGAACGAAGGCTGAGGACACTGAGAAGAACTTTTAAACTCATTCTATGGTGAGGTCTTCTATAGATATACTGTCTCCACCAATAAGAGAAACAAGAAACTGTCAAAAAGAAATTGTTGGACTCTTCTTCCCAGAAAAATACCCAACAGCAAATATGGTGTTTTTTTCAATATAGCGATTACTGCTTTCCTCATTTTCCATCTTGCCGAGTTTAGTAAAATTATTCGAAAGCCTTTAAATGAGATCTGTATACTCTATGGATGTATTTGGAAATTATATGAGTCCCATTAAAAAAAAAATCTTCTCCGTAGCCTTCAAATTTTGTACAAAACAAATTCCTTATTACGATTTTTACTTTGATAGAAAAATGAAGGATGCATTTTGAATGGTACGTAAAAACGTGGTTTGAAATAAACTAACCAAATAGAATAAGCCAATTTTCAAACGGACTAATTTTTGACAGTGAATTGAACTGGAAAAACATGTGGATTGGTTGACAGTAAAATTTCGGAAAATATCATTCATCTTGTACAAAATGAAAAATGTTTTACCTATTGCCACATAAGCCACTTTTGTTGTCTGTTACCAATCTGGGGAACCGCCCCCACACATAGATTAGATAAACTTCAAAGATTACTTAACAGATGTTTAAATAGTATGAAAAACCTTCCATTTTTAACTCCATCTGAAAGTTTATGTTACAACAGAAATCTTTCTTAGGACCTCCTAATAAAATATGAAATTATTTTATTAATTTACAAGATCCAAAATCATTATATAAAGCACAATTTTTTATTAAATTTTGTTGCGTACATGATCATTTCACTCGACAAAGAAACGACATTGTTATTCATTATCATAACGAACAGCTGCCGGTTAAACTCAAGTTCTCTATCGCGGTATCGCATTGTTCAATAAACTGCCTTTAAGTTATATATAAGTTAAGTTATAAACACTGTTTAATTAGCGAAAATTTCAAAGTGTAAACCAGTTTTGTAATTGGCTCTGCGAGTGTTATAAACTGGGTTCGTGATTATTGACAACTATATATATAAATATTGTCAAGAAAAAAAACTAGATGGGTCTTTTATTCCCGTCTTGTCACTGTCAGAAGTTTTAGAAATGTCTATAGTGACGAAAGCCTCTCATATGGCCTTATTCCGTGCCAATCCGCTTCGGTTATGAACTATAGAATAACGATGAAATTAGTAAATATGTTACGATTTCTGATTTTTGTTCATCTGTAGTCATCAGGGCATCCAATTCCGAAGTTCGAAATTCTGGTATTCCGGAATACTGTCCGATATTTTGGTTTCGATTATTGCGGAATTAACCCTTAGCGGCCACACGGGGTAACTATTTACCCCAGCTCAGAAAAAGTGAAATTAGAGGTTTAAAACCTTTGAAATTGATACAAGTAACGACATCCGACATCTGCCGGTAGTAGACAAGTGTGAGATGTGACTCCATTACATAGGAAGCCGAAAAAATTCGTGGCGGCGCTTTGAGCGTTCGTTTTCTCGGCGTGGGGTAACTTGTTACCCCAGTGTGGCCGAAACCGTTGCTCGGCACAGATCTTTTTTTTTTTTTCAAATCGACTTGTTTGTGGTGACACCACAAAGACAAAATAAAGGTAAGTTTTTATATTCTAGTAAAAAAAAAATGTTCAATCGTAGTCGTTATGGAATCTTGTCTGTTCATGTGAAATAATTCAGTTTCATTTTTATATGATATTCAGTTCGATTCAATGTAAATCTTCTATTCTAAATTTCTTCTATTCTTCTAAAATTTTATATGAAAAACAATTATTTCAAAATAGAAGGAAAAAATAGAAGAAATGCTATTCAACTTAAAATAAAATTTTTTTTCGAATTTTTCGCTTAGAAGATTTTTACTAAAAATAGAAGACATAAAATTGTGGCTTCTATGATAGAAGAAATAATTTTTGTTGGTTGGAAAGTGGATTGTTCAAAATTAGTTTTAATTTTAATTTTATTTAATATTTGAAAACCAAAAATTATTGTAGTTCACTTTGACATTTAAAAAATAGAAGAAAATATTCTATGTTGAATTTCGATACTGAAAAATAGAAGATTAGAATCACACTACTGCATTGAATACCAATCTAGAAGAATCTTCTATTTTTAATTTCTTCTATTTATTTAAAGAAGATTTTATAAGATGTATAGAAGATTCCATTGAATCGAACTGATGAATAAATCTAAGGGTCTATCCACACCAGTATTTTTAACAACCGTATTCACCCTCGTTTCTTTACGTCTCCGCATACAAACTTAAATTTGTGGTGGGGATTTGTAATGCACTTTTGCATTATGAAATTTCTGGTATTCTCGTGTTGCTACTAGGGCATCCAATTCCGGAATTCGAAATTCCGGTATTCCGGAATATCGGCCGATATTTTGGTTTCGATTATTCTGGAATTGAAAACAATAATTCCGGAATTAATGAATTTTTATTTCTCACACTAATTTAAGTATATAAATTCATCATAATTTTGTGTAATTTTAGTCTGTCTTGCAGATACTAAAAAAATATATATTTACAGGGAAACTTCTCTAAAGTCACTATTCAAGGGACCCAGAAATGTTGGTCAGTCTATGGAGATGGTTAGTTTAAGGAATAAAGCAACCTAAAAATTTGAAAATCCAAAGTCAGGCAAAAAAGAAAAATTTCCTTCAATTTTACCAAAAAGTTATATGTAATATTTCAGAGAGTGCCAAAAGGTGGTTAATTTAGGGAGCTGGTCAAAATATAGAGGGGCTACTTTTGGAAGTTTTAGAGTATTTCTCTTTTCCGTTCACCGTGATATGACACCTAATAAACGGATTACGGAACAATAAATGCTCGTTCCTGAAAATTACCTGATGCATTTACATATTTAATTTAATTCGTCTCTAAAATACACATGACAGGTATGTGTTGTGTTGTTTCTTAGTTTATAAATTGAAAAAAGGTATTTAGTACTATACAGCCCCGTATAAAACGACAAACGAATCCGACAAAGAAACAAATTCAGAAAACATTTAATCTTGTTAGTTCATTAGCTGAAAAATATCAAAAACCGTGGTATACGTTTTTGCGTTTCGAAAAGGACTTTAATTTTGGGACGATGGTAGTGCCCTACGAGGCTAAAAGAGGAAATTAAACAGCGGAAAATATCGCCATCAAAATTGTAGCCTTATTGACATATGCGTCGATGCGTCAATTTTAATGAGAAAAACCAGAAAAATAGGAAATACTTGTTCTTGTGTCAATCATTGCAAATTGTAAGACCAGCACTAACTCGCAGTAGCAATTAAATCTATGTTTAAAAATGTTTCCGAATTTTTTTTCACATTCATTTTATAAGGAGTGAGTAGGAAAATAAATGTTTAAACAGCATTTAATTGTAACTGCGATTTAGTATCGTTAGTTAGTCTGGGGAGTCCTACCGCAGCGCTTAAACTGCGAGATAAACAGTTCCAGTAAAGGTAAATGGAATAAATTCTGTGCCACTCCAATTAATCTAATCTAACTCACTGGATTTTTAGGCTTCATTAGAATTTTTTGAATTTATAGAACTGACAGACTTCAATAATTTATAGAATCCGTAGAATCTATAACAATTAAAGGATTTATGAAATTTATAGAATTTATAGGTTTTAAAAACGTATTAGAATTTATATATAATAATTACAGACAAAATTTATAAAATTTATTGGACTTTTAAAATTTATAGAATTTATCGAGTTCAAAGAATTTGAAAGAATGAAATTTACACAATTCATCGATTTTATAAAATTTGTAGAATTCAAGGAATTAATAGTATTTATATAATTTGGGGAATTAAAAAAAAAATAGAAAGACATTTTAAGTTACCAAAATGTATAGATCTCTGTCAGTTAAAACAATTTATCTTAAAATAATCTATAAAATTTAAAGAATATAGAAAAATTCATAAAATTTATTAAATTTATAAATTATTTTAAAACTTATTGAATTTTTTACCTGCTGCAACCGGCAAGAACAAGTCTGGGGAATCCTATGACAGCGCATAAACTGGTAAGGTTTTTTTTCACTGACAGCCTCACTTGTAATGATGCAAGACAAGTCTGGCCAAAACTAGACTTGGGCCGCACTAGAACATTAAGCTCTTGTGAATTAAAAACGGTCGTAGGCATACTCACACCACACTGCCTTTTTGGAGAGAATGCAAGAAGCCTGGGTTTAGAGGCAAATGACTTCCGTAGTTCTGTAGAACCTATTTAAGATTAAGCTCAAGATAGACAACCTGGCGGATCTCGAAAACAGTAAAGTGCGCGATGTTCTACGCTACCTAAATAGCTCTAAGTGGTTCCAGTAAGGGTGAAGGGGTTATATTCTGTGCCATTCCAACTAACCTAACCTAACCTACTGAATTTTTAGGCTTTATAGAATTCATAAAAACAATCAAATTTGTAGGATTTACCGAATTTATTTGATTTATAGAATTTATTGGATATGTTAAATTTATAAAAATTAAAGGATTTTTAGAAATACTAAAATTTGTATAATTTATCGAATTTATTGAATTTATAGAAATTATTGAATTTTTAAAATAAGTCAAATTTGAGTTTGTAGGATTCATACAACCCGTTGAATAAAAAAATATAAAGAATTCATAAAATAGCTATATACAATTGGTCGAGATTATATAATTTATAGAGCATTATTTGAAGAACTTATAAAATTTATGGAATTTATCGCATTTACAATTTTTAAGAACTAAAGAATTTATGAGTTTTGCAAAATTAAAAGAACTTACTGAATTTTAAAACTTTATTCATAGAATTTATAGAATTATTCGTAGAATTTATTGAATTTATAAAATTATTAAAGCTGTTTTGAATTTTAATTTTGAATTTATAAAATTTGTGAAATTCAAAGAATTTATAAAATTTATTGAATGCATAGAAATTATGGAATTTTTAGGATAAGTAAAATTTCGGTTTGCAGAATTTATACAACTGACAGACTTAAAACAATTTAATCCCATAAAATCTATCAAAGTTTAAGAATTTATAAAATTTATAGAATTTGTGTAGTTTTAATAATTTATAGAATTGATGGAATTTATAAATCTCCTAAAATTTATAGAATTTCTAGAGCTTATAAAAATATTAGAATTTATAATATTTATAGACTTTGTCGAATTTAGAGAATTCATAAAATTTAAAGAATTTATTGAATTTTTAAGATTTATCAAATTAACGGATTTTTTAAGAACTAAAGAATTTATGAGATTTGTAGAATTTAAACCACTTACTAAAGTTTCAAATTTATTCATAAAATTTATATATAGAATTTAGAATATAAGTCTTTATTTAATTTATTTAATTTATAAAATTTATAGAAATTATTGAATATAAATTTGAATTGTACAACTTTATAGGAGGAAGCAAGTCAAATTTGAGTTTGTAGAATTTATAAAACAGATACACTTAATACAATTAATAGAACTCAAAGAATCTATAAAATTTAAGAATTTATATTATTCATAAAATTTATAAATTTGATAGAACTTGTAGCTTTTATAGAATTAATAGAACTTATAAAATTCATAAAATTGAAAAATTTATAAAATTTATTGGATTTATCAAATTTATCAAATTTACAGAATTTATAGGGTTTATAGAATTTAACAAACTTATTGGATTTTTAGACTTTATAAATTTGCCGAATTTACTGTAGGACTGATATAATTTATGGCGTTTAGAGAATTATTAAATTTAAAAATTTTATTTAATTTCTATAAATTTTAAAAACTTTATAAATCCTATACAATTTTTAATTCTGAAAATTGTGTAAGTAGTAACTGCGATTTAGTATCGTTCATACATATGAGCATTAATTATAAAAATATCTAATATTTTAAATGAAATAAAAAAAATGTTTTTTTTTGTAAAACTTCAATTTTTAATCAGAGATTATTTTAAAACAAAATCAATTCCGGAATTGATTCCGGAATTCCGGAATCGAGAACATTTAAATTCGCAAATTCCGGAATGACTTTTAGGCCAAAAATTGGATGCCCTAGTTGCTACACACTAATTCAAATATAAAATTAAATAAATATGATAAAAAAATTGAATGTGCATTGGCACATGTTTTTCTATTGTTTAACGCACAAAATGAAATAATTGTTTTGCGTACTGTGCGACCGAAAGAAGGACGAAAAACGCGTGTTGGATGTTCGGCCTGTGGAAGACCGGTTTGCGATGAACATCGGTTTCCTTTGTGCATGACGTGTGCTGGTCGATAAAATAGGATTCAAAATAAATTTTTTTTGTTCAAATATCATAAAATTAATATTTGTTTTTACTTTTCTGTACGTAAATATGTATCTATTTAGAAGCTAATAAAACACAAAAAAAGCAAATTTTACGATTTGTAATTTTTTTCATTTTCCCTCCAGTAATTTTGCAAAATAAATATACTTTTTGAATGATCAGCGGATACTGTTATTTTTTATGGTAGTGGTATATGTTGTGCAAAAAATCCTAAAATTTTAGCCCTTAATATTGAAAAATGGCGGAGTAATGAATTTTTTTCTGAAAAAAGCCATTTTTGCTGAATTTTCACATATATGATCAGTTTATAGAACGCCATCTATAAATTTACCCATAAAAATCATTAGAAATGTTGAAGAACTCTTCAACAAACATGAAACAATCGGTTAGAAGTCTTAAAACACCCATATGTCTTGGCCGCTATGTGGCCTGGCTGAGGTGTGGCCGTCAAGGGTTAATGAATTTCTATTTTTCCCACTAATTTAAGTAAATTCAACATAATTTTGTGCAATTTATAGTCTGCGTCTTGTATATACTAAAAAAAATCAAAATATAGGGAAACTTCTCCAAACTCACAATTCAAGGGACCCAGAAATGTTGATCAATCTATGGAGCTTAAGGAATAAAACAACCTAAAAATTTGAAAACCCTAAGTCAAGCTAAAAAGAAAATTTCCCTTCAATTGTACCAAAAAATTATACGCAATATTTCAGAGAGTGGCAAAAAGTGGTCAATTTAGGGCACTGGTCAAAATATAGAGGGGATACTTTTCGAAGTTTTAGAGTATTTCTTTTTTCCGTTCACCATGATATGACACCTAATAAATGGATTACGGAACAATAAATGCTCGTACCAAGTTTGTGTTATGTTGTTTCTCAGTTTATAAATTGAATAAAAAGTATTTAGTACATAATAACTATACAGCCCGTATAAAGCGACAAAAAAATGAGTCCGACAAAGAAACAACTTCAGAAAACATTTAATTTTGTTAGTTCATTTGCTGAAAAATATCAAAAACCGTAATATACGTTTTTGCATTTCGAAAATGACTTTAATTTTGGGACAATGGTAGTGTCCTACAAGGCTAAAATAGCGTATTTAGAAGCGGGAAGTATCGCCATCAAAATTCTAGCCTAACTGACATAAGCCTCGATGCGTCAAGTTTAATGAGAAACACCAGAAAGACAGGAACAATTTAATTTCAATCTTTGCCAATTTTAAGAACGGTACTAACTCGTAGTAGCACTAGGAATTAAATCTTTGTTTAAAAATGTTTCCGATTTTTTTTTTTGAAATTCATTTAAGAAGGAATGAGTAGGAAAATGTTTAACAAGCATTTAATTGTAACTGCGATTTAGTATCGTACACAAAGAATCTACAAAATTTAAAGAATTTATATTATTGATAAAATTTATAGAAACTATTGAATTTACAGAATTGGTAATGTTTATAGGATTTTTCGAATTTTTCTTATTTATAAAACAAGTATATTTGAGTTTATTGAATTTATAAAACAGATACACTTGAAACAATTAATACAACACAAATAATCTATGAAATTAAAGAATTTGTATTATTGATAAAATTTATAAACTTTATAGAATTTGTAGAATTTATGGAATTTATAAAATTAATCAAATTTAAAGAGATTATAGACATATTAAGACGTTTGAAGGGTGAAACCAGAATTTATAGTATTTATAGAATTTAAGAAACTTGTTGAATTTTAAGACTTTATAGTAGAATTTACTGAGTTTATTGATATAATTTGTTGCGTTTAAAGACTTTAAAATTTTCAAAATTTATATAGGTACATAATTACTACAAATTGTATATTTTTTTTAATTTTTAAAATTGTGTGTAAGTCATTTAATTTTAAAAATTGTGTCTAATATTTTAAACGAAATAAAAGAAATTCCGGAATTAATTCTGAAATTCCGGAATCGAGAACATTTGAATTTGAAAATTCCGGAATTATTTTTTGGCCAAAAATTGGGTGTCCTAGTAGTCATATAAGAAAAGAATCGAATTAGGAAATGTTCATCTAACTTAAACACTCAGTTTGACTTTTCATATCTAAACCGCGTGTTAAAACTTGTAGTAAGTAAATTTTTTAACTCAATTTTTTTGCTTCCCATATACATACTTAATATATGTACAGCTTGACACTGCATGTTACTGTTTTTGTCACCAAAAACAACAACAACAAAAAAGTTAATATTTATATATTAAGTACAAAAAACGATAAATTTCCATTTAAAAAATATTTTCACTTCACAAGCGGGAGTGTTTTTGCAAGCTACATTTTTAATATGTACTCTCGCTAGACATTTTTTTTTCTCTCACAGTCATGATAGTTTTTTCGTTTTAGTTTAGATTTTTATTTTAGTATGTCAACTTGTAATATGTATGCATATTATATGTGAAATAACAACACTATGCTTTGTAATATAGAACATAGTTAAACTGTAAATAGCATTCAAATATTTGAAATTTTATGTTTAGACAAAAAAATTGTTTCTAAGCATGATGCTGCTCTAGACGATATTCAAACAAATTTTTTTGCGAATAGTTTTGAGGTATTTACAAAAACTTAATGCCCGCTAAAATGTTAACCGAATATAATTAGGCATTACATTGTAAACAATATTAGTAGTATCCCATCTTAATTAAAAATCCAAACATAAACACCAATTTTCTTATTTTCATTTCATTAAAATTTTGTGCATACAATTCCAACTACTTTCGAACAAAATAGTTTCTAAATAATTAATTTTTTGATTTAAATTAAAAAAATTAATTTTTTATTTCATTCAAATGATACACAAGAAATTCAAGAGACCCAAATATTTTATGTTTGCATCTTTTAGATCTTTCCGGGTAATACAAATAAAACAAAGTGTAAACAATCAGAATTGAAATACATAACTGGAAAATCTAAATTGAAATCAGAAACTTCTTTTTTTTGGATAGTATAATATTCTTATACTATATACAAATAATAACAATAATAATAGTAAACTACTCTGCTACTATGTGTATTTTATGCGCTGTACATCTAGAGGAAGCTCTGAATGGCAAAAGTGGGAAAATAACATACAGAAACTTAATAAATAAATAAACAAGTTGGATAAAATGCTATAAAACAAATGGAAAGGAAAACAGTTTTACTAAAGTGAAACCAAATAAAAAAAAAATAAACTTGAAGCTTTTTAAGTTCGCTCGTTTTGTTGTTTAATTTTAAGTTCATGTACAATCCATAAAACAAAATTTGTTAAAGTTGGATACTGTATACGTAGAGCTATATATAATAGAGATACGGTGTATCAGACTGGAATTGTTTTAAATATTTTATTAGTGTCGTCCCGTTTTTTTTATTTGCTACTTTTTTTTTAACAAATCTGCGAATAACTAAAAAATTCTTACACTATCCAAGTCGAGATGTATGTACAATATTTCGGATTTTGTGGCGCTTTTAATTGTAAAAAAAAATACTTAAAATGAAATAATAATCCGTGGCCTATCCGTGTGGGGTCCACCCAAAGATCGTTTTCCTATGTGTCGATCTTTGTGTTATAATTAATTTTTTACATTCTTCTTTACCCGTTAACCTAATTGAAGACAAAAAACAAATTTTGTTTCAATAAACGTTTAAACATTTTTCTTAAATTAAAACTATTTTAATCTTTAAGTGTTTCATAATTACCAAGCTTTTAAAAAATTATTAATTGTAAAGAATCATTTTAATGAGCTCTACTTGCAATTTAAAAATAAAATCGTATCGTAAATTTTCAAAATACACAATTCCCACAGAAAACTTATTCGATAATACGATTTCAAATATTGACCTTTCCAAGAAAAAAAAATTTTTTTGAATGAACAATATTGAAAGCTTTAAAAATACTTTCAAAATTTAATTAAAAATTTTTATTTCATCAAATTATCCAAATTTTGAAGACCCCAAATAAACGCCCTATTTTATAATTCAATAGAACTGTATCTGATGTAAAACGACGAGTGCATGGCGAAAGAATTTTTAACTTTTTTTTAATTTTGAAGCTTTTCAAGAAATTAGCTCCACCACTAAGCAAAACTGTTTTTACGAGATTTGCTTACATTTTAAAAATGAAATTCAATTATCAGTGTTTCATCAAAATTTAATAAAGTCCTAAATTTTTTGAATTTTCAAGTTTTATTAATTAAAAAATTAATTTAGACACTGTGAGCTGTTTTTGAGAGATTTTGAAAATAAAATTCTATATTACTGTTTAATAAACTTTTAAAAATTGTAGAATAATCTTCAAATTAAACTTTTCTAATTTTCTAAATTTTTAAAGGTATCTTAATCAAGAAGCTTTAGAACAAATTATTATTAGGAAGCCCTGTGGCTTTTTTTCATACTCTTTAATTTTGGGGTAGTCTAAAAATTTTATCATTTCTAAGTGTTTCATAATTTAAAAAAAACTTCAAAAAAAATATTTGTTTGTAAAAAAAACTATTTTTATCAGCAATTGATAAAATTTTCGATTAAGAAATTTTCTATTTGTTTAAATTTTCTGAATTTTCTAAATTTGTACGTATTTCACATAATTTAGTCTTGTTTAAAATTAAGTACAAACTTGTCTTCGATTTAAAACAAATAGTATAGTTTAAAAAATATTTTGTCAAAATTAAAATTAAAATTAAAAAAATTATGTTATTTCATATTTTCAAATTCCTATTCAAGGATTCCCAAAATGATGTGGCTTTGTTACGAAACAGATAAACCTGTAACTAATAAACTACGAAGAGAATATTTTTTAACTTAACTTTCATATTGAGCTTCCGAAAAAAATCAAGAATATGAGGAAACTGCCTTAATAATTATTACAGAATTATGAAAAAAATTAGCTATCTGATCAAGTTCTACTTTTGAATTTCGTTTTTTTATATAATTACCATATAATTTTTCCAAGCAATTTTACAATGTTCCAATATTTTAAAATTGTTTAAATTCATCTTAATTTAAGAGTTTCTAAATATTTGTAAAATAATCTAAAACTAAACTAACGGCTAAACTGAAACAAATGTTTTTCGTGATGTAGCGTTTTGTGAGCTTTTTGTGAACAATTTCTAAAACGTTTTTATTACCTAATTTTGAATATTGCTTTTACAAGTGCTTCTAAAAATACGATTTTAACGAACCATTTCAATATTACAAAAAAAATATTTGAAGCTTTCTCAAAAATTAGCTATATGTTTTTGTAAAAGTTACAGACATTTTGAAAAACAATTTAATAATTTTGTTTAATTAACCTTTAAAACTTTGATAATTTTCTTAAATATAAACTCTGTGAATTTTTATGTGTTTTTAATTACCAGTACAGAATACATTTTATGAGCTTTACCAGCAGTTTAAAAATAAAATTTCATAAATAAATCAATTTTCAAACTTTCCGAATTTTTAAATTTTTAAGCGTTTCGAATACACTATTCCCACACAAGCTTTATTCAATATAATACTATTTGCTGATTTCAAACAAAAATGTCGTGTGCCAGAATTTTTAAGAAAAAAGGTCCATCATTAATCTTTTGAAAAAAAACATTTTTTAATGAACAATTTTGTCTGCTTTAAAAAATATTCTCAAATTAAATTAAAAGTTGTTATTTCACCAACTTTTTCATAGTTATAAAGTAAAGTTTCCGAATTTTAGAATTTTACAAATTATCTGAATTTTAAAATTTTGAAGAATTCCCAAAAAAATTTGGCCGTGATTTTAATTAGATAAAACTGAAAATCAAAAACTATTAGTACGCGGTGTGAAAACGAAAAATTCTTAGTTCGAGAGAAGTTTTTAACTAAACCTCATTATGGCTTTCCAAAAAGCTAGTGATAATAAAAGTACAGATTTTTTAATATAACGGTTATTCTCAAAAATAAAATTCAATATTATTGTTTGAGCTAATTATCTAAAGCTGATAGAATTCTAGATTTTTAGAATTTTGTGAATTTTGTTTCTTAGTTAGGGAACTTTTAAAATTTTAAAATGTTTCAAATTTGAAAACTTTCGGATGGTTTTTAAATTTTGAAGTTACACGTTAATTTAAGAGCTTTAAATTGTTTTATTAATGTAAGCTCCTTGAAATTATTTCAAAAAGTTACTAATAAGCGGTTTTCGTAAATTTGTTTTTTTGTTAAGGACCGTATCTGTGAGCTTTTTAGGCATTTAGTTTCACCGAAATTTAACTAATATAGATGCAAAAACAAATGTTTTTGTAACGAGCGTTTTTTATGAGCTTTATATGTAATAGTGTTTGATCTATTTCTGAATTTTCTTAATTTTAAGTGTTACCCTAATTGTTTAGCCCTGTAAGCCATTTTTTATGTAAACTTAATTTTAGAAAGCTCTCCTCAAAATGAAGTATAGTGAAGATTTTGTAAGCAATACGACAATTTTAACGAAGTTTTGCTTAATTATTATAAAAGCTCTTGAAAACTAATGCTTATTACTAGGCATATGCAAGATCATACAAATTAATTGTTGTAATGTTATCAAAAAATTTAACAAATTTCTTTTTGATGCTTTTGCAATTTTCCAAGTTTTCAAGTATAATTAACAAACTTTCCTAAATAAGTTTAATTACGGAGCTTTTCAAAATATTTTTTTTCTATCAATAAACGTTTTTGATAGCTTTAAGAAAATGTTCTTTTTAATTCATCGCAGCTGCCTAAATTTACTAAAAGTATTGTGAAAGAGCCTATATTAGGAGCTTCACAAACGAGCTGACCTAATATTCTTGATTACTTTCAATTTTTATAAATTTCTAAGCGTGATATGTTTGGTCTTGTTTCCAATTCGATATTGATATAAAACAAATATGCAAATTCAACTATTTAATCGAAAGAGAGAGAACCTAGCCAATTATTACCAAACAATTTCATTTCGTTAAAAATACGTCCTAGGATTCTAAAATTATTTTTAGAAGTTCTAGAATAATGCCTATCAGGAGTTTCTTCCTTATAGGCATTATTCTAGAACTTCTAAAAATAATTTTAGAATCCCATTTCTTCGTATTTCACAATAATGGGCTAATAACCAAAAGCTCCAGTCCAAAACAATCCTGCCTCCTTTTATTTAACATTTATAATTTCATTTGCAAAAAACTAATCACCAATTATAAAAATTTGAAATTAATATAAAACAAAAACAAGAATTTTAGAAAATAATAAAATTAAGCCAACATTTAAAAAAATGTAAAATGGTGTTCCTTAAAGTTGAAGCTGTCAGAATAATTAATCATAAATTTAAAAAATAAGTTTTCTATTTTTTTTTAAACTGTTTTTGATAGAATAAAATCGAATTAATCCTGTGGGTTATTGAATAATTTTGCTAATCTATTAAATTGGATTGTTATCACTATAATTGCTGGAATGATGTTCTAGCACCAAAAATTGATTATTAGTAGGAGATGTGCTTCTTTGAATATTTATGGAGATATTTTCCAATACATATTTAGAGTCGATGAGGCATCCGATAAAAGCAGCATCCAGAAGAAGACGTCTGTTTTCAGGGATCCAAATTTTATATTCTTAACACCTTGTTGAATATGGTTGATTTTTAAAGAAATTTTAAAGATTTTTAAAAAAAGGTACGTTATGGTCATATTGTTGTATATTACGACGCTGGTACTAAATGAAAATGAAGCTTTTTTTTTTTTTAAATGTTTACTAAAATTTTAAACTGTCTATGTGAATTAGTAAAAATCAACTCCTCTGTTAAATGGAAAATGAATTAGATATATAAATGTTCATTCATTTAAAAAGTTTACTAAGCATAATCACTTATTTAAGCTCGACAAAAATTTAAAATAATTTATTGATCCTAAAGATTTTGCCAATTGGCCACCACATACATTATGAAGTAACTAGAAACTATCCCAATATTAAAAAATACCTCCCTTATTTTTGCGGGTCGCCAAGGGCTTGCAACTTCGTTCGATCCATCATTCTCAATCAAAATTAGATTAATGAAAAGTTCGACGGTATTTGCCCTAGAGATTTTGTCAATTGACAACACACTAACATCATGAAGTAACTAGCGTCTGGTTAATAATAAAAAACACCTCCCTTGTTTTAGGGTTAGTCAGCGGCTTACAACTTGTGGCCATTTGGCGAAATAAAAAAAAAACGTCAAACTAAATTTTGATTGGGAACAGTATGGCATAAAACAAAGCAAGCCACTTACTGTGCGCAATATAAATGAGATATTTTTTGATACTG
The DNA here is from genome assembly GCA_963556165.1 of Tipula helvola. NCBI lineage: Eukaryota > Metazoa > Arthropoda > Insecta > Diptera > Tipulidae > Tipula > Tipula helvola. The sequence continues at coordinate 300,907,894 of OY744483.1, read as the reverse complement.
GAATAACTTCTAGTTAACTTAACATGGAAGTGGCCAAACGGCAAAATCTCAAGGATCAGATCCACAGAATTGTATAGTTAGCTCCAAATTTTATTTGGACGATATGACATCAAACAAAGTTGTAAGTTGCTATGACGATCCGCAAAAATAAGGAAAATATTTTTTGATACTCAGATAGCTTCTAGTTACTTCATGATGTAGTGGCCAATTGGTAAAATCTCTAGGATCAGATCCACAGAATTTTTTGTTTAACCAATTGTTGTTTATAACGATGTGATACCAAATGAAGTTGTAAGCTCCTGACGATCCGCAAAAATATAGGAGGTATTTTTTGATATTGGGATAGTTACTTCATGATGTATGTGTATAAATAAAAATCAAACCAACTTAACAACATCTGGTAAATGCAAGTATAAATTGCACTTCCAAAAGTTTAAATTTGTTATCCTCCCAGATCAAACAATGAACTACTTTACAATTGAAGATGATATGATTCATAATCGTAAAGTTTGTGTTACGGATTGGTCTTGGGTTCTCTTGAAATCTATTCTTTTCCAAATAAATAGGATGATGTAAAACGTTATTTAAGTTTTAGTTATGATATTTTAGTAAATGACCATTCCAATACAAATAACATTCCGGTGTATTTATATGCTGTGCCCTTTTTGCAGCAATAAGGTAAATTAAGAAACGAATTATACTTTGTCCACCAAAATTACGATCAACCATTTTGATTTATTTTTTTCTGATGACTCATGCTGGAATATACCAGAACTATCATTTATGAATAAAATAAACAATAATGGGCCAAGCGTTGAACCCTGAGAAACTCCTGAGATAGGTGAGGTTTCATTAGAACGTATACCGTTTATTTCAACGTATTGAACTCGAACAGTTAAATATGATTTTAAACACGAATAATTACTACCTCTGACACCGAAACCGAGACAATTTTTCCAATAGGAGTGAGTGATTAACTTTATCAAAGGCTTTAGAGAAGTCAGTATAAATGACGTCAGTTTCAAAGCCTGAATTTAACGACTTAGTTACATATTCTGTAAAGCATAATAAACATGTTAACGTAGAACGTCCTTGGAAGAACCCATGTTGAGCTTTCATTATCACTCGTAAAATTTTACGAAATTGTGTAAATTTCGGAAATTTTTTTATGATGTACAAGAGTAGAGGGGCGGTTCTACATGAATTTAGGATCAATTCAAGCAGATCGAACTCATTGTTACTTCCACTCAAAGATGTTTTTCTGAAATTGTGAAAAGACAATATCGATGCTACCCTCACGATTCAAGCTAGAATATTTCAAAACTTGAGCATTTTCACTATCATTCAAAGAATTTTTCGAAATTATGGAAATCTAACAGAATTTCTATCACGTGCGCGATTGATTGGGTGTTTTTACTAATTTAAATTACTATTTAAATACAATTGAAGCATAATGATGAAGTATGAGCCAAATTAGAAAAATTCTAAACATGAGGGCTTTTACTTTCGCTCAACGGATTTTCTAAAATTGTGGAAGACTTCAAATTTCAAGAAAATTTCAAAATTTGAGAGTTTTCACTATCACTCAAATAATTTTACGAAATTGTAAAAAATCTCAGAGACTTTCAGGCTTGCGCGTAGGTGGGGGTAATTTTTTAAAACTAAATACATATTCAAACCAATTCGACCATATCAATGTAACCAGTACGAGCCAAACTAGAATACTTAAAATTTTGATCATTTTCACTATCACTCAAAGAATTGCCGAAATTGTGAAAAAATCAGAAATTGACTACAGTGTACATGAATCGTATACACATATCTAACAAAAAAAAATCAACCAGTCGTAATTTTGGGGCATTAGCACAGACAACTATAGTTAAATTTACAGAGATGTCAGGGCGAGGTTTTGTGAAATTTTTACACTTATGGAGATTGTGTATAAGTAACGCTCATATTAGAAATTAGAAATTTTTGGTTGTAACGAAATTTTATTGCGTGGTTTTGGTTTAGCTATAAAAGCTATTTAGAAAAATCTGAATTATTCCGCGGTTTCCTGGCCACGGCTCCAGGGTTCCCTAGGGGCAGCTTTAGGCAGTTTTTTTCATGGTGTATAAATATCCCAATTAATTGGGGCTTTATTTAAATTATTTTTCGGGAGTTTTTGCATTTATTGTGGCTCATTTTTCATTTCTGATTATTCCATAAAGTAAAAACACCCTAAATTGTTGGGGCATTTTCTCATCTCGTGACAACAATTTTCATATTTTGATATTCTCTAAAACAAATTCATTTAAAACGCCCAATCGAACAGAACATATTCTAGTCGTTGTAATTGAAATTAACAAATTTAAACTTAAAACAGTTTATTCAACGCACTTCTTGCAAACACATTTTTTTGTATATGCATCGTATTCTTGGTGGAATGAATAAAAACAAGTTAATGCTTTCTTTTACTTCAGTTTTTGAAGTGTTTGCTTAAAAACAGGTATATACATACAATTTTATTATTTACTTGATGAAATACTGTGGAGGCTATAATACTTCATGATTTACAAGGTAATAAGTTTGTAATGTATAACGAGAATTGAGTTTAGTTTCGAAATATATTTTGAACCGAATACACCGCTAAACAGATAAAACTAAGTTAAACAAAAGGTCATTCCATTCACATTCAAATTCGCGTTACATTCGGGAATAGCCTCAAATCTTTTAAGATTTGACGTTGAAAATTTAAAGTTTATAGCAGGGTTGAAAATGTCGAGAGCAGAGTGGAGCTAGGAGTTCCCATCAAAAAATGCTAATTTTATAATGGTTATTAAGTGACTCTGGGTATGAATATGGGTGCTGCTAAGGATATAAAGAGAAGAAGTCGTGAAAATATTGAAGCACATACATTTTGCTGGTAAAGTTGCATACCAATTTTCAATTTAGTTAAGAGAATTACCGAAGCCCGACGTTCAGTGGTGAGAAATTACTCATGGTGGCAGTATGGTTTAAGACCTAGGTTGTTAACTATATAAACAATTCTACCAGCCAGGAACAGTTAAACTTTAATAAAATATGACTAAAACGATAAGGTTGTTATTTGTTGCGCAGTAATTTTGATCAATCATCAAATAACGTAGATACCGATTTTATAATTGTTTAGAAATGTTTAACAAATAGGCGCGTTAAATATGCGTTTAGGGCACTGTATTTGGGGCTCTAAATTTTCAATTTATTTATAAAATGTGGTTTAAATTCATTTTGAGTATACTGTTAAATAAAATTCTCTAGAAACTAGAATTTCAGAAATTCTGGAAAATGAAGATTTATTTTTAAAATTAGAATGGGAGTCTTCATTTTCCAGAATATTTTAAAATTAAATCATTCTTTAGCACAAATTGTTTTTCAACAAATAAACCGTGAGCCTGGAGCTTTATTTCATTACTTGCTGGGGCATCTTTGCATTAGTTTTGGGATATTTTTCCATTTCTGTTCAGTGCACAATTTCATAATTTTGGTATGTTGGTTTTCCTGATCGAGTATATTTTGCTGATTTTGATTTAAAACACCAAACTGTGAAGTTCGGTTTGAAGCTAGAATTTCTGGAGAAAATTCTGCCTTCCATTCCGGATCTGGTCAGCTTCATATCTTAATTCTTCTTCGTTAGTGTAGAACTCTGTAGCGCACAGTTTCTTTAATTTCTTGACTTGCAATACATTTTTCCTACATAACTATGAAGCATCCTGTTCCTCGGATTTTTTTCAATTCCTAAAATTTGAATTTGGTGGATACAGACATTAAACAGATATTAAAACTATTATTAAGTGACATTTTTAAAAGGTGAAGTGAATTTTTTTATCCTAGTTTAAGGATTTTCTGGAATATTACGATTTTTATCAAATATGGCCGATCGAGATACGCGAGCTTTGAAACGTACACTAAAACGCATGAATGAGATCAAGAAGGCGGTTCAGAAATTCAATGCAGAAACCATGCTTAGTGTTTTGCGCACGAATTTACAATTATTACGTGACAAATTGAATGATCACAAGCCGATAGAAAAGGATGTAACAGAAACTAAGAAAAATCTAGAACATCTAGAATCCACAGATAATGTGAGCGTAACATTTGCAACCGAAAATACAATTCGCTTCTTCATACGGAAATAAATACAGGTACACAAATTATAGATGCGGGTAGCGTGGCATCATCCAATTCACCGCAACAAGGTTCAAGAACAACGGCAGAATTATGTACGGAAATTCATTCGCAGGCAACAGTAGCTATCAAATACCAATCAATCCTTCCAACAGCATTAGTGGACGTAAAATGCTATGATGGGTCACTGCTTCAGTATAGAGTCCTTTTAGAATCTGGATCACAAGCCTCGTTTGTATCAAATGCATGCATGTAGGCTCTTTGATGGCCACGAAAAAATCCAAACATTGTAATAACAGGCCAAGACACATGTACAGTGACGAGTAGGGGTGTCACCAAATAATGATTGTCATCGATTGCCAAGGCAATTTTTAAATGTGATATATAGTGGATTGTTTCAAAATTTACAAATTGACATCCTCATTTCAACATCTTAGAAGATGGCATCCAAACGGAGCCATGATACCTCAAAAAACTATATTCGGATTGATTATTAGCTGTGAACCACAAGTGAGAAATAACTCATCAACGTCTGGGTCTAGTTTTGTAGGATGTAACTTAAAAGCAAATTAAATATAGATGCAACGCTATCCGAAAGTTTCGGGAACTAAACAAAATAAGTAAATGTGGACCATATTCTCCATAAGAAAAGGAATGTGACGAAATTTTTAAGAGCACATACACGTGACATGAAAATGGAAGTTATATCGTTAGAATTCCTTATAAAAGGAACGCTGAAGAGTTGGGAAATTCCATATTCACGACGATATAACGTTTTTACAACTTGGAGAGGAAAATGTTATCGAACAAACTTCTATACAAGAGGAATATACAAAAGGTAATGGACGATTATCTAGCGCAAGGTCACATGGAACTTATTCCCGAAGAATAGTGCCAATTCACAAAAAAAATGTGTTGTCATTTGCTTCATCACGCGGTCATAAAAAAGGGAGCTCAACTACAAGAATACGTGTGGTTTTGACGGATCAAGCAAAACATCAAAAATTGAGGTGTGGCCAACACACGACTTTCTGTAACGAACAGTGAATTTTGAGAAACTTTTATAATTTTAAGAAATTCTGAAACATTCTTAACCTTTTTGGAATTCTGAAACATCTGAAATTTTCTAGAAAATTCTGGAACATTCTGGAAAATTTGAGAATATTCTTGAAAATTATTAAACATTCCAAAATTTTTTGGAACATACCAATACACCTGAAACTCTCTAGAAAATTTTGCAGCATTCACGAAAATTACAGAATATTCTTGAAAATTCTTTAACATTCCGAAACATTCCAAAAAAATCTGAACATTCTAGAAAATTCTGTAACTTTTTGGAAC